>CAUYUJ010017535.1:102500-233001 GCA_963575745.1 Prorocentrum cordatum | reverse complement strand
CTCTCCTCCTCCTCCTCCTCCTCCTCCTCCTCCTCCTCCGTAGCCATTTTGGCTCAAGGTTTGGTTTCCCCTGGGAACAAAGTGGATACCGCTAGTCCGCGGCCAGATTTCATATTTCGCCTGGTTCGCCCCAGGCTGAGCGGTGCGTGGTCCGCCCCACGCATCGCAGCGTTCACCACGACTAGGCTGCGCGCTGGTCGGTGGTCAGTCCAGGGTGCTGCTCTTCCGCCATGGCGTGGGGAAAGGCAAAAGGCGGTGACAAAGGCATGTCTTACAGCGATGTTTGGCCTCCTCTTGTGCCTGGTCCTCTGTTCTGCAAGGGCGGCGGCGGGGTGCAGGATCAGGCCGCCAACCAGCTGCCAGGCAAGAAGTGGCAGTGCCAGGCTTGCGGTTGCGCCAAGAACGCCGCTCGGTTCTATTACTGCAAGCACTGTGGAGCCTACAAGCAAGACCCTACTTCGGCATGGTCTGGAGATGCAGCGCGTCACTTGTTCGGCTACGGGCAGCTCAACGGTGGCGCTTCGTGGGGCAAGGGTCCAGGTGGTGGCAACGCAGGGCAGCAACAGAAAGGAGCTGGAGGCGGCAACCCCAAGGGAGGAGGCCAGCTACCCGTTCCTCCTGGTGTCGCTGCAGCAAAGTTCACCGCCGCGGAGTACGAGACCATGGCTGGCTTCGCTGAACGTATGGGAGATTCTGCAGGCGCAGCAGCCCATCGTCGTGCAGCCAAAGCCCTCACCGCGCCGAAGCAGCAAGAAGAAGCTATTCAGGTTCGGCTCAATCGGGCCCACTGGAAGGTGCATGGGATCAACAAACGTTTGGAGTCTGCAGTTGAGAAGTACGAGCGGTACGAAGCTCAGCTCAACAATCAGAAGACTGTGGTGTTGGAGCTGCGCACGGAGCTCACCAATGCAGAAGGCGAGCATGCCTTTCTCTTGCAGGACTTGGTCGAGTCTCAAGAGGCGCCCAAGCAGCCACCCACGTCCACGGTCAAGCTTGCGCTGGAGGACATCATGGATCAGGAGCGTCTCGCGAAGGTTTTCGACATCAGCGTTTCGGACCTGTTCAGGTGTGACGGTGTGGAGCTTGACGAGTCTGACAACATCGAGATTGAGTCACGTGTGCAACAGCTCAAGGCAGGGCTCACGGCGATGGCGGGCACCCTCTTCGCCGAGGCCAAGCAGAAGGTCGATGGCCTCAAGTCCGCCCACGCGCAGCACATCAAGAGGCTTGCGGCCAAGCGGCCTCGTGTGGAGCAGGAAGCACCCTTCGAGGAACCTCCTGATGCTGGTGCACCCGCCGAAGGAGGTGATGGCGCTGCCCCGCCGCCTGCTGCCGAGGTGGCGCCAGGCGGTGCAGCCTCGTCAGGCGCAGCGGGTGCTGCGGCAGCTGCTCCGACCACGCCTTCTACGACAGGCACTGCTCGTGAGCGCGCTGACCGCATTGCCGCGGCCACTCACACAGTCAACGATTAGCTACCCCCTGGAGGCCAGCCCTGATGCTCGTCGCCTCCTCGAGTCGTCGGTCGATTGGGGTCCGCAGGTCCTTCGCTCGGAAGGCTGCCTCCAGGGGGGGGTTGAAGCACGTTTTATACTGCACACGGAGTTCCGCTCAGTTGCGCAAGCTGCCCTCATCCGCAAGAGGGGAGCGTTTCGTCGCACGGCTGATCGGACCCCTGTCTTTGCCCCTGTGTCTTTGCTCGACTTTGCGATGCCAAGGGTTTTGTATCCTGTTCTCTCCCTTGGTAAGCCAGCGCGCAAGGATGCCGCGGTCGGGGCTGTCCCGCGCGTGGCCACTTCTGTTTGCCCCCCCCGTGGAGGGGGGATCTCGTCCCCACGTTGAGCTCGTCGCGTTCGGAAATTTAACGCCAGGACGCTCCAAGGGCAAATTCGAACCCTTGGATTCTCAGAGGGCGCAGCTCCCCTCTGACTGTTTCAAGTCGACAGCGCACTCTGTCAGCAATGTCAGCCTGCCTGCGCCTGCTCCTCTTGTCGGCAGCGAGCAGCCATCGGCCTCTAACTCTGACAGTTTGGTGCCACTCACGATTCAGACCATTAACGCCAACTCGTGGGGTACGTTGAAGGGTTTGCTCGAAGATTGCTCAGCCCACATTGTGCTCGGTCAGGAGCACCGTCTGATTTCCAAAGAGGACATCGAGCAGGCCAGTGCTTGGTGCATTAGGCATGGATGGAAGTCGGTCTGGGCCCCTGCTATCCCCACCCAAGCGCAGGACACGAGCGGGGGTGTTGCCATTTTCGTGCGCTCCTGGATGGGGCTTCTGGAGGCCGAGGATGCCATCACGACGCCTGGGCGATGCATCGCGTGTTCTGCGCACCTCCCTGGGACTCCCCCTATCCTGGTTGCTTCTGCCTACCTTCATCATTCAGAAGGCCTCAGCGATGATAATCTGTCTCTGCTCGCGAGGCTCGGCGAGCAACTTTCGGCTGTCGGCCAGCCGCGGGTGCTCGGTGCCGACTTTAATCTGGAGCCTGCTGAGCTCGAGTCGTCCAGTTTTGTGTCAGAGTTGAGGGCTTCCCTCATCTTCCCCGTTGTCGCTACGCACCATCCTGCGGGCCCTCCCACGACGTTCGACTACTTCGTGTGTTCGGGCGGTCTTGCGAAGGGTCTCAAGTCGGTCGATACGAGATTGGATACGGAGCTCTCCCCCCATAGGCCCGTCCAGTTGGTGTTCCACCCCAAGCTGGCGGTGCTTCACGCTCTCTCGTTCAGGAAGCCTCCCCCGCTGCCGTGCCAGGTTGTCTTTGGCCCTCCCCCCAGAGAAAGTTGTTGGGCTGGGGAACTTGCGCTGGCGTCCGAGGCTGAACGTTGTCTTCAGAATGGAGACGGGCAGGGGGCCAAACGTCTGCTGGGCCCTCTCTACAGGAAGTGGGCCGGCCACGCTGAACGCGACCTTATTCCCCTGGTGGGAGTTGCCCCCCCCCCCCCAAGTTAGGCACCAGGGGTTTGGGTCCTCCACTTGTGTGGAAACCTATCTTGGGCCAGGATGGTAAGGTGCGTTATCCTGGTCATCGCGCGATCCGTTGGCTCGGGCAACAGCTTCGCGCTTTCATGCGCGCTCGGCGCGGAGGCGCTGCCGCCACTGCTGCCAGGCTCAGTTGCGTGTTGGTGGAGCCCCCGCCCAGCATCTCGGCCGCCGTGGAAGACTACGAGCCGCTGTTCAAGCGTGCGGCTCAGGAGGTCTCCGCCCTTGGCTCGGGTGGGGATGTAGAGCCGCTCGCTGATCTGCACACTCAGGTTCACGAGGCCGTCAAGGCCGCCAGCACCAAGTACGCCGCCAAGAGCCGATCAGACTGGGCTGCTTGGCTGCATGTAGGCATCAATAAGGGAGCTAAAAGGGTTCATCAATTCATTAAAGATCCTGTTCCGTGGGTTCCCTCGTCGACGCTCTCAGCTGCTGGGTGCGTCGTCAGTGATCCTCTCTCCCTCCTCTAGGCTGAGGGAGAGAGGTCCAGCAGCATATGGGGTGAGGGCCGAGGGGCCGAGTTTGATGGTCAGGTTATCGAGCCTCTTCCCCGACCCACGGCCAGCGAAATCCGTGATATCTCTAAGTCCTACAAAGATTCTTCGGCCGTGGCTGTGGACGGATTTCACTGCAAGCATTTCTCTCTTTTGCCAGATGCTGCGCTCGATTGCCTCAGTGCCATTTTTCGGTCATGGAAGCGCTTGGCTGCCTTCCTCCGCAGATCTCTGTCGTCACTTTGGCGCTTCTGCCGAAGCCTACTGGTGGCTACAGGCCGATTGGGGTGTTCTGCTCCTGGTTCAGGGTTCGGGGCCGCTGTCGGCGGCCCTTTGCCTTGAACTGGGAGCAAGAACACCCCAAACGGTACTGGGCTGCTGGTGGGTTTCGCGGAGCTGCCGATGTGGTTTGGCGTCAAGCTGTCACCGCCGAGACGGGTCTTGCCATCGGGGAGTCCTCATGTTCTGTTCTTTTCGATCTTCGCAAGTTCTATGAGAACATCAGTCTGAAAGAGCTCGAGGCCCGTTGCAAGAAACATGGACTCCCTCTTGCGATTGCCCGTCTTTGCATTTATGCCTACAGGTGTGGGCGCTTTCTCTGTCTAGGAGGGTGGCTTGAAGGCCCCTACTTCTGCCTGAATGGGGTTATCGCAGGGTGCTCGATGGCCACCACGTTCATTCGTGTCTTTTGCCAGGACGGATGCGATTCCATTCCCTCCATCCCCAGGCTCGACCTCGATGTGTATATTGACGACCCGGGTCTCTCGTGTACGGGCCAACATCGGACCGTGGTCAAATCGATCGTCGAAGGGGCCAAGGCGCTCCTCGCCATCGTTGAGTCTTGTTTCGGTTGCTCCCTCGCCCTGGACAAGACCGCTGTTGTTGCCTCCTCGAAGGCCCTCGGGGATGAGGTTTCTTTTGAGATTTCGCATTTCGGAGGTAAGTTTACGTCGAGTGCTGTCAGTAAAGTCTGAAATGCGTATCGCCAAGGCTGCGAGGGCGGCCAAGAGATTAAAGCATCAGAATAAAGTCATCTCTCGGCCGCAGGTTCTCAGGGTGTTCTCCTCGGGGCCCCTCTCGGGGGCTTCGTATGGCATTGAAAATACTGGCACTAGCGACCTTGAGTTGCTTCGCCTTCGTCGTCAAGTTTTCTCGGTGGTCCGTCCCCGATCTCAGTTGAGATCTCTGACGACGGCGGCTCTGCTCGACTATGATCCGTGCTGGCGCACTGCCACCGCCCCCATCCTCCGTTGGTCCAAGGATATCTGGCTGGCCCAGACTGGGGCCTACTCTTGGGGATTGGGTTTTCCCTCGCTGCGTCGTGCGTGGGAAGCTGTGTTCTCCGACCCTGCCTGCTCCTGGAGAGCGGTCGCGGGCCCGGTGTCGGCCCTTCGGATGTCCCTGGTTAGGCTGGGCTGGTGCATGGACAACTTCATGACGGTGCGAGATGACCGTGGCTTCGCTATTCCCCTCGGCATTTCCTCGCCTGCCTTGTCCAGGATCTTGCTCAAGGACGGTTATTTTAGGATGTTGGAGCGCCTTTCCGCCGAAAAGAGGGGAGTGCTCCCTAGGATACGTTATGATGTGCTGCGCGAGGCCCTGGCCTCCAAGAAATACACGGCCCTCCAGAAGGCCCACATCAGAGCGTTCGCAACTGAAGCCTTTTTCACTGGAGATCGCGCTGTGAGCTTAGGCTACGTCGTGGACGGCAGTTGCCCGTTCTGCGGCGCCTCGGACACGATCTTCCACCGGTTGTGGGAGTGCCCCCACGAGCCAGTGGCTGAGCTTAGATCATCTCTAGTGGACGCTAGCACTGTAGCCGAAGCCTTAGCAGCTAAGGACGACGAGGAAGCTGTGTTCGTTTTTATATCAGGGGCTTTCCGCCACCCCGCCGACGGGTACCCCAGGCCCCTCACTGAGACGGACAATGGCCCGTTTCTTGTGTGGCACCACCAAGATATTTCGTCGCCCTCTGGGGCTACTCCTGGCATCGAAGTTTGGGGCAGCGTTTTCATCGACGGCTCTAGCAGCCGTCACACTGTTCGGGAGCTCTCTCGGGCTGGCAGCAGTGTGGTGATGGTCGACGACCAAGGGTCGGCCGTCGCCGAGTTTCGGGCCCCCGTGTGGGCCCCATATCCTCAGACGCCTCAATCGGCCGAGTTCAGCTGCTGGACTTGGGCCAATGTGCTCGCGTCGGCCTGCATCGATGTTTTCTCTGACTGCAGCAATGTGGTCAATCTGGCCTGTCGGCCCAAGGCTGAGCAGCTGTGTGGGAAGAGGGCCTACTCAGGGGCTTTCCTCCAACTCTACGCCCAAGGTATCTCGCCTTCCACGTGCACCGAGGTCGCAGCTCACAAGGAGCTGGATGAGGCGGGTATCGACGCTGCAGAGCGCTGGAGGCGCCTCGGCAACCGTCACGCCGACGCGGCAGCCAAGCATGCCGTGCTTCTGCATCCTTCGTGTCCAGACAAGCTAGCGGCTGCAGATAAGCTTGTCACGCAGGCGCGCCAGACTATCAGGCTGGCGGCCCATGTAATGCATGTCTGGCCTACATTGGACCTCTCCGAGGTTGGACGAATTCCAGCCCCGCCTGCCGCTGCTGCTGCGTCCGCAGGTCATCGCTGGGAAATGTGGTCTGGAGTGTGGCGCTGTGCAGTTTGCCTCAGAGGCAAGCGATCTCAGAGTAGGCCTCAGCCCGGTGTCTGCTCTCAGGTTTCTCGGCTTCACGCGTCCAGTCAGGACGCCCTCGAGCACCGTGCGATAGCGTTCGATTGCTCCGATGGCTCGGTTTTATTTATTTGCACTAGGTGCAAGGCGCACACCAGTGGAGCCTCTGTCCGCGGGTTAGCCGCCAAGTGCCAGCCGCCCCCGTCGCGCGCAGCGAAGTACGGCTGGGAAGCCCTGTGCAAAGGCAAACGCCCGCATTATAGGCAGCAGAAAGCGGGTGTAACGGTTGATGTCGGCAATTTGATGCAGTGCTTCAACACGTATGCCTAATTTTGTTTACAAGGCCTGCTGCACCGCCTCGTTGCAGCTGGCGTCAGTTCCTTTTAAGGACTCAGAGGAGAGCGTGGAGCTCAAAAAAAAAATCCTCCTCCTCCTCCTCCTCCTCCTCCTCATCATCATCCTCCTCCTCCTCCTCCTCCTCCTCCCCCTCCCCCCTCTCCCCCATCCTCCTCCTCCTCCTCTCCTCCTCTCCTCTCCTGCTCTCCTCCCTCCTCTCCTCCTTCCTCCTCCTCCTCCCTCCCTCCTCCTCCCCTCCTCCTCCCTCCTCCTCCTCCTCCTCCCTCCTCCTCCTCCTCTCCTCCTCCTCCTCCTTCCTGCTCCTCCTCCTCCTCCTCCTCCTCCCTCCTCCTCCTCCTCCCTCCTCCTCCTCCTCCTCCTCCTCCTCCTCCTCCTCCCTCCTCCTCCCCTCCCTCCTCCTCCCTCCTCCTCCTCCTCCTCCTCCTCCTCCTCCTCCTCCTCCTCCTCCTCCTCCTCCTCCTCCTCCCCCTCCTCCTCCTCCTCCTCCTCCTCCTCCTCCTCACCCGCTGATTTCACGTGGCGGCGCTTGGACGTGCGCGCTGCGTCTCGGCGAGGACCACTCGAGGACCACGCGGGGCCCTTTTAGCGACAGAGTGCACGCACGGAGCCGAAGCGTGCACGGGGAACGCTGGACGTCCGAGCGACGGCGAGTGAAAGAAGGGAGGGCCCCCTCCCTGACTCCAGATCCGGCCTACTTTTTTTTTTCCAACTTAAAATTGCGTCGGAAATCCGCCTAGAAGGAGCCGAACAAGTAGGGCGGAAATTGCTGCACCCAACATAAAATGGGGCGGAAATCCACAGAAACAACAACAGAAAAGTAGGGCGGAAATTGGCATCAGCGGGGCTTGAAACGTAAGGCGGAAATTCCAAGTTCCACTTACGAATTTCCCCAAAGTAGGGCGGATCCGGGGTCAGGGCCCTCCCCCCAGCCTCCTCCAGGGGGGAGCGCTGGCGGCCAGCGGCCGCCGTCCCAGCGGCCAGTGGCCTGGTCTGCGCGGGCCACTGCGGCGGCTGCGGCTGCGGCGTTTTGCGGCGTCGCTTCGTTGCGATGCCTTCTGCTATTCGCGCGATGTGAAGACCTCCGGCGATCTTGGGCCGCTCAAGATTGGGGTGTCTTGGCTTGGAGTCACCTTCGCCCAGGGGCAGGACAGGGTACCCGTCCCGATGCCATTGCCTTGTTTTCGCCTTGTTGGTCCTCCTGGGGGGGCCTCGTCGCCACCGCTGGACTCGCCTCGAGATCCTGGTCAGATCGCACCCCAGGAGAGGCCTGGGGAGCAGCGGTATCGGCAAGGTCGCTGAAGCAAGGGCAGCCGAGGCGCTGAAGTGGGAAGGACTCTGGGCGCAGGAAGGGCTCCGGTCCTCGGGCCGTGCCCGAGGCGCCGGGTCTGGGATCCTGGTCGCGGCCGAGGCCCGCAGTGGCCATCAGACCCCTCCGCTGCCCCCCCCATGGAGCCTTCCCTGCGGCACGCGCGGCGGCTGCGCGGCCCGAGGGGGTGCGGCCGTGGAGGGGCGGGCAGGCTCCCCTGCGCCAGCAGCGGCCCGCGCCTCGGCCCCCGGGGCCTCGAGCGCTCCCGGGCTCGGCGCCGCTCGGCGGCGGCGCGTCGCCGCTCCGCCGTCGCCGCTCCGCTCCCCACGGCCGCCTTCGGCTGCCGACCCCGGCGGCTCGCCCGAGGGGCGAGGGCGGGGAGGCCGGGGGCGGCAGAGAGCGGGGCGATGATTTTTTTGGGGGGGGGCTGGGTATCATGGCGTGGGCCACGAGTGCTCCCCAGAGTTCAGGGCGCCCCTGCTTGCTTCAGTGCGTCCCCGCCCCCCGCCCGGGGCCGCGCACGTGCCGCCGGTCGTGATTTGCACCCCCTCTTGGACGCCCCCCTCGCTCCAGAAGAGGGGGCTTTCGGGTTTGCATCACCGCGCGTCGGTGCCGGCCTCGGGGGTTCCTCCAGTTTCTGAGGGCGCATTCCTGACACTGCCGTGCGCGAGGGCTGAGCTCGAGGCCGACTGTCGTCCTCCTCCTCCCCCTTGTCTCCCCTTAGATGTGACTCATTGCAGCCTCGTTGCCCGTAGACTCCGTCTCTCCGCGGCATTCCTCGAGCTGGACCGAGCTGCAGGAGCTTCCTCCTCCTTCCTCGTCCACGTCCTCCTCGTCCACCTCGTCCCGAGGAAGCTCGTCTCTTCAGCGGGTGCCGTGCTCTTCCCCCGCTCAGGATGACCGAGGACCTCGTCATCCCGCTCCACCTGAGACCCGACGCCGCGAAGAAACATCGTGAACAATCACGACGACCCAATCTCTCTGCGGCGTCTCTTGAGCCAGATCGATAAGTGAGGGCCCCGGGGCCCGAATCTGTGCGAGAGCGCCCGGTGCAAAGAGGGGGCGACGTTAGGAGGACCTCTTTGGACGCCCGAAATGGGTACGGAAAGAATGGGTACAATGCCCAACAGCACTTCCTGTCCATTTTGAACAGGACTCGCTGTCCGCGCCGCCGCGGCCTGTGTCCGCTCGAGACGGGAGGCCGCCTGCCCCACAGCGGCCGCTGCTGGTCTGGGACAACATCTGTTGTTGGGCACTGTACCCATTCCTTCCATGCCCATTTTCGGGCGTCCAAAACCTCAGAGCCCCCTTCCCCTTGTCGGCGTCGCCCAGGCCTGCCTGGGTGCTGTGTGCGTCGCCCCCCCCCTAAGAGGGGCGATATGCGCGCGCTCGGAGGTCTTCTGCCCTCGTGCAGTGTGCTCCGTGGCGGACGCTGCCCGGCCATGCCGCCAGGGCAGCGCTATGTCGGGCCTGTCCCCCTTACAGGGGGGATTTTCGACGAAACACTGAAAATACCCCAAAGATACCCCAAGAAGGTCAAAACATACTCAACAAATAGTCCCCAGACTATTGTTTGATTCTTTTCTGGTTATTGTTTGGGGTATTTCTTATTTTTCGTCGAAAATCCCCCTGTAGGGGGACAGGCCCGACTTAAGGGTAGCGGTACACTACCACGCTATGCTTGTGCTAATCTGTTTGGGTCACGTGCGCTTCCGAGGGGGGCGCAGAGTTCTAGGCTTAAGTCGGGCCTGTCCCTCTATAGTAGGAGGAATATACAACAGTAGTAAAATAATAGTCAGGGGATGATTGTTTGTAACCATGTTTGATTAGTATTTTTGGTGTATTCTTTATTTGTCGTCCAAAATCCGCCTGTAGGGGGACGCCCGATCTAATTCTAGGCCTCCCTGACAGGGTCCGAGTAGATGGGGCCAGAGGATCGCGCCGCATCGCCGATGCATCCCCGATGCGGCTCGATGAGGAGCTCGATTTGCTCCGCGCTGGCGTCGCCGATGCATCGCCGACGGCGCCGATGCATTGGCGACGCTGCGAGATCCTCCGACCCCATCTACTCGGTCCCCATCCGGGAGGTCCTCGAATTCGAGTGGGGGATCGATTGCAGAATTGATTTACCCCAGAATTGATTCCCACGTCGAATATATGAACGAATGCGTCGATCTTTCGTGGATCTACCAAAGGCCGTTACGCACATTCCATGGGTTCGACGAGAAACATTAATTCAGGGGTAAATGAATGCTGTACATTCGGACCGAGGTATAAAATCGAGGTCGGTTCGGGGAGGGTACCCTGGTGTTCTTCGTGTTTGTTGGCTGTTCTTGTGCATCCTGGGGAGGAGACCCTTGGATGTTCTGCTTGTTTTGGCCGACGGAGAGTTTCATTTTCATGAAGGATGTTTTTCTGGCCTAGGTACGACTGTTCGGCTGCGGCGAGCGAGGGGGCAAATGAGAAGGAGAAGGCCTTCTCAGAAGGCGGCGGGACTTCTCAGAAGCCCTTGCGCCTTCTGAGAAGTTTGTTGTGTCTTCGGGGAAGGCTCAGAACGCTTCTCAGAAGGCGGGAGGACTTCCGAGCCTTCTGAGAAGACCCGCCCCTTCTCACTTCCCCCCCGGGCGCGCCGCCAAAGTGTAGTCGATCCCTTACTCTACGAATTCGTACTCCTTCTGCGTCTCTTCTTGCTTCGTGGTACGATGTTCCAACCTACTTTAGCCTTGACCACCAGAAAGAATTCCGAGCACCAAGGAAGTTCGGTGAGGGTTGTCACGTGTTGGGCCCTGTGAGGCGATACTCGCTTGACGCTGCTTCGACGCTTTTCTGGGTGCTCGACATTACTTCTAGAATGTGGTCCTTAAGTACGTCTGCGTCTCGTCGTCGTCGTCGTCGTCGTCGCCGCCGTGGTCGTCCTCTCCTCCTCCTCCTCCTCCTCCTCCTCCTCCTCCTCCTCCTCCTCCTCCTCCTCCTCCTCCCCCTCCCCCACCTCCTCCTCCCCCTCCCCCACCTCCTCCTCCTCTTCCTCCTCCTTTTCCCCCTCCTCCTCCTCCTCCTCCTCCTCCTCCTCCTCCTCGTCGCCGTCGTCGTGGTTGTCGCCGTGGTCGTCGTCGTGCTTCGTGCCCCCCGCTGCGGCACCGGCGCGGGCCCGCGTGTCAGCACAGGCGGCGGCCCCCCCGCCGCGCCGGTCACGGAGGCGGCCCGCGCGGTGGCTGCGGGCAAGGCGCGCCCGCGCCACTACCGTCGGCGTTCAAACGACGCGAAGATCGGGACAAAATCGGATCGGGATAACTCGAAATCTCTGAGAATCGACGGGTTTGGAGGATGTATTGGGCGCCGCGGCCGCTCCAGAGCGTTCCGGAACGCTCTGAGAGCGCTCCGGAACGCTCTGGAGCGATTTATCCCGATCCTAGCTTTGTTTTAGGCGTCACCCCAACATACTGATATCTAGGCCTCCGAGATGGGGTCCGAGTGGGTGGGGTCTGAGGATCGCGGCGCATCGCCGATACATCGCCCATGCGGCTCGATGCGGAGCCCGATTTGCTTCGCGCCGGCGTCGCCGATGCACCGCCGACGTCGACGATGCATCGCTGGTGCATCGCCGATGCATCGCCGATGCATCACCGATGCATCGCAGATCTATCGGCGATGCGGCGCGATCCTCCGACCCCATCTACTCCGACCCCATTCAGCAGGCCTCTATAATAGTATGAGGGGGACGAAAAATGGCATACACATGAAACAAACTCGGAGGTCCGCGCGGATTTCTGGGATCCGCGCCGGACCCCCCTCCCTGGCGCGCGGGGCGTGCCAGGGGCGGCGCCCGGGGCGCCGCCAGGGGGCCCCCAGCACCGATCCAAGAAATCTGCGCGGACCTCCGAGTGTTTATGTTTATGTCATTCTCCGTTCCCCTACTGACACTATGTGTGCGTCGCCCTCCCTTGGGCGACGCGCCCAACGAGAAATCTTGCAGTATATGCGTCGCGGTGGGCGGTTTCTTGCCACACCTCTCGGGAAACGGTATACTATATACTATAAGATGGGTGTACTAGATGTTCGGGTCGGACGCGCACCTCCAAGGAGGACATACAGTGCTAGTATGTCTCTGTGCGTCCCATGCCGATCCCCGCCCCTTCGACAGGGCTCGCAAGCGATGTACTGGGATCCGGCGTTGACTTCTATATCAGCGCGTCGTGCGACCGGCAGACCGAAGAGACGCTGGGATGACGACGTCCGCGAGTACATCTACACGCAAGGTATTTACACTTCGTGGCAAAGCTATGCACTATCACACGATGCGTGGAATGAGTTAGAGGATGAGTTTGCGACGAGGTAGTTTTTCTGAGCCTGGTGTATTTTTCTTACGTTTTCCCAAATCTGTTAATGCAGCGACAACCCAGTAGTCTCTCCCAATGCGGGGGACCGCGTGTCCCATGCGCCTGCCCTCTTAGAGGACCGCCCCCAAGGGGCTGGAGTGCGGGCCTGTCTGTCTGTCTGTCTGTCTGTCTGTCTGTCTGTCTGTCTGTCTTCGGCAGGGCTCGTGCCGATTTCGGTCGTGGCTAGGGCGAGGATCGATCCATGCCGAAGCGTTCCGACATGCTCTCTGAGCATTTTGGAACGCTCCGAGAAGGCCGCGGCGCCCGAGACAATGTAGATTTATCCTCACCCGAATTTATCCTCGTCCTGGTTTCGTGTGACGGTTTCTCCGATTCGATTCGATTCCACTTCGATGATTTCCGATTCCGATGCGATTCGGTTTGGGAGTTTGGTTCGGATTCGGCATTTTAGCCTGCCGATTTTCGCCGATTCGGCTTTTCCGACTCGGCTGCCGATGTCCGCCGATCCAGTTGATTCAGATCGCCGATCCGGCTTGTCGATTCGATTCTGGGCTCTCCTGCCCTTTCGGGCTCCATCCCCAGATCCCCTCGCGTTGCATAAAGATCACGACGGGCGCCCATGCTCTCGGGTCTGGGCTCGAGGACGTCTTTGCTCACCCTCGTCGCGCTTCCAGGAGGCTTCTCTTCCCGTCGCCCCTGCTGGATTCCAAGCTCCATGTCTGGTCAGAGCGCACTCCAGATCAAGACCCGTCGCGTCGCGGAAAGCAATCGCAGCGGCCACTTCGGGATCGATCGGTTTTGCCCTCTTGGGGGCTCTCACGGGGCGCCCCCGGGGGCCGTCGGGACACGGCTCCGGAGGGAGCGCCTGGCCCCCAGGAAGGGGCCCCGGCCTGCAGCGGCCCACGCTTCGCCGCGAAACGTCGGGGCGTGGGCTCGGGGCGTGCCAGAGGGGGCCTCGCCCTCGAGGGGTCGGGGAGCTGACATTCTCTTCACCACCCACCAGATCACTCCAATCAGAGCCCCGAATCATCCGGGGTAACTCGGGTCAGGGTTAACTCGGGTTCGTTTTTCGGGAATCCGAACCCGAGTTACCCCGGACCCGAGTTACCCCGGATAATTCGGGCGTCCAGAGCCCCACATCATCCGGGTAACTCGGGTCAGAGCTAACTCGGGTTCCTTTTTCGGGAATCCAAACCCGAGTTACCCCGGACCCGAGTTACCCCGGATAACTCGGGCGCCCAATCCAACCCGACCCGAGGGCCTCAACATTTGCCTTCGGGGGGTCGGGGAGAGCTGCTGGTCTCTCCGCCTCGGCGGGCGGCGGGCGGGGCGCCGGCGTGGAGTTGGCGGCGGCAGCGCGGCGGCAAGGGGGGGCAGCTCCGCCAGCGGAAGCCGGCGGGATCCACACTGGGCCAGGCGTAAAGGGTCAAGCAGAGGCGAACACATAAGGCTTGAGTTCTAAGAAGACATAAGGTTCTAAGAACACATAAGGCTTAAGTTCTAAGATCATTGCTTTTGTTCTTAGAACATTTTGGGATTCTAAGAACATTTCGTGGTGGGGCTATAGGAATGCCGGGACGGTCGGTGCCTGCTCAAAAGGGGGGGCGACGAGTGGGGGGGGGAGCGAGGGCTGCAGACAAGGGGCCCCCCAAAGGCCCCTCTGGTTTCGAAAGGGGGCCTTCCGGGCCCGCAGAGGGCACCTTTTCTGCCCCCCAGGTATCGCCCCCCGCATTCACCCACGCCGATCAGACACGTCGCCCCCGAGAGGTGCCACCGCTCAGGGTAAGTTTCTGCTCGGTCGGTCCGATTCGATGCCGATCTCACCCTATCCAATTCGGTTCCCAGATCCGAGTGATCCGATGCGGCCCGATGCATGCACGGCTCCGTTGTGCATCTTTCAGGAGGGGATAAAAACACAGACGCAATTAATCGTCGATTCCCCAGAAAATATGCGAAAATATGGGAAGTGGGGGGGAAGACAAAAACCCAGAAAATCTAGAAAAATATGGGGAACCTTTTTATCTGTGTGTATTTATGTGTGTGTCCCAGGGCCCCTTCAATCTTGGGAGCGGCCGATCCGATTCGATTCTGACTCCGTGCCGATGCGGCCCGAACCGGCGCACGCTCCGATTTCATCCGATTGCCCAATTCGATGCCCACTGATCTTGCCCTCTCGAACCCTCGTCATACGGAGGGGCTTCATGTACACATCACGTCTCCGAGGACGGATTTAATCCAGCTGCCTGCGGTGAGTCTTGCCAACATGCCTGTCCAGCATTCTGGGTGGTGAGTGTTCGATGTGGGCGCGGGATGCCGTCAAATGTGGCAACTCGTGTTCCTAAGTTACGGTGAGCCGCGATGAGGATAACGAGGATGCATATAAGCAATAATAGTACCAATGCTAGTAATGATATTAGTAGTGCTGACACTAATGAGAAGAATACTAATAAGAAGACGAAGAAGGAAGATAAAACTAATAATAATAAGAAGAAGCGGAGCAGCAGGAGGAGGAGGAGGGCGAAGAGGAAGGTCGTCACATGTTACACCTTCCGTCTTTACTTCTTGAGGAGCTCATTGGCTTATTTTGGCAGTCTTGGAGCTGCATTGGCCCTCTTGGCAGTGCGGGGGTGTCTGGGGGCCGTCGCGGGGCCGTCTTGACGCCGTCTTGGGTCCCTCCGGAGCTCGGTCGGGGTCTTACTGGCCAATTTGGACCCTCTTGGGCGACTCTTGGGCCGTCTTGTGGCCACCTTGGATGCTTTTTCGGCCATCCTGAGCTGACGGAAGCCCGAAAAGGGGAGAATACGAAATGCTTTGTTAAGACAAAAAGGGACGTCAATGGTCTGGGTTTCTTCGGACCCGGTCGGGGGTCCTCCTGTGCCCTTCCTGGGCACTCGTGGGAGCATCTGGTGCCGTCTCGAGGTCATCTTGGGTTATCTTGAGCAGATGTTGTGCAGACTTGAAGGCCTTCTGGACCCTCTTGGCAGCCTCGGTGGCGCGTCTGGGTTATCTTGAGCACATGTTAGGCATACTTGAGGGCATTCTTGGCCATCTTGGCAGCCTTGGTGGCGTGTCTGGGCCGTCCTGGAAACAGCATCTTCGGCATCTGGGACGCGGTGCAGATCTAAAGGGGGTCGTCGGGGCCGCCCTGGGAGTCCTCGGGAGAGGGGGGCGGTGCACGCAGCTGTTGTCAGCAGAGAGGGGGGGCCCCGAGAAGGGCACAGAGGCCATGCCACGCCTCTCCGTGGAGGAAAAGGTACCCATACCTCTACCCCCATCGCCCGTGTTCCTTTTGGTCTGGCTTCCCTGGAGGCCCTTGTCGCCGCCGCTGGAGTTCGCCTCGAGGTCCTGGTCGGAACGCACCCCAGGCGAGGCCTGGGCCCGGGGAGCGGCGGTCTCGGTACCCCCTCGGGGTGGCCCCGTCAGCGTGCCATGGGGGCACGACGGCGGACACGCATCTGCCGCCCATGGGGGTCGAGCTCGCACGACGGAGGCGGCGCGCACGGGCATGTCTGGACCCGGGGGGGGCCCGCTCCGAGGCCGGAGGGGGCGCGCCCCTCTCCCGGCGCGGGCCCTCCGCTGGAGCGGGGCGCGCTCGTCCTTCAAGAGCGGGCGCCCGCGCTCCTCCGCGGCGCAGTGGAGATTTGTCACGAGGCTCCTTCGGGGCCGAAGGGTGCGCTGGCGCGTCGTTGGTGCACCCTGGGTTTTTAGCTCTCGCCTCCGCTCCTCGTCTCCCGCGTCTCGTCATCGGCCCTGCTTTCCCGTCTCCTCCCCGCCCTCCTCCTCGTCCCCCTCCTTGCCGGCTCGCCGCGCCCGCCTCGTCCTCGTCCTCCCCTGCTCCTCCTTCCTCTCCTCCCACCCCCCTGCTCTTTTCCCACTCGCTGGCTGGCCCCCGCGGCGAGGTGGGCCCCGCGGCTCTTTTCAGCAACGGGGCTCTCGTTCGACGCGCTCTCTCTTGGGTGCCACGGGCGCTGCCGCCTGCTGCTCTCGCGGAGCCGCTCCCCAAGACCGGAGGGCGCGCCCCGCTCCAGGCGGGACCTGCAAGCCGGAACGGGGCGCGCTAGTCTTTCCAAAGCGGGCGCCCCGCTCTCCTCCACACGGCGCGGTCGAGGTCTGCCACGGGGCTCCCTGGGGACGGAGGGGTGTGCCTGACGCATCGCGGGTGCAGCCTAGGTCTGCCCTGGTCTCTCGGCTCCTCGTCTCCCGCGTCTCGTCGTCCCCGTTGTCCTTTCCATCCTCCTCGTCCTCTCGTCCCCGTCCTCTCCGCCTCGCTGCGCCCGCCTCGTCCTCGTCCTCCTCTGCTCCTCCTTCCTCTCCTCCCAGCCCCCCTCCTGCTTTTCTTACTCTCTGACGAGCCCCCCCCCCCCCGCGGCGAGGTTGGCGCGCGCTTCCTGAAGGCCACGCGTGCCAAGGCGTCGGTGCATCGCTTCTTCGCAGCTGCTGCCAACATGCAATACTCATCGGAGAGGAGGAGGAGGAGGAGGAGGAGGAGGAGGAGGAGGAGGAGGAGGAGGAGGAGGAGGAGGAGGACTCACTGTCTCAGCCATCTGTGGTCAGACGTGCAGCGCTTACGCAGGGGGGGGGGGGGGGGGGAAACATGCAGAATGGCAGGATATCACAGGTGGCGCGAGGGTTCCGAGCAATCCTGAGCTTTGGGTGCGTACCCCTCCTCTCTGCGTCTGGGTGCTGCACTTGGCACGCGGGCCTCGAACAGTCCTGAGCTCTGGATGCGTGCCCTTCCTCTCTCGGCGCCTGGGCCCTCCACCTCGGAGCGCCCGCCGCTTTCCGGGGGCCCCTCCGCGCTCCGTGGGGCCCGGCTGGGTCTCTCGGCGACGGGGCCCGCGCTCTTCGCCCACGCTCTTGTGGGCCATGCTCAGGAGGGGAAAAAACACACAGACACAATGAATCGTCGATTCCCCGGAAGATATGGGGAAACATGGGAAGTGGGGGGAAGACAGGAGCCCAGAAGATATGGGGAATATATAGGGCATCGTATTATTTTTGTGTATTTGTTTGTGTGTCCCAGGGCCCCTTCACATGCTTCGGTTGTACCGCCCACGACCACACGGCGGAATCCAGCACGACCCTTCCTTGCCGCGGCGCTGCCTTTGAGCGCACCCACACCTTGCACTCTGTGGGGCGTCCCCGACGCACCGCTGCACTCCGGATGCGCCCACCGGATCACGGAGGAGAGATCGGGGGCACCACGAGGCAGTGTGCCCCTCCTCTTCTTTCGCAGGGGAGCGGTGAGGGACAAGAGGGAACGAGCAAGCGCAGGGGGCGGCCTTGGGGCCACGAGGCACAGTCAAGACGCCGACGGGGAGCAGCTGTGATGCGGACGGGGCTCTCCAGTCTCGAGGTCCCTCCTTGGCCGTTCCTCGAGCTCTCATCGTGCACCGTGGTCGCCCTTGGGGCCCGAAGCGGGTTCTGCTCCCCACTCGGCGCTCCTGTGTGGCAGCAGCTCGTCTGCAAGGCGAGGCCGGGCGGGCCACCTGCGGACGACCTCAGCACGGCTGCTCGAGAGGACAGGGCTCCAGGCCAGGGGAGGCGGGGCCGCCCTTCGCTCGCCCTTCCCCCCTTGTCGTGGGCGTCCTGGAAGACCCGCAACGGCTGGACTCGCCTCGGAGCTCTGGTCAGAGCGCACCCCGGGAGAGGTCCCGGGAGTGTAGCGGTCTCGGTGCCTGTTGCTCTTTCCTGGGCCAGGGCTGGAGGCTGCGGGCCTGATCGCACGGGGCCAGGACGAGGGTGGGCCCGTGCTGTTAAGGCCCAGTGAAGCGACCCCCCCCCCCAAGTTTCGTTCAGTGCGTCGCCCGAGCGTCGCCCGTGCGCCGGCCCTGGTTTGCGTCTCTGTCCCGAATCCCGGCCTCCCAGAGTGCGTGGGCGACATATTGCGCGACTTCGGAATTTCTCTGGCGATATATAGGTTTCCGACGCCGGTGTACCAGCAGTCATTTTGGCAGTCGCGGCCCCGTGTTCCAGAGCGTTGCGGGGCGCTCTCAGAGCGTCCCGAGACGCTACGAGAAGGCCGCGGCGCCCGAGGCATCCTCCAGATCCGCCGGCCGGCTCTCGGAGACTCCGAGATGCAGTCGGGGCGCCGAAGAAAGGACCCTCTTCGTTGGGGAGGGGCCCGGTGTTCCTTGATTGTTTTGCAGTTTTCCCGGGGTTTTCCGGAGGCTTCCGGATGGTTGGGCACATGCGTGCACCAGCCGCGCAACCGGGGCGGCGGCGCAGACTTCCACGCGCCCCGCTGCCCGGCCCGGCCCCCGATTCAATGGTGATTGGCGTGCGCCCGCGGGGCGCAGGATCTCGGCCAGTCGGCAGATCGACACAGCGCGCCACGGCCTGCCGAGATCAAGTTTGGGGCGCAGGGGTCCAAAGCACAATTTTGATTTTAAAGAAGTGCAGGATGTTGTCCATCAGCCGTTGGCCCGATTCTGTCCTTGTCCTGGCTGCGTCTTCGTTTCCTGAGGGCCTCGACGGCGCCAGGGGGCGTGGCGACGTGGAGGGTGAGGGCAGAGCGGGGCGGAGGTGGAGGGTTCCTCCGAAAGGCTTAGGCGACCCGTCCTCCTCCTCCTCCTCTTCCTCCCTCCTCCTCCTCCTCCTCCTCCCTCCTCCTCCTCCTCGTCCTCCTTCTCCTCCTCTCCTCCCTCCTCCTCCTCCTCCTCCCTCCTCCTCCTCCTCGTCCTCTTCCTCCTCCTCCTCCTCCTCCTCCTCCTCCTCCTCCTCCTGTTCCTCCCCCTCCATCTCCTCCTCCTCCTCCTCCACCTTCTCCTTCTCCTCCTTCTCCTCCTCCTCCTCCTCCTCCTCCTCCTCCTCCTCGGGTCGCCTACTGCCCCGGGGTAAACCGTGCAGGCGGAGGTGGAGGGCAGGCCTGGGCGGGCTGGCGGGGGAGGCCACAGGAAGGGTGGCGCCGAAGGACGACGGCGAGCGACCACGAGAAACGGCTACGGTCGCGGATGTGACCGCGTCGTGAAAATATGACGACGAGGGTGTTTCTTGCTGACAGCTGTTTTGTTGCAGGAGAAAGCGCTGGAGTACAATCAAGAGGTGTGGGCCGCCGCGGTGGATTTCGAGAAAGTTTTTGACTCCGTGCGACACATCTCGATATGGAAATCACTTCTGGCGCAGGGCGTGCCGCAGAATTACGTCAATATGCTTGCAAGGTTATATGATCAACAGCAAGGGCAGGTGGTGTCCGACTGGCCCAGTCGAACATTCCCACTGCAGAGAGGCACCAAGCAGGGCGACCCGATGAGCCCAACTCTGTTTAACGCTGTTCTGGAACAGGTTATGCGCGAGTTGAAAGAGAAGTGGAGGGCGAAGCGGTACGGTAGCCCAGTGCCGCCGAGATTTGTGCTACAGGGAGAATAAAGTTTGGGGATGCGGGGGGGTTATACATGTTGCCTACCGGAGGCCAGCATGTGGGAGGAGAAACATATGATGTTAAAAGGACCGAAAGCCGAGGATCGAGGATCGAGAATCGAAGTCCGAGGATCGAGGATCGAGATCCCAGAGTCGAGGATCGAGGTCCGAGGATCGACGGCGGCGAGAGAGACATATACATACATATACATATAGTGTGAGAGAGAGAGAGAGAGAGAGAAGTAGGGAAACTTAGACAGACAGAAGGAGGGAGAGAGATAATGATGATGATGAGGAGGAGGAGGAGAAACGCCAACGTTCCACACCAATTAAACTTAATTCGAAAGCAAACAGTGAAAAATCATATTTTCATCTGCTCGTGTAGGGTAGCTCACGTGCCTCGGTGTTCGTGGATAGTAAACCACAGCGATAAACAAAAATCGCGGTGCCAGGGGGGGAATGAGGAAGACAGATAGAGACAGAGACACAACTGTACACATAGTTCGACAGAGAGAGAGAGAGAAGTAGAGACATATAGACAGACAGAAGGAGAGAGAGAGAGAGAGAGAGAGAGAAAGAGGAGGAAGAGGAGGAGGAGGAGGAGGAGGAGGAGGAGAAACACCAAATATCCAAACCTATTAAACTTAATCTGTAAACGAACAATGGAAATTCAGATGTTCATCTGCACGTGTAGGGTGCCTCATGTGCCTCGGTTTCCGTGGATAGTAAACCACAACGATAAAACAAAAAGTTCAGGATGGGCAGGGGGAGAAGGAACAAGTCAGAGAGAGAGAGAGACAGAGACAAAGAGAGAGAGAGAGATGTGTGTATGTATATATATATATATAGATAGATAACAAAAAAGCGAGAGAGGAGGAGGAGGAGGAGGAGGGGGAGGAGGAGGAGGAGGAAGTCTCTCATCGACAAGTCTCTTTCTTCGCTTGAGACATCCTCGAAGAACTGTTGGTTCCGCTTGAGACATCCTTGAAAAATTGGTCGTTTCGTTTGAGGCTGCCTCCAAAGATTGTTGTTTTCGCTGGAGACATCCTCGAAAACGTCTTCGCTTCGCTTGATGATGCTATCTCAACATAAGAAGGAAGCTAACCTCGATGGTGAACTTTTCACAGTGATAAGACAGTTCGGCCTCCGCGCCCCGCGCCCCTGACCAAACTCCTACTGGCCGTGGATAATCAACTCTAGCGTGGAAAGGGGGTCTTTTCTTATCATCAGTAGTTGGTTATCAAGCTGAACGCCTATTACTTAACGAACCTCCGCTTCGCAGATGACATTCTGATTCTGGGTACGTCTCGGGCTGCTGTGCGGCACATGCTCGAAGACTTGCGAGAAGCGGCGTCAAAAGCAGGACTGAAATTGCATCTGGGGAGGACCAAAATCGCGTCGAACAGTTCGGAGAGGAGGGGGGTTATCCAGCTGAAGCACGTGCAGGTCGGAGATGGGATTGTGGAGGTTTTCCCGTTTGACGGCAGCGTGCAGTATTTGGGCCGGCTACTATCAATTAGTCCCACGATACAGAAAGCAGTCGCAGAGTCAGCCGGGGATGGGCGGCGTTTGGGAAGTTTCGCGACGAGCTGTGCGGCCAGCAAAACTCCCTGATGTCGAGGCTGAAACTCTTCGAAGCAGTCGTGACGTCCACAGTGCTCTGTGGAAGTGGTGCTCGGGCGATGACGGGCGACAGAGAGAGTCGACTTCTCTCGGAGCAAAGGCGCACGTTTCGAAAGATAGTCCGGCGTGGCCTGCGCAGAATCGTGACCGACGACGGAGAGGCGGTTCTGGAGTCCTGGGTGGAATGGGTCATCAGGGCCACCCACGACGCAAAGGAAGCACGCGACCGTGCAGGCATCAAGAGCTGGGTGGGCTTGCAGAAGGAGCGCAAGGACAAACTTATGCAATAAACTGCACGTGCCGAGGGCAGCCCGTGGGCTCGCCGAGTGCTACAGTGGATCCCGTTTGGGCTGCGTCGGCCGGGGAGGCCGCTCAAACGCTGGACAGACTGAGCCACGTCATCATCTTCAGTGCAGCAATTGTGCGATGTTGCTTTTTGTTGTCTGCTTGTGACGTTACATATGTATATCTTTTGTTTTGTCAATTCCTGAAAGAAGCGCGTGTGAAAAGTGGGCAGTGTACCGGCAGCCCTCCACGGGGGCGGACTCTCCGCATGCCGCTCGCCTCGCCTCGCCTCGCTGGAGGCCCTCGCCAGGCCCCAGCAACGGCTCATGATTAAAAGCCGGTCCCGGGGAACGGGTGGGGATTTTGAGGGGCCGCGTACGACGAAAGCAAGACGTCGCAAGTCTGGGGTCAGACAGGCCCAGGGGCTGGATCAATCGCTCCACGGCGTTCTGGAATGCTCTGGGAGCGTCCTGGAAAGCTCTGGAATTGCCTCGGCGCCCGAGACATCCTCCAGATCGCTGGGTCTCGGAGGTCTCCGATTCAATTCGATCGGATTTTGTCTTGCTCCTGGCTTTGTTTTACACGGGCCAGGGGGGCTTTTGGGGAGGGCAGGCCAGCCAGGGGCCATGGATCTGGGGGTGACCAGGGCGGCAGGGCAGCGACGACGAGCGACGAAAGGAAGGGGCTCTCCGAGCTCTGGAGCACCGCCGCGCAAGAGAAGAACCCCCTCCATGCCGCTCGGTTGCGTGAGCCTTTGCCCCTGGCGTCTCTCGGACGTGTGCATTTCCTTGGCGAGGGCCATCGAGGAGCAGAAGTACTGGGTCATCCTGCGAACAAAAAGCAACAACAACTGAGCATGCGCGGAAAATGGACATCCGAGCGATGTCACGCTCAGGAGGGGAAAAGACACACAGACACAATGAATCGTCGACTCCCAAGAAAATTTGGGAATATAGTTCTGGGGCGCGGGGTGGAAAGTGGGACTCCAGAAAAATTTGGGAGATGTGGGACATCCTGGGGTCTGTGTGCATCTACAGTCGACCCGCAGAGTAAGGATAGGCATCCCTCCCAAGGGCACCCTTGCATCCTTGCTTCCTGGGTCCATCCTTGGACACTTTCGTGGGCCGCGCCCCGCTCGACACGCGTCGAAATGGGCGTCCAGGGGCCTAGCCCCATTCTCGCGCATCCTTGCTCTGCGGGTGGACGACGGGGCTCCAGAAACTGCGGAGACCTGTGGGAAGTATTGGGGTCTGTGTGTATCTATTTGGGCGTCCCTGGGCCCCTGTGCGCGTGCCTGGCTGCTCGAGCCCACGGCTTGCTCGACGGCCGGCAGCCGGCGGGGCGTGGGGTGTGCGGCCGCGTGCGCTCGGCAGCCGGGCGGTCTCGGCAGAGGAGCGCGGCGGCGGCGGTCTGCGCGTGCCGTGCCCGTGTTTTTGCCTTGCCCCCCTGTTTCCAAGAGAGCACGCGGACTCGGCGTGCTTTCTCGGAGGGGGAGGAGGAGGAGGGGGATGGGGAGGGGGAGGAGGAGGAGGAGGAGGAGGAGGAGGAGGAGGAGGAGGAGGAGCAGGAGGAGGAGGAGGAACAGGAGGAGCAGGAGGAGCAGGAGGAGCAGGAGGAGCAGGAGGAGCAGGAGGAGCAGGAAGAGCGGGAGGAGGAGCAGACTGTGGGCGTAGAGCGTGGGCTCGAGTGTGTGGGCGCGAGTGTCATGATGTGCCAGCCTACTGCAGCCTGGAGCACCAGGAAGAATTTCGAACACCCAGAAAGTACCGAAACTCGGGGGTTTTCACGTGTCGGGCGCTGGGAGACACTCGTTCGACACTGTTTCGACACTTTTCCGGGTGCTCGAAATTATTTTTGGGATGTGGTCCTTCAGTACGATGGGGGCAACATAAGGCAAGTGTGGGGCGTGAGTGTCGGCGTAGTGTGTGGGCGCGAGTGTTGGCGTCGAGTTTCGGGGTGGGTGCGGTGCCCTTCTGGCCTCCCGTTGGTGTTGGCCCCCCAGGCATACCCAAACGCTGACAAAGAACTGTGAGTCGGTCGTGTACGTTCTTCGGCCCAGCAGTGATTGCAAGACTCCCCCACGCGGCTCCAATACCCTAGGAGCCCCAGAACTCGTGCAAAGATCTCCCTGCAAGGCCCCTGCGCAGGCCACGAGAAGAGCCCAATGTTTGGCCCAGGAAGTGTCCATCGTGTTTAGGTCAGGGGCCCAACATCGTCCACGCGCAGATGGGGGTAGGGGGAGGGGAGAAGGCCACTTAGAAGCACCCCTGCTTCTTAGAAGGCGCGGGCCAGAGATGAGGCACCTTCTAAGAATCAGGCTCTTTCTGAGAAGCAGGCTCCTTCTAAGAAGCCTTCCCCTCTCCCTACCCCCCTGTGCGCGCCGCCAAGAACATTCACTCATTCAGAGATTTGCGTGCTCATTGTCCCCTGGGGGCCGCCGTGATTCCCGATTTGCGGGGTCGTTTTGGGCCGTCCTGGGCCAACCCCGGGGCCGGCTTGGAGAGCAGCCAGGAGCCGTTGGAACTATTGGGGGGCGATGTTGGGGCCATCTTCGGGACATCTTTTGCTGCTTGGAAGACTTCTCCAGACCCTCTCGGAGGCGCCCGGCCGCCACAAGACGAGACAGTAAGGAACGCTGAGCCACCAAAGTTGTTTTTATGACGATTCGGGAAGCCTGAGTCTTTCTTTGGGATTTCTTTCGGCCTTCTCAGGGTCTCCCAGGGCCTCTTGAGTTCCTGCCTTGCTGGAGCCTTTCTGAAGCCGCTGTGGATGGGCATCCTGGAGGCGTCAGAGGGCGGATCTGGAGGAGGTTCTGAGGCCCTGGGTTGCGTAGGGGAGCTGCCTCAAACGAGATTTGGGGCCACGGGGAGGGGGCAAGGAGGAGGGGGGCAGCCAACCACCTCGACGCTTTCTCTCACCCTTGGCAAGCGGGTGCCGGTGGAACGTGCGCACCACGTTGCTTCTCTCTCTCTCTTTCTTTTTTTTTTTGTTCTCTATCTCTCTCTCTCTCTCACAGGCAGACAGGATCCAGCTTGGTTGATATCCGTCGGGGTGCGTACCTCTAATAGGTACACGCCCCACGGATCTCGCCCGAGGAGCGGCTGTCCACAGCTGGCACCCCACAGAGTACCCCCAATAGGCTGCGCCCCACAGCTGCACAGACTTCTGGCTGTAGTTCTGCAGGCTCTCTCTCTCTCTCTGTATCTCTCTCTCTCTCTCTCTCTCTTAATATGCAGCGCATTTCGGCTGTGCGAAGTGCTGGCCTCGAGCTCCGGTTCAGAGCATCTGGAAACGGTCCCGGAGGACGACGCCCTGGGCAGAGAGGGGCTTGCCAGCCACGCTCACATCAGCAAACGGTTTGTGTATTGCTCCTCCTCGGCCGCGTCATCCTCCTGCTCCCCCTCTTGCACGGTAGCACAATCTGCCCTAACGGCACCCCCGTTTAGGCTTTTCCGCTAGCACAGACTTCCCCTGCCTCGCCGCCGACGCAAAAGAGTACTGCCCCCCCGCGCTGGACTGCGCTCTTCCGAAGCAGCATACGGTGCGGGCGTTGGATAAGGAATGTGCCCAAGAGGCGTCGGACCCTGGAGGATTCCTTACCTGATGAGGGCGGCGGTGACATCCATGGCCAATCCGCGATTGGAGCTCCACTGGCTTCCAGACCCTGGCTTCCTTATCCACTGGTTCCTTATCCAGTGCCCTCACCGTACTGTGGTACAGAGGCTCGCGCAGCGCGGTGCGCTGCCTCTTCTGCGGTGCGCCTTCCCCGCCCGGCGCGCACGCGCCCCGGCGCCAGGCCATAAACCAGAGGCGGAGGGAGGACAAGCAGAAGGCGCCGCGCGAGGAAGAGAGCCGGTACGCGCTGGAGCTCCCGGCAGGAAGAGGTAACCATACCGCTACCCTCGACCAGACGTAACCCCCCGACGGCTGAAAACGAAGCAGGAGCAGCGGCTTGCGCGCCCAGGTTTGGTCCCCCGCGGCCCCCAAAATGCCGCGCACCAAAGGTCACTCTTACCCAGGGTCACTCCTGCGTGTAGCCGATTACCCTTGCCTCGTTTTTTCCCTTTTTGGGGTCGCCTGGGAGGCCCTCGTCGCCACTGCTGGGTTCGCCTCGAAATCGTTGTCAGAACGCACCCCAGGAGAGGTCCCTGGAGTGGCGTCAAGTCGGGAATGTCCCTCTACAGGAGGAGTATTCAAAAATAGCAAGAAGACAGTCTGGGGACGACTTGTTGAGTATTTGTTGCTCATTTTTGGCATTTGTGGAGTTTATTTATTGTTACGATCCTTATGCTTTTTTATCAGTATGATGTTTATTATTATCGTTATCATTACCTTTATTCTTTTAATTTTTATTTGGGTCCAAAATCCCGCTGCAAGGGGGGGCATGCCCGATCTAAGAGTGGCGGTATCCGCTCCTTACGGTTCCCCCAGGAGCCGCTGCAGGAGGACAGGTACGGGGGGTCGCTGGCGCACGACGCGAAGCCGCTGGAGGGCATGCTTGCGCCGATGGCGGTGCCTCGGGAGAGCGGTGCATGATGGGCCTGTTTTCCACTACTACCGCCACAACCATACGTTGGTGGGGGATAGGGTCATCCTCCTCCTCCTGCTCCTCCTCCTCCACCTCCACCTCCACCTCCTCCTCCTTGTCCTCCTCCTCCTCCTCCTCCTCGTCCTCCTTCTCCTCCTCCTTCCCCCCTCCAACTTATGGTGGTGGTGGTGGAAAACAGGCCCCTCAAGAGCGGTGCAGGGAGAAGAGGTGTACCGCACGCCTCTTGGAAAAGCAAGGAGCAGCATCAGCATACTTTTCCGAATGTGCGCGCCGATTTCTTTGGTCGGCGCTGGGTCCCGTTCCAGTGGCACCAGGGACGGCGCCGGAGGAGGCGCCGCCACGCGGGCCCAGCGCTGACCAAACAAGTCTGCGAGGATCTTTGGAGGTTTCCGTTCACGCAGTTTGTGCCTCTCTATCTCCGTAATCCTGGAGGCCGGGACCAAGAATGCATAGGAGGAGGATGCGGTAGAATCGAGCTCGATGACGAGGAGGATCGCGAGGATGAGGATAATTCTGACGAGGATGATGACGGATGTCATGCTCGCCAACTAGACCCACGCGTGCGATTTCCAGCGGGGAAGGGGGCAGGCTAAATGCGGATTTTCTTAGCGAGCTTCCCTTAGGCTGGTCATGATCGTCCTTCACTTGTTCAAGAGGCTTATGCCATTTTGCCGACTCCCCACAAAGGTGGATGGGCGAATGTGCCATTTGACGATTTCCGCATCCCCAGCAGCCCATGCAGAAACAATTTCCAGGTAGAGCCGGGAAAAGGGACGCACATGAGCACTCAGTGACACAATATGCCATCATCATTAGTCGAATCCGAGGTCCAGCTCCCGCCCTCGAATATTTAGAAGTATCTTGCCCCATTGATTTTCAGGTCGTCTCTTGGTTCGGATGCGGTGCACCTTGTGCTTTTGTTTGCCCGTTTCTTGATTTTCTTTCGCAAGTACCAAGTTGGGCGTCGGATAGAATGACCTCCGCTGCGCGCATTCCTCTTCCAGGGCCACGCGGCGGAGGGATGAAGGTTTCCTCTGAAAGAAAACCGGGCTGGGATAATTACACTGCAACGTACCCAACCCATCGGCACCAAGGGATGATATGAGATGTGCCGACAATAGTGCGACAGCTACACTGCAAGAGACGGTGCACGGCGGGTATCTATATCGTGCGAAGTGTGCGTGGCCGGCTCGCAGAACAGGGGTACAAAAGGCCACGAGGCATTGTATTGGGAAGGAGAAGCAAAAGGAAAACATCGAGATGGAAGAACAACCACCTCGGCAGAAGTAGCACCATGATGGAGAATGTGCAAGACAAGGTCACATAGGCGGAGACACAAGCAGACAGTGAAGTGCCACTTTTTCCATCCATGCCGAATTGCCCAGCACCTGCGCGGCCAGCGCTCCGCGTTGCTGCAGCGCCTCGCAGCATCAAAAAGCTTCCGTAACTGGTGCAAGAAGCGGTCAGGGCCCAGCCCCCCCGCCCCCAGGGATGACGAGGTCCTCGAGGTCTGCGTGGGACCCCACTGTGCTGGCTCCCCCAGCAGCCCTCAAGCGTGCCTTCGCGGCCCTCCCCCCCTCCCCGGGGACGGCGAGGTCCCCCTGGCCCGCCCCCCCAGCAGTCTTCGAGAGTGGCGACGGTTCCACACCTCGCGGCCCCCCAAGGATGGCGAGGTCCCGTTCAGGTGTGCGCGGGGCCACTTCCTGCTGGCCCCCCCAGCAGCCCTCGCAAAGCGGCGGCAGCTTCACACTTCGCAGCTCTCCAGGGATAGCAAGGCCGCGTTCGGGTGTGCGCACGGCCCCACTGTGCCGCCCTCCCCCAGCAGCCCTCGACATTGGAGAAAGTTTCACATTGCGCGGCCCCCCAAGGATGGCGAGGTCCCAGTTGGATCTGCGTGTGACCCCATTGCGCTGGTTCCCCAGCAGCCCTCGAAAGTGGCAACAATTTCACACTTCGCAGCGCCCCCAGGGCAAACGACACTTCCCAAATATAGTGTATACGTATTGCATATGTCTTAACTGTTCGTACTGTCATGCACGAATAGTTAACATGTGTCGCATACGTGAAGAACGGTACTCGTTACTGTTGCATAACACTATACCTTGTGTTTACATGCATATTTTTTCGCATATATCTGTTCTTGTTCAGACAAGGCTGTCTTCAACAAGATGACGCCGTGGGATCTGGGAACATCGTCGCCGCGAGAGGGCGCACGGCCACAATGGCAGTAGTCTGACCCTGGGAGGGGGCAAAGACGTAATCGGTGAATACATTGCGCGGGAATAAATGCAAACTCCATGCGCGTTCGCAGCCAGAAGTGAATGCGCGGACTGTGTGGGGCCATTGCAGGCGCGTTCCACGCGAGGGTGCGGATCGAAATATACTTTTCCGAATGAGTTCCAAATTGCTTCAAATGGGGTGGGGCCTCCGATTTCATTGCTTACATCATTGATGAACTCAGATACCTCCTGTGGGCTTGTGAATGTGTCTTGAAGTAAACTTGCTCTCCGGTCTAGTTGGGAGCCTTTTCGTACCCCCTTGGAGTTTTCTGAGGGTATTTTAGGTGCTTTGGGGGCCCTCTTGGAGCCGTCCTGGAAGCCATCGATCCAGGAAGTGTGTGTCCTAAGTAAGGGCTCCCCGCTTGGAGCCAAAGTTCGCCTCTTGTGCCCTCTTAGGACGCTTTTTCGAGTGCTCTTGGGAGCCTTCGGGGCTGTCGTGGAGCGCTTCTGGGCCCCCCCTAGGGCGATCTTGAAGCCGTCTTGAGGCTTTAGAACCCCATTGGAAACGAAAAGGCGAGCAGACAAAACGTAATCGAAGCATTCTAGATATTTGAACGATTTTGGCCCCTCGGGGTTAGAGGCTCCGTAGCCGCTTGGAGCCGTCTTGGGGCTTATTCGCTGCGTACGGGTTCTTTCGGAGCTGCCTTGGAAGGCACCTTGGGCCGCCTTGGGCCCACCGGAGGCGCCCTTGAATGGATCTGGAGGCTCTGAGAGCCACAGAGATGGATTGACGAGCTCGCAGACCCTTCCCCAGGGGCCCCATCTCGATCCGATCGATCCAATTCGATATCGATTCCGGCCGGCTCGACCCGATGCGATTCCCACGATTCGACGTGCTGTGCATGCTGGCGCGGCCGATGCGTCTCGGTACTCGCATTCCTGGTCAATGTGATTTCCTGATCCGATGCCGGCTGATCCTGCCTACCCGAGCCTCCCCCCTCAAAGGATATTCTGGACCACCAGGGAGGGACAGCGCCAATCACCTCACGCGCTCGCTCGCCCACCTGCAAGCGGGTGTGGGTCTGCTGCTTTTCTTGACCCACAGGCTGGGCTGTTGTTCTCAGATTTGCTTTCACACGCCCCCAGCCCTGCTGAGAAGGCAGGCGAACAGGTTTCGTTACAGCAGGGTAGGAGGAGGAGGAGGAGGAGGAGGAGGAGGAGGGGGAGGAGGAGGGGGAGTAGCCCCCGAGGACAATAAGGAGGATGTAGGAGGATCGTAGGAGGTGGGGGTGTGCGGAGGGGTCGTGGCAAGGAGGCGAGAAGGAATAGGAATGGCGGCAATCTCATCAACGTGCAGTCAAAAACCCTAATAAGGACGCGCGACTTTGCTCAGGGTACCCTTGCGTCCTTGCTCTTCCTTGCTCTTGCGTCCTTGAGATTTTCGTCGTCCGCCGCCCCAAAAATCCCAACTTCGGCTTCCAAGGGTCTTTCGTCCTTACCGCGCGTCCTTGTTAGGGTCTTTGACTGTACGAGTGAAGCTGACAAGGGGGAGGGTGAAGGGACTGTTCGTTGGGATGTCGCGGGAGGGCTCTCCGGGGCCTCCTGAGGGCAATTTTGAGGCCTGCTGGGGGCCGTTTGGGGGCCTCTTTTGGGCG
Source organism: Prorocentrum cordatum (assembly GCA_963575745.1). NCBI lineage: Eukaryota > Dinophyceae > Prorocentrales > Prorocentraceae > Prorocentrum > Prorocentrum cordatum. Next base: position 203,170 of record CAUYUJ010017535.1, on the reverse strand, counting down.
TAGTGGGGGCCTCCTGGGGGCCTCCTGGGGGGCTTCTGGAGGCCTCTTGAGGCTTCTTGGGGGCCTCTTAGGGTCTCCTCCTGGGGTATCTTGGGACGGAAGGCTCGAATTGTTGGGCTCGGGTTCCCACTCTTGGGGCCCTTTTGGGCCCTCTTGGGCCGTCTTGGGGCCGTCTGAAGGGCCTCTTGGACAATTTTGGGGCGGTCTTTGGGGCCTCTTGGGACGTGATGGAGCGTGGGAAGCTCGAACAGTCGACAACCCCCCCAACATGAATAACACATTGGGGATGTCAACGAGTTGTCCATCTTTGGGCCCTCTTCGGGGTACTCTTTGAGGCCTTACGTCTTGGGCGGGTTTTCGGCCGACTGGAGGCCATCTTGGGAGTCTTGTAACCGATCGTTCGTCGATTGTTTTTTTTCGATCGTCTTGAAAGTCTCTTGGGGTTCGGGGCCTTCTTGGGCCAGAAGGCGCACGTTAAGACGCCCCGGTGCTCAGCGGGCACGCGACAAGCCCCGGGAGACTTGAGAGCCCCGCTTCGGGCTCCTGAAAGAGGCCTCAGGATTCAGGGCTGGGGCTCAGGGGTTGAGCAAGGGACCTGGGGGCACTCCCACTTCGTGCCACAGGGGCACGGTGGCGGATATATATATATATATATATATATATATATATACATATATATATATATATATATATACAGACGCCTCATGGCCATCGGGTAGGAATATATATATATATATATATACACATATATATGTGTATGTGTGTATGCCTGTATACATATATTCCTCTTCCTGTATTTGTATAAGCCCGGGCGGGGGGAAAACCCGTCACCGCCCCCCCCCCCCAAAAAAAAAACCGGACTCCCGGGATCTGGGGCTTTGGGACCCTCCGGACGGGCCTCGAAGCGGCCCCCCTGGCCTCGCAGGGCGTTTTGCCAAGCCTTCCCAGCAAACCTAGGGCGATCAGGGGGGTCATCGGAGACGTCTCAGAGACCCCCATGACAGCGCAAGAGCGCTCCAAGAGTGACCGACGTGACCTCAGGATGGCCCAAGAGGCCTCCAGGACGGCCCCAAAGAGGCCTCCAAGAGCACTCCCAAGAGGCAAAAATCATTGATTTTCTGTGGATTTGTTGGTGAATGTTGGGGTTCTCCTCTTTTCGGCTTCCCGACGCTCCAAGACGGCGGTCTTCTGGGCGTCCGAAGCCGCCTGGGAGGCTCCAAAATCGCCCCACAACAATCCGAAAAGGCTTCCAGGCAGTCCAAGAGAGCCCCAAAACGGCACAACACGGGTCCAAGATGGCTCTCAGAGAGCCCCATGGCGGCCCAAGATGGCCCCAAGACACCCTCCGAAGCATTCCACATTGTGATCCGGACGTTCAGGGAGACCGTGGTTGGAGGCAGGGTGGCCTGAGGAAGCCCCCAGAGGCCCCCAGAATACGCGCAGGAGGCCTCCAGAAGGTCTTAAGAAAGCCTGAACCATTTTTTTTCGGCCCCCAGAGGCTCTCCCAGGAGGAGCCTCCGCAAAAAAAACTGAGGAGAATGGGGAGAATGCGCAGGGTATGGCGAACATGAGGAAAAGAAGCATGGAGGAAGGATAACGAGTAACATTATCATACCGGCGATGCCGGAAAAGGCAACAAGGAGTTATCGTTACATTGTCGGTTTGACCTTCCTGCCATTTCCGCCTGCGCACCAAACTTCAAGGACAAGGTGCATGGCGCGAAGCGCCACTGCAGTCTTGTATGTGTGTATATATACCTATATATATACACATACATATATATATACATATACTAGTGTGGACCCGTGGATTAAATCCACGAAGTTGGGCGGATCGAAGCATGGTGGCGCGCGCTGGGTGGTGCGACGCTGCCAGCTACTGCCGTAGATCCCTTGAAGCTTGTTCTAGTGCTGTTCCCCCACCGAAGGCGCCCAATGTATCGAAACGGGGCCGAAGTGTTCGAGCTTCGCAAGAGGCAGAAATTCAGGAGTCCAGGCCGGAGCAACGTTGGAAGATTCGCGCCGGGATCGCGGCGGACGCGGGAGCGGGTTCGGGCAAACGCGGCGCCGTCTCGGGCCGCGTCGGAGGCGTCGGAACGGCGTCGCGGCAAAGTAGGGAGCGCAGCGGGGCAGCCCCAGGGCCACCAGAGCGTCAAAACATTGTTTCTCGCCTGCGAGGGGCCTCTCGCCTCTCGTCCGCCCCCCTCTGTTGGAAGCACTTTTGAAGCTTCTTGGGAGCCGTTTGGGAGCTCTGTGAGGGCTGTTTTAGGCTCCTCGGGGGCTTCTCGGAGCCCTCTTGGGCCGGCAGGGCGCCTCGTGGGCCGTCTTGGGGCCGTCTTGGGCCATCAGGCCGTCTTGGGACCATCGTGGGCTGTCCTGAGCCCCTCTTGGGCCTCTCGTGGGGTCCTTTTGGGTCGTCTTGGGCGCCTCTTGGGCCGTCCTGGGCCCGTCCGGAGCCATCTTTGGGCCCTCTTGGGGGCCGTCTTGGGCGATCTTGGAAGCCTCTGGGGCCGTTGTGGACGCTTCGAGAAGAGAGAAACCGAATCTGCTGAAAATGACAATTTTTCGAAAGGAATGTGACGACTTTAGCTTGAAGGAACCCTTTCGGGGGACCCCTTGGACCCGCCTGGAACCGTCCGGGGGCGTTTTTGGGGGCTCATGGGGTCGTCTGGAGAGCATCTTGGGCTGCCTGAGGTCGAGGCCGTCTCGGGGCTGTCCTGGGCCCCTCTTGGGCCTCTCGTGGGCCTCTCGTGGGGTCCTCTTGGGTCGTCTTGGGCGCCTCTTGGGCCGTCCTGGGCCCGTCTGGAGCCATCTTTGGGCCCTCTTGGGGGCCGTCTTGGGCGATCTTGGAGGCCTCTGGGGCCGTTGTGGACGCTTCGAAGACCAATAAGCCGAATCTGCTGAAAATGACAATTTTCCGAAGGGACTGTGGCGATTTTTGCTTGATGGAGCCCTTGCGGGGGACCCCTTGGACCCGGTGGGCGTCTTTGGGGCTCATGGGGCCGTCTATAGAGAACATCTTGGACCGCCTGAAAGCCGTCTTGGGTCGTCTCGGGGTCTCCATGGGCCGTCTCGGGGCTCTTCTGGGGAGCTCCGGTGCCGTTTCGGGCCCTTCCGGGGGCCCTCCGGAGCCGCTTCGGGGTTCTCTGAAGGCTCCGGGGGCCGGGGGCCCCCGCAAACCCACCAGGCATCTTTCGGATTTATTTGAATGGGTATATATATATATATATACACAAGACTGCAGTGGCGCTTCGCGCCATGCACCTTGGTCCTTGAAGTTTGGCATGCAGGCGGAATAGCAGGAAGGTCAAGCCGACAATTTAGCGATAGCTCCTGGTTGCCTTTTCTGGCATTGCCGCTATAATAATATTATTCGTTATCCTTCCTCCATGCTTTTTTCCTTTGTTTCGCCATACCCTGCGCATTCTCCCCATCCTCCTCAGCTTTTTTTTTGCGGAGACTCCTCCTTGGAGAGCCTCTAGGTGCCTCACAATTGTTTCATGCTTTCTTAAGGCCTTCTGGAGACCTCCTGCGCGTATTCTGGGGGCCTCAGGGGGCTTCCTCGGGCCACCCTGCCTCCTACCGCGGTCTCCCTGAACGACCGAATCACGATTTGGAATTCTTCGGAGGGTGTGTTTGGGCCATCTTGGGCCGCCATGGGGCTCTCTGAGGGCCATCTTGGACCCGTGTTGTGCCGTTTTGGGGCTCTCTTGGACTGCCTGGAAGCCCTTTCGGATGGTTGTGGGGCGATTTTGGAGCCTCCCAGGGGGATTCGGACGCCCAGAAGACCGCCGTCTTGGAGCGTCGGGAAGCCGAAAAGAGGAGAACCCTAACATTCACCAACAAATCCACAGAAAATCAATGATTTTTGCCTCGGGGGACCCTCTTGGGAGTGCTCTTGGAGGCCTCTTTGAGGCCGTCCTGGAGGCCTCTTGGGCCATCTTGAGGTCACGTCGGTCACTCTTGGAGCGCTCTTGTGCTGTCTTGGGGGTCTCTGGGACGTCTCCGATGACCCCCCTGATCGCCCTAGGTGTGCTGGGAAGGCTTGGCAAAACGCCATGTGAGGCCCAGTGGCCGCTTCGAGGCCCGTCTGGAGGGTCCCAAAGCCCCAGATCCCGGGAGTCCGGTTTTGGGGGGGGATGGGTTTTCCCCCCCGCCCGGGCTTATACAAAAATATAGGAAGAGGAATATGTACACATCCACTCACACACATACATGCATACATACCTGCATACCTACAAACCTACATAAACACATAACTACAACACTACATACTTACATAACTACCTACCTGCTTGTCTGCTTACCTATCTAGCTACCTGTGTATCAACATCCATACACACATAATACAGTCACGCATGCATATGTACATGCGTGCATATAACTAAGCAAACATACATACACGCATACACACATACGTTCATGCACACCTACATACACATGTAGATACATGCATGCATGCATACATACATGCATGCATACATGCATGTATGCATCTATACATACGTACAAACACACATACACACATGCATGTATGCATACATACATACACGGACATGTGTATATATATATATGCATGCATATGTCAGTACGTACACACATGCACACATACACAGATGCTTGCACACAAACACATATAGCAATCATGCACACGAATACACACATCTATACATACACACCATACTACATGCATGCTTCCATGTACACATAAAACATACATACATACACATAACCATACACACATACACCATTCCACACATACAACCGTAGTTCTATATGCACCTGCACAGGCATACATACAATCATACGCACATGCAGCCTTGACTACATACAAGCACACCTACATGCTTACGTACGGACGTATATATATGTGTATATACCTACATACATACATACATACATACATACATACATACAAACATGCATGCATACAAACATACATACATACATACATACAGACAGACAGACCGACATATATACATACATACATACATACATACATACATACATACATACATACATACATACATACATACATACATACATACATACATCATACATACATACATACATTGATATATACATGCATACTTACGAACATTCACATACACACATGCACACATGTACTCATACACACATACACACATACACACATACACATGCACACATTCATCTACATTCATATATATATATATATATATATATAGATACATATAACGGCGCACCGGGTCCGGGGGCCCGGGGCCGGGACCCCGACCACAAATGTGGGCGGGCTCCGGGGGGCCCAGAGGCTCGTCGGACCGCCGGACGCCGTCCACGATCGTTCGCAGGCGGCTTCGAAACGCGCTCCGATGGCTCCAGATGCCTTCCAAGACGCCTGTCATGACACCAAGAAGGTCCCAGAAGCCTCCAAGACGCTCCGAGAGGCAGCCCAAGAGAGGCCCAAGAAGCAAACATCGTGCCATTCCTATGGGAAAACGTATATTTTTCGCATGTTCGCATCTTGGGTTTTCACCGCGTCCAAGACGGCCCAAGAGGCGCCCAAGACGGTCTACGAGGCCTCCGGGAGCGCTCCAAGGCTGCGCACGAGTGTCCCAGGACGGCCCCAAGACGGCCGAAGAGAGCCCCAAGACGAGTTCGAGAGGGGTCCCAGACGGAGAAAGCCAACCTCGAATTCCGAGCTTCCGGCCCAAGAGGCTCCAGGAGGCGCCAAAATGCCGCCAAGAGGCGCCAAAAGGCTCCCAAAAGCACCCCAAGACGTTCCGAGAGGCACCCCAAGAGAGGTCCAAGAAACAAAAATCGTGCCATTCCTATGGGAAAACGTATATTTTTCGCATGTTCGCATCTTGGGCTTTCACCGCGTCCAAGACGGCCCAAGAGGCCTCCAAGACGGCCTAGGAGGCCTCCGGGAGCGCTCCAAGGCTGCGCACGAGTGGCTCAGGACGGCCCCAAGACGGCCCAAGAGAACCCCAAGACGACTTCGAGAGGGGTCCCAGAAGGAGAAAGCCACTCTCGAATTCCGAGCTTCCGGCCCAACATATCCCAGGAGGCGCCAAAACGCCACCCAGAGGCGCCAAAAGGCTTCCAAAATCAGCCCAAGACGTTCCGAGAGGCACCCCAAGAGAGGTCCAAGAAACAAAAATCGTGCCATTCCTATGGGAAAACGTATATTTTCGCATGTTCGCATCTTGGGCTTTCACCGCGTCCAAGACGGCCCAAGAGGCCTCCAAGACCGCCCCAAGACGGCCCAAGAAGCTTCCAAGAGGGCCCCAGGACAGCCCAAGAGGGCCCCAAGACGGCCCAAGAGGCGCCCAAGATGGCCCAAGAGGGCCCCAAGACGGGCCCAAGAGGGGGCCCAGAGGGGGACCACGAACCGCAAGCTCGAGCCTTCCGCCCCAAGAGGCCGCCAGGAGGCCCCAAGGAGGCCCCTCAAGAGGCCCCAGGAGACCCCCAAGAGGCCCAAAGGAGGCCCCGAGAAGCCCCAAATCGGCCCCCAAAATGCTTCGAACCTGCTTCCAGGAGGCCCCCGACAGGTTCAGAGGCTCCCGAGAAGCTACGTCAAACTCCCAGCGAGCGGCCGGACGAGGCCCCCCACAAAATCACAAGAGGGTTCCAGTATTTGTATCCTTCAGCGCTCTCTGGCCTTCTTCCCCCTGCCCCCTTCCCTGCGACTTTCGTTGACTCAAGCTCGCCTCCTAGCTAGAACCTAAGCGCGTGCGAAGCGCGCGCGTGGTTCTAGTATATATAGGTGTATATAATCACCCCAACTGTCGCTACATGTCCTGCTTCTCATGTGCCCATCCCCCTTTTTGTATGTCCGAGCTCAGATCAATGCATACACCTACATCTGTAGGACGTGTTTCGGTCCGCGTCACGTTTTGGTGTTTCGATCTTGTATGTTTCTGGCCGTGTGCTGTGTGTGGGCGCGCGTGAGCGCATGTGAGTTTTACATTTGGGTAGCCTCCGGAGCGATTGGGGCTCGAGAGTCATATCACAGCGTACAGCAGTTGGCTGCTTGTAATGGTGGATGGGCAGGAGGCGGAGCTGACGGCGGAAACGGATACGCTGCTTGGTTTCGATACGCTACATTCCTGGGCCTTGGGCCAGAGCGTGGCTGTGAGCTTGGTGAGTTATCTAGTTGCCTTTGGCCCACCCCGCCGTGCCTGGGTTGTGGGTCAGAGTCCTGAGGGATGCTTCTCGGGTTCTCTTCGGAGCGCTCTTGGGTGCCTCTTGGGAACAGTTTTGGGGCCTCCTGTGAGCCTCTAGGGGCCCCCTTGGGGCCCACTTGGGGCCTCTTGGGGCGCCTCTTGGGGAGCCTCTTGGGGCCTCTTGTGCGGGCCTCTTGTGGGCCTCTTGGGGGCCTCCTGGGGCCTCCTGGGCGCCTCTTGGGGCGGAGGGCTCGGATTTTCGGTTCGTGTTCCCTCTCTTGGGCCCCCCTTGGGGCCGGGGGCGGCCTGGGGCGGTCTTGGGGGCCGCTCGGGATGTTTCGGAGCGTCGGAAGCTGGAAACGTGGAGAACCCAAAACACATGGAGACACCATAATGACGTTGACCTCTCGGGGCCCTCCTGGGAAGGCTCTTGGAGGCCTCCTGGGTCGTCCTCCACGCTTTTTCAGCCGACTGGAGACCATCTTGGGCGTCTTCGACCAGTTTTTGTTGATCGATTCGGGGCCCTCTTGGATCGACTCGGGGGCCTCTGAGGGTCTTCTTGGCCCCTATAGACGATAGAGAGGCCCTCCTGAGGCCGAAACAGTCACGCGACAAGCCGCGCCGCGCCCCAGTGGGGCCACGCGGGAAGCCCCGGGAGATTTGAAGGCCGGGTCTGGGTCCCTAAAAGAATCCTCAGGATTGAGAAGAGAGGAGGAGGAGGAGGAGGAGGAGGAGGAGGAGGAGGAGGAGGAGGAGGAGGAGGAGGAGGAGGAGGAGGAGGAGGAGGAGGGGGACTGGGTGACTCTCCACTTCGTGCCACGGGGGCACCGCTGCGGGTAGGGTGAGAGCAGGAACGCGGAGGGTGGTGGTGGCGCCCGGCCTCCATGAGGAACCCGACTCGGCAGGCTGTGTATTCTACGGAAGTGTCGTGCAGGTAGGCACTCGTTTGCTCATGTACTATGTTGGGCTTGCCAAGAACGAGACGACTTGGCACGGGCGCGTGTGCCTAGCAGAAAGCACGAATGGCGTTGACTGGGTGAAGCCAGAGGCGGGCGTTGTCAGTTTCCGGGGTTCCACTGCCAATAACATTGTCATGCAGGACACGCTGCCCGTGTTTGCTGTGGCTGTTTTGCACGAGCCATCAGACAAACAAACAGAAAGAAGATTCAAGGCCCTCCTCAAGGTCAAGGATGCCGCCGGGCAGATGACGGTGCTGGCAACCTACAGCAGCGACGGGGTGCATTGGAGCCCTGGGCGCGACGTGGGGCTGCAGGTCGATTTCTGCGGCCTCATGCGCAGGCACGGCTTCTACTACCTGACCGGTCACACTGGCGCCAAGAATGGTGCTCGCAAGCTGCAGGTGTTCATGACCGCCGACTTTGACAGCTGGCCGGCGGCGTCCGCGGTCGGCTTCTGCCGCACGCCCCCGGGCTCCTACGACCCGGAGCGCGGCAGCGCTGGCGAGCAGGTCCACCAGGGCGCCGCGCTTTGGGACCGCGGCTCTGTCGTGGTGGGCGTGTACGGCCAGTGGCACGGCAGCGAGACCAACGACCGCCGCCTGGTCTCGATCGACCTCGGCCTCATCCCGAGGAGCGAAAAGGCGGCGCCGACGCACTGCCGGAGGTCCCTCCTGGGTCGGCGCCAGGCTCCCCCTGGCGGCTCTTCTGGCGCCGCCCAGGGCACGCTCCGCGAGCCGCCGGGGCGACCCAGCGCTGGCCCAAGAGGTCCGCGCGGACCTCCGGAGTGGTGTGTGCGTTGTGCAGCTTTTCTCTTCCTCTGTGATTCTCAGCACGGACGGCCTGCACTTTCACGAGCCAGTCCCACATTTTCGCTTGGTCTCAGCTGCCGAGGACGATGCCGAGGTGCCGCCAGCTCCGTTCCGCATGCGCGTGCCAGCCCTCATGCAGGGCCAGGGATTTGCCAACGTCGGGGCCCAGACGTTGTTCTGGTACGCCCCCTGGCCCGAGATAAACAGCGATGGGGTGCGGCTTGCCACTTGGGATCGCGATCGCCTCGGCTACCAGTCTGCTATAGCTAACCTGCCGGATCCCCATCTCGTGTCCACAGCCCTCGATTCGCAGCCCGAAATATTGACGGTGTGGGCCAACTTCACGTGCACGCCCTATAGCCACCTCCGTGTCGAGCTGCTCTCCGAGTGCTTCAAGCCACTGCCCGGCTTCTCTGGGGCCGACGCATGCTGCATCCACAACGGAGGTCTCGAAGTCGCAGTAGTGTGGTCTACCCCTCTGTCTTCGCTCTCGGCAGCCTTGACCGGCCAAGGGCGGGTGCGCGTGAAGATATCATTTTGCGGCATCCGCCGCGAGGATGCGCGCTTCTACGCGCTCTACGTGAAGCGATGCCGTGTGCCAGCTGGTTGACGCTATTGGTTTGTGCTCGGCCCCTCCTCCTTCCCCCTCTTCCCGTTGTCTCTCCTACTCCCACCTGCAGAGACTTTCCTCTCCTCGTTCTCTCGCTCTCTCTCTCTCTCTCCTCTCTCTCTATATCCCTCCTCTCTCTCTCTCTCTCTCTCCTCGCTCACTATTTTGTTGTTGTTGTTGTTGTTGTTGTTGTTGTTGTTGTTGTTGTTGTTGTTGTTGTTGTTGTTGTTGTTGTTGTTGTCGGTGGCGGTGGCGGTGGCGGTGTTGTTGTTGCTGTTGTTGTTGTTGGTGTTGTTATTGTTGTTGTTGATGTTGTTGATGTGGCTGTTGTTGTTGCTGATGTTGTTGTTGTTGTTGTTGGTGGTGGTGGTGGTGGTGCTGATGTTGTTGTTGTTGTTGGTGTTGTTGTTGGTGGTGTTGTTGTTGTTGTTGTTGGTGTTGGTGTTGTTGTTGTTGTTGTTGTTGTTGTTGTTGTTGTTGTTGTTGTTGTTGTTGTTGTTGTTGTTGTTGTTGTTGTTGTTGTTGTTGTTGTTGTTGTTGTCTCTCTCTCTCTTTGTATCTCTCTTTATTTCCGCCAATTCCCACGCCCTCATCTCCTCGACCTCCCCTGCCGCGCCCTCCTTCCCTGCATCTCCCCACCCTTCTTGAGTCTAGTGGTCTGCGCCGTTCCGCCGACCCCCAGGGGAGAAGCGACGTCCTCGGGTGAGGCCGTCTGCCTCTTGGGAACTCTTCGAGGAGCCTGTAGAGGCATCTTTTTGGGCCTGTTGGGAGCCTCCTCCTTGATTTGCGCAATTGCCCAACGGCTACTCCGTCCGAGTGCTGCTCTCCCCTCTCTCTTCCTGGCGACGTGCGACCGTGCTCCCGCCCCTCTCGCGCATGCTTCCTCCACTCTGGACTTGAGCACATTCACAGAGCTGTGCTCGCATGTAGGGGTTCGTACTTCTCTTCACCAGCCACCACTCGACCCCAACCCAACCCGAAGGCCTCGATTTGCCCTCGGGTCGGAGAACATTGGCAAAAACACATGGAACCCGTATATACCCCCCCCCCAACCCGAATTTCGTGTCAAAGTCGTGTCTTCGGGTTGGGTTGTGGTGGTTTGGTACGTAGCCGTATCTCATAATAAAGAAGTTGCGCCGGTCCAGCTTGTAGTCGCCCGTCGTCTCCCGTCGCCGCCGCCCGTCGCCGCACCAACAGGGCCTGTCCGCCAGTCTGGCCGGCTTGTAGTCGCCCGTCGCCGCCGTCCGTTGCCGCACCAGTTTGGTCACGATTTTGATAGCACCACGTAGGTTGCACCGCAAAAAGGTTCACCACATGTAGTGCTTAGCGTACACTGCACCGCATATCTTTCACCGCATATTCCTTTTCCTATGTTTTTATGAGCCCGGGCGAGGGGAAAACCCGTCCCCCTCCCCCACCCCCACCCAAAACCGGACTCGCGGGATTTGGGGCTTTGGGACCCTCCGGACGGGCCTCGAAGCGGCCCCCCTGGCCTTGCAGGGCGTTTTGCCAAGCCTTCCCAGCAAACCTAGGGCGATCAGGGGGGTCATCGGAGACGTCTCAGAGACCCCCATGACAGCGCAAGAGCGCTCCAAGAGTGACCGACGTGACCTCAAGATGGCCCAAGAGGCCTCCAGGACGGCCCCAAAGAGGCCTCCAAGAGCACTCCCAAGAGGCAAAATTCATTGATTTTCTGATGGTTTTTGGTGAATTTTGGGGTTCTCCTCTTTTCGGCTTCCCGACGCTCCAAGACGGCGGTCTTCTGGGCGTCCGAAGCCGCCTGGGAGGCTCCAAAATCGCCCCACAACCATCCGAAAAGGCTTCCAGGCAGTCCAAGAGAGCCCCCAAACGGCACAACACGGGTCCAAGATGGCCCTCAGAGAGCCCCATGGCGGCCCAAGATGGCCCCAAGACACCCTCCGAAGCATTCCACATTGTGATCCGGACGTTCAGGGAGACCGTGGTTGGAGGCAGGGTGGCCCGAGGAAGCCCCCAGAGGCCCCCAGAATACGCCCAGGAGGCCTCCAGAAGGTCTTAAGAAAGCCAGAACCATTTTTTTTAGGCCCCCCGAGGCTCTCCCGGGAGGAGCCTCCGCAAAAAAAAGTTGAGGAGGATGGGGAGAATGCGCAGGGTATGGCGAACATGAGGAAAAGAAGCATGGAGGCGCGAAGCGCCACTGCAGTCTTGCAATTATATATATATATACACACGATGTATGTGTGTATAGATGTATGTTCTCCTTCCGATCAAAAGCAATTACGCCATCGTCCGTCAAATATGAATTCACTGTTCACGCTTCGCGTATCTCCACCAGCCCATCCCAACACAGCACATTTTGCGGCGCACACCCACGGTCGTGTCTTTCGGGCGTGTCTCCTCCTGCTCTCGCATATCTCCTCCTCTTCCGCCTACCTCCTCCCTACGTTCTGTTATACATTCTCGCGGGGGCAGTGGGAGGAGGACAAGGCGGAGCAGGATGGTTTTCAAACAAAGCTTGCGCCCGCGCTCTTGCGAATTTTAGAAAATACAGCGGCTTCCAACATTCTCAGAATATGCTACCAAACGGACCTCTCGCGCGCGCATGTCGAAATCGCTCAAACTCCCTTGCGCGCGTGCTGGGGACGGGCACGATGCATGTCAAATACTACCACGCTGGCCACTCGCACACGTCGGCCGCGCGCGCAAGTCGAAATCTTTCAAAACTTCATCGCCGACGCGACGACATCGTCATCATTATCGGTGGGCGTGATCAACATCGGCGCCGTCATTGGCCTTGCCGTCGTCATCGCCACCATCGTCACCATCATCGCTACTTTCATAATCGTGTGTACCGTCGTCGGCGTCGCCATGATACCGCACCCGTCTAAGTCACCGACTCGCACTGACGTGCCCGCTGGGAAGTGCCCAGCGGTCAGTGTCACCGCGGCCGCGTCGGTCGCGCCGAACTAACTGGCCGCTGTGCGCGCGAGCAAGCGCGGGCTAGCGCGGCTGCAGGGGTGCAGCAGCCAACGCCAAGCATTCATCGCAATCGCCGCCGTATGGGTTTTGCGAACCAAGTTGCGGGTGGGTGGGTGGGATGTCTGCAAGGGCATGGAATTCGTCAACTAAGTTGGTTTACGTTGCATAGATTGCACCATTATGGTCCGCACCGCGTAGTTTGCACTGCGTAGATATTGCGCGAGTTAGGTTGCACCGCGTAGCTTGCTTCACGCGAGCTTCGCTACATGACTTGGATTGCGCTGCGTGTATCGCATAGCTTGCGCCACACGGCTTGCGCCAGGTAGATGGTACCACGTAGCTTCCACCACGTAGCTTGCACCACGTAGATTGCATCGCCCAGTATGCTAAAACGCACTCTTTGTGGCGCGCATTGGTTAAGACTGAATTCCCCGTGTGTTCATTCGATCGGGGCGTCTTCGGCCCTTCACGAATGGTGCTCCCGCCGCTGCATTGGCCACATTTCCAGATCGGTGGCTGCCCCCGTCTCTCAGGATGGCCCTACCGTCCTGGCGCGGGCTTCTCTGGTGGAACCGGTCATTTCGTCGTTGCTGTCCTCTTCCGTTCACCTCCCCATGCTTCCCTGATCTTCCTGCTCGTCCGCCACATCAATCCGCCTCTTCCTCCTCTCCCTCTTTCTCCTCCAGTGTATTGCTCTCTTGTTCAAGGTTATGCTGTCTGGCTCTCGTCTCAGCGCGGGCCACATGTCTGCTCGGCGTGGCCGTCCCCCTTTTTGTCCCCTCCTCCGCCTTCCCCGGTCCCCCTGGCCCTGCTCATCCTAGTCCTTCTATGTCATTTCTTCCTCCGCCTCCTCGTCCTCCTCCTCCCCCTCCTCCTCCTTCTTCGTCAGGATCGTTTCGATTGCCCCGACGCTCTCGGTTAGGAGGTCCAGTGGTGCATTCTGGTTGTTCGGCCGCCCAGGTTGGCGACCGTTTAGATTGTCACGGCGCCTTCTTTTAGGCGCAAGTTCGTGACCAAGTGGCCTGCGGGCACTCGTGTTGCATTCTTCCTTGGGACCTCCGAGGAAAATATTCGTCTCCCCGCCCACTTCACAATGGACCCCTGGACCTATCCACGAATGCGTTCTGGCAAGCATGTCGGGGCGGAATCCAACTGTGGCGACGGGGGCGCGCCTGCAAGCCCAATCAAGTTACAACAACATATCCGAGACCTAGCTCTTCGATCCTCGCCGTCCCTCGCTCCTGCTGCTCTCCTGCAGCCAGCCAAAATCAGCCCATTACCGATCCCAGGACGCCTTCAGGGTTCCATAGTTTGCCAGGTGTTTCAGCTCGGATCGTCATTCTGACGTTGGCCTCTGGAGGCCGAGAATGCTGAAAAGCCGTGACTCTCGTCATCCCTGCTTCAGATCTCGGTGTCGCAGTCGTTTCAAGCGAGGCGATTCCGCCACGATTCAGGCCCCAGGGCCCCCGCATACTGATCCAGCTCGAGAAGCTCTGCTTGTGATGTGCCCCAGGATTGCCCCGAATGATCACCTCGATGCTCGAGAGAGAGAGAGAGAGAACAAAAAAAACAGACGAAAGCCAGCTCGACGACTACAAGGCAACCGCGCCTTCACAGCCTTACTCCCCCCCCTGGATGCCGGCAACCTGTTTTTTGCTTTTTGGTTGCGGCGACGGGTCTCAGAGGGTTCCCCTCCCTCCTCTTCGAGGAGCCCTCTTCGGCCCGATGGGCCCGATTCGATGTCGATCCTGCCTGGCTCGATCCGGCCCAATTCCCATACTCAGCGATCCGATGCGGCCCGATGTTTCCGTGGCGCTGCTGTGCATCCTGGCGCGGCCGCTGGCGATTCGGTTCCGACTCCTCGCCGATGCAGCCAGACCCGACGCACGTATCCGATGTCCCGATCCGATGCTGGCTGATCTTGCTGAGGGCGCGGGGGGGGGAAGGGGAAGGCGAAAGAGTTTCCACTCGTCCTTTTGCAGGTTTTCTGGCGTCGGGACGGGCCACGGGCCCTCGCCAGCAACCGCAGACCCGACTGGCCTCGTGTGAGCCTCGTGAGAACTCAGCACCCCAGGTCGACAGGGTGCAAGAGGGGAGTCCGAGTCTTGCCCTCCTCTCGTCCAGGAAACAACCACGTGAGCAGAAGCTTTTAGATGCCCGCGCAGGGTTCCGAAAGAACTCTGGAAAATGGCATCGAATTTCCGGGGGGGGCCAGGGCCGATCCAAGAAATCCGCGCGGACCTTTGAAATTGTAGGTTTGTGTAGTTTGCTATTCTATTCTGCGCTTCTTGGGGCACCCCCCATTTCGACAAAGTGGTAGGCGACGGTGAAGGAATGAGAAGCGGGGCAGCAGAGGAGGGGTTGGAGGCGCTCCCCGCCTTTGTCATCGCCGTTTTCGGCTACTCGCCGCTCTCCGTCGTTCTCTCTCTCTCTCTCTCTCTCACTCTCTCTCTATATATATATAACTAGATTGTATCTTGTATCTTCTCCCTGGCTTCAGCGGGGCAAGAGGTCATGATAATGATACGGTCCCAGATTTCCAGACCGTCCTGGACTTCCTGACGTTCCACTCGGCCTGCCGACACGAGGGCCCCCAGGTGCTTCAGAACTCCCGGAACGCATCCCGAGCCACTTGCACCATGACGTGCTTCTTGCCCCATCGTCCTCCTCCTTCTCCTCCTCCTCTTCCTCCTCCTCCTCCTGCCCGTCCCCCTCCTCTCCCTCCTCCTCCTCCTCCTCCTCCTCCTCCTCCTTCCTCTTCCTCCTCCTCCTCCCCCTCGTCCTCCTCCGCGATTCGATGCTGGCCGATCCTGCCCCCCCCACCCCCCCCCCGCGCCCGCCGAGGCGCTCCCCGCGCCGCCGGCCGCTCCGAGGGCGGAGCCGGCGCATGAGGCGAGGCGGGCGCCACGGAGACGGACACCGACGCACCGCCACGTTCACGACGACGACGACGGCGACGACTCTGCGACGACGACGCCGACGACGACGGCGTCGACGACGACGCCGACGCCGACGACGACGCCGGCGACGACGACGCCGACGACGACAACGCCGACGGCAAGGACGGCGACGACGACGGCGACGACGACAGACGGCGGTCACCCGTCGGCGGTCCCCTCATGGCGGCCAACCGACGGACGGCCGCGGGGCGGGCGGGATGGCCTCAACCCATCGAAGGTCGGCTGCGAGCGAGGGGTGGGAGTGAGAAGGAGAAGGCCTTCGCAGAAGGCCTTCGCGGAACGCGAGCGCGGGACGAGCCTCGCGCCGACAGCGGGCCGCAACAGCGCGGACGCGGTCCAGCAGGGGGATGCGACCACCCGTTCGACGCGCGACGGAGAGCCACAGAGCGAAAGCGCGGTTGGCTTCGACGGTTTCGGGCGCCTACTCGTCGTCCCTTTCCCACAGGCTGGCAGCTTCTCAGAAGCCCGCCGGGCTTCTGAGAGGTCTGCGGTGTCTTCGGGGCAGGCTCAGAAAGATCCTCGGAAGGACGGGGGACTTCCGAGCCTTTGAGAAGGCGCGCCCCTCCTCACTTCCCCCCCGTGGCGCGCCGCCGAGGAGAGGAAGACAAGTCGGCGGCAGGAGCACCCGTGCTCGGAGCGCGGGCGGTTCCCGACGGGGGGGGGTCCACAGATGCAGGTCAGGGGCCCCCGCGGGGGGTCCGCTGGTCGCGCTGGTCGCGCTGGACGGGCGGGGGCGCGGAGCAGAGGTCGGGTGGACCCGGAAGGGGGCCCAGCGACCAGGGGGTGGTGCAGCAGGTTTGGTCACTCGACCTGTGGGGCTGCAGCACATCTGGGGCGTGCACTACCTTTCCAGGGCGCAACAGTAGTGCTGGACTTTTTCGCGCGCGCAAGCCGCGGCTTGCAAGACGATGCGATGCGATTCTCCAGCGCAGTGCATCTGCAATACAACTGCCCCGAATCTACTACACCTCCCCCTTTCAGCTGGACCCCCTCTTGGGTCACCCAGAGTAGGGGCAGGGGCCCCGAGATCCCGGGCCCCGATCCCGTGTCGACGGGATCCGGATCTGGTCCGCACGGCCCCTCTTCGTTCCAGGTGGGCCAGATCGGGAATGCCGCGGGCCCCAGAGGAGTCGCTGGTGCTGGAGGGCGGCGCGACGCAAGGGGAGGCGCCCTCAGATGCTGGAGTCAGGCGTTGCGCAAGGGGGGGCGATACACGGGGGCGTAAGGGAGGGTATGCCTTTCGTGCTTCCCTGGGGCCACACAGGGGCCCCTCTGGGGGGAAAAGCGTGAAGAAAGGTGCACCTGTCTTTGCCCCCCCCCCCCCCTGTACCCCCTTCCCCATCAAGCAGCGCCCAACGAAGGTCCGCCCAGATTTCTTGGATCGGCGACTGGGACCCCTGGCGCCGCCCCTGGCGCGCTCCGCACGCCAGGGAAGGAGGGTCCAGCGCCGATCCAAGAGATCTGCGCATATCGGAGGTGGATAGACCTCCTACCCTGACACGTCGACTAAGGAATTCTAGACGCTTCGCGTATCCCCACCAGCCCGTCCAGAAACGACGCCCAGGCGAGTAGAGGGTCGCCCTGAGGTGCTTTTCGGCGTCTTGGGTGCCTCGGGGGGGCCTCTGTGGGCCGTTCGGGATCCTCTTTGGGGCCTCCTGGGTGCCTCTTGGGGCCTCTTGGGGCCATCTTGGGGCCTTTGGGGGCCTCCTGGGCGCTTCTTGGGGCCATCTTTGCCCCTTGGGTGCCTCTGGGGGGTCTCTTGGGGCCTCTTGGGGGTCTCTTGGGGGCCTCCTTGGGGCCTCTTGGGGGGCATCTTGGGGCCTTGAAGGCCCTGCTGGGGCGCTCTTGGGGCAATTTTGGAGGACATCGGCCAAGGAAGTGGGGTTCCTTAATTAGAGCCCCCCCCCCAGGAGCTCCAAAATTCGCTTCCTGGACCCCTCTTGGATCGCTCTTGGAGCGCTCGTGGCCGCTCTTGGCGCCATCCTGAGGCTCTCTTGGGCCCCTCTTGGAGCTATCTTGAGCCATCTTGGAGCCATCTTGACGCGTCGGATGTGCATCGCAAGCGAAAAAGTGAGAACACCAAAAACATTGATTTTCCCTGGGGTGTTGAAGCATTTTCGCCTCTTGGATGTATCCTAATGATGCTCTTGTGTGCACTTGGAACCGTCTTGGGGAGTTCTTGAAACGTCTTGGAACATCATGGGGACCATCTTGAGGCATCTTGCGCTATCTTGAGCCATATTGGAGGGTATCTTGGGCTCCCTGAGGCCCTCTTGGAGCCGTCTTGGGCCATCTTGGGCGCTCCAACGCGCCGCGGAACCCCCTGTCCAGGTCAGTGGGGAGGGGGTAGGGGGAGGGGTAAACCCCTCAGGAGGGGTGGAAGAGGAAACTCGTTAAACCACCGACGCCCAGAGGGCTGGTGGGATTGGCCGTTTTCGGTTCGCGAGAGGGCGCCGCGGCCGTCACTTTTGCGGGTCCAGGTCCTTCGGTTTCGGTCCCAGGCCGATTTCACGAAGGGGAGGTTTGCTAAAGGGAGGCTTGTCCACCGCCGAGCATACCTCTGAAATTCCACCTTCAAGTTTTTGTTCCATTCCGTATGCGCCGGCGCCGAACTTGGCCGGGCCACGCCTTCTTCCCAGCCGGGCCCCGATGCAGCCCGAAGAGGCCACCTATCGAGGGGACCGCCGCGCACCACCTTGCCACCGCAGAGATGCCACCGGGAGCTGCTTCCGACCTTTCGTCAAGCCACGGGCAGGGCTGGACCTGAACGGTGCTTTGGCGATTTCGTGGGCCGTTTTCGTTTCGACTTCGTTTTGCGGTAAAAAGGCGGATGTAAGACAAAGCGGGGAAAAAAACGAAAGCAAAACGACAACGAAAAGCACCGTTTAGGTTCGGCCCTGGCCAGGGGTCGTGCGCAACGACAAGGGTGGACTGACCCAGAGGAGGAGGAGGAGGAGGAGGAGGAGGAGGAGGAGGAGGAGGAGGAGGAGGAGGAGGAGGCATCGACAGCCAACCGCCCGCTCCTGACAGTCATGGCATGGGCTCCCGCCCCGCCCAGGAACGTGGGCGTTCCACATCCAGGGCCTGTCGCCGATGAATCGGGGATGAATCGTCGATTCTGGATCATGGTCTCCCACCCTAAGGATGCAATTCCTGGAAGAATGCATTCAGCACCGGCGCCGTCGAATGCCGCTGAATCTCGTCAATCCCGTTCCATCCGGCCGAATCTTGAGCCTCGTCCGGCCCGCTTTGACTCAGAGGCCTTGGATCGTTCTTGCGAAGACCTCCGAGGAGTTGTTTCCTAACCCCCCTGAGGCCGGTCTCCTCCTACCGTTAAGTCGGGCCTGTCCCTCTACAGGGGGAACATCCAGATAGTATGGGAACGATTTTCTGACAATTTTTGAGTATTTTTGGTAAATTTTTGGGGTACGTTCAATTTTTCGTCCAAAATCCGCCTGTAGGGTTGAGGATTCCCCGCCCTGTCTGTGGTGTATTACATCGTTTGGTGAGGTTTGGTGGCCCCCAGGTTGTGTTTTCTGAGTTGGTTGTTTGATGGTTGGCCGCGCGGTTTCTGTCTTAAGAGTTTGGGGTCCGATGGGTAGGCCAACGCCCTCAAACAAATGTTGATCATTGTTTTTTGGGAGCTAGATACCATCGGGAACATACAGAAGTTAAAACCTCTGTTAGGAATGACACGCGAAGCTGTGTGTGTGTGTGTGTGTGTGTGTGTGTGTGTGCATTTTTCGTGCGTGCGTAGCTGTTCAGGCCGTTCCTTTGGGACTCCCTTGGGGCTCCTCAGTGGTTCCAGGACCCCCGATCGGGCCCCTGCCCCTCAAGGCGCCTCCCCTTGGGTCCCCTCTTGTGGTCTCTCCCTTGGGGTTCCAGCTTGGAGCCTAAGAGTAAGTAGGGAAGTAGGGCATTACGTGACGGCCCACGCCGTGGTGCAACCTATGTGGTGCGGCACGTTGGTGCTGAGTAGGCGAGATGCTGATACGATGCAGCCAGTCTGTGTGCGATCCTCTACAGTGACGACAATTCTCGCGTTGACGCGTGGCTCTGAGGTTTTGGCACCCTTTCCTGGCGAAACCATGTTTTTACCAAACCCCATCGGCCTTTGCAATTTTGCTCGTCATGGCGTCGCCTTCGCCTGAGCAGTGGCTGAGCGATGAGGCGTTCAGCCCTCTCAGCCTGCCGACGCCTGAGCTGAAGACGGCGCCGCCCGCGCGGGCGGGCGAGGACAGCTGCAGCCAGGAGGACCGGCAAGAGGCGCCTGACGGGCCCCTTGGGCTCGCGGAGGGCGGAGGCCAGCTCGTGGCAGTGGGGCCGCAGGCCATTGTGCAGCCGTCGGGGCCAGAGTCCGCCCTCGCGCCCCTCTCGAGGACCGCGTCGCGGATGATCCACGCGGCCCCCCATTGCCAAGCTGGCCAGTGTGATGGTACGGCGCGTGTACCCCGACACCATGCAGCCTGTTGGCCTGGAGAGCGCCACGCGCTTGGCTGCTCGTCTCGGCGTCCTGGCGAACCGCTTTCGTGAGACGGTGTACGCCGTCGGGTACGCCGCCTGGGCGACTGGCCAGAGGCAGGCCGCTGCCATCGTGCCGAGGCTTCTGGCCGTCTGCAGTGCATCGCACTGTCCACGGGATGCGTGCGGCCCTCGGATGGATGCTGTCATGTTTTCCCGCAAGAGGAAATATGATGGCACGCGCATGCGAGTGACTACCCAGGTCGCCCAGCACTACGACACCGACACGATCGTAGAGAGATGCGCTGGCACACGGGAGTTGTGTGTTATCAAAGTTGGTTTCAGCAGTGTGTTTCGCAAGCGCTTTGATGACAGAGACGATTTTCTTCATGCCATTGGAAGCGCACTCACCCACACCAGTGTGCTAGAGACGCCGAGTGCTGACATCATCAACGCCTGCTTGCATCAGCAAGTTGACCAGGTGTATGGCAAATTTGTTGATGAGCGAATTCCTCGGCACACTGATGTCATAGGGTGCGACGCTGCAGGCAGCAACCTGAAACATGAACGGCTCATGTCTGCACAGCACCCTCGTCGTGCACATATTGTGTTTTTGTGTCGTACCCACGGCAAAAAGAAGGTTGCAGAGCATGGCTATTCAGTCATCCGCCCGACGGACACCAACATGATACGGTGTCAGTTGAGCTTGTCCGCTGAACAACTCATCGCAGTGCGGCACAACGCCAGGCTCATCCACGATGAGCAGGTTGTGGTCCACGTGGGGTGTTTCCATGTGTTGCCGTGCTGAGGCGACGGCTCACAGAGAGAGGGTGTTCGATTTGTACTTCAGCGACACCGCTGACGCGAGCCTCCAGCTCAGGGCAATTGTATGCAGGAGGCTCTACAACGGCGACATCAGGAAGACTGGAGGTCCCAGCGGGCCTCTGGAAGAAGGTCCAGCAGAAGCTGGCCGCGTGAATGGCGCCAAGCAGCAGGCTGCGCCGCCATCACCCAGAGGAGGAAGGAGGAAGACGAGAAGGAGGAGGGAGGAGGAGGGAGGAGGGATGAGGAGGAGGAGGGGGGAAGAGGAGGGAGGCGGAGGAGAGAGGAGGACGGAAGAGGGAGGAGGACTCGAGCACGAACCACGCACGAGGCGAGGACGCCGCCGCTGCTGCCGACCAAAACCTTCCTGCCGAGCTGCCCTCTCCCTCTCATCTCCTCCTTGTCTGCTCCTTCCTCCATCTCCCTCCCGCATCCGCCCTCCCTCCTCCTTCTCCTCCTCCCTTTTTCTCCTTTTTCCTCTCTCCCCCTCCTCCCTCCTCCTCCTGCTCTCCGCAATCCTCTCTCCTCCTCCTCCTCCTGGCCATGGTGTTCTTGATCCTGATGCGTATGTCATCCAGCGGTGCGGGTGGGCTCGCCCATAAACGCGTGGTCTTGGACTCGGCCCGCAAGCGGGCCACCCCCCCCTATCGGCCATCAAATAGCATTGGTTGTTTTTGTGACCCTTGCCTCACCCAAAAAGAGTTGATGACTGTTTGGGGGGCCCCCCGAGGGTGTCGATCACCTTCACTTTCACGCCAGGGTGGGGCGCATCCCACCCGATGGCCGTTTCTGCCCATCGAAGCCCATGATTCGTGATACTTGCGGCCTAGACAGGCAAGAGAAGCCTCAACTGTAGGGGGACACGCCCGACCTGATCCTACCGCTCCCCCCATCGAGGGCGGAGCTCTTGAGGGGGCGCGAGGCCGCTCGCAGCGCCCTCGCTCCGCCGGCCCCCGCGGAGGGGTCCCGATGGGGCCAGGGTCGGCCCTGCCGGGGCGAGCGGCGTGGCCGGAGCGCGTGCACCGCAGGGACGACGTTTGGGGGAGGTGGTCTTAGAGTTATCGGGGGAGCGTAAGATCCGGGTTTGCCAGAACTCGGGTTCGCCATCGTTTTTTGACGACCGCGCCTCGGATTTTGACGAGGAGGAGTTTCGTGGGATGTCTGCAGCGGGAGGCCTCGTCAAAATGCAGGTTCGGCCTCGTCATTTTTTTGACGACCTCGTCGGGGATTTCCGAGTCCCCTGTACCCAGGTCTTACGTCCCCCTGGAGTTAAGCCGGGCATGTCCATCTGCAGGGGGAGTGTTGAAAGATAGTCAAACAAATAGCTTGGGGGCAATTGTTTAAAACGACGCGAAGATCGGGACAAAATCGGATCGGGAGAACTCGAAATCTCTGAGAAGCGGCGGGTTTGGAGGATGTATTGGGCGCCGCGGCCGCTCCACAGCGTTCCGAAACGCTCTGAGAGCGCTCCGGAACGCTCTGGAGCGATTTATCCCGATCCTAGCCCTGTTTTATTTTTCAAAAATCATGTTTGATTGTTGTTGGTTAGTTCTGTTTAAACGAAAGAATTGGCAACAACAAATCTCGTCCAACATCCGCCTGTAGGGGGACACGCCCGACCTGAGCTTAGGGGGGGATGTATCACCGATCCATCGGCGATACATCGCCGATTCCGAGTCGATCTTCCCCCCCGAGCTGGTCCCCCCTTGACGTTGCCCCTCAGCACCGGCTTTCCGCATCGTGCCATCACTATTTTGAGCGGGCCGGCGTTTGCCAGACAGTCCCGCCCTGTGTGATTCCCTTTGCGGGTGCGTGTGCTACGTGGGTTCGTTTGCTTGGGGTCCGTGTTATGATCGTGTTTTTTGGTTGTCCCCCATCTTTCCTGGTGGGGGAGGTCGGAGCACTGGCACACACATCGGGCGCGAGATCATTCTGTGGGCGCAGGCAGTTTCAGTAGCCTTGCAACGGTGCGTCATTGAGGATCTGACTCGAGAGTTGGATGTCCTCTTAGTCGGATTAGGTGGACTAGAGCTTGACGAACACCAGAGCGCGCTGTAGTTACTAAGGGGGTGCATGAAGTGGAGACCGTTGTTCCTTGCGCCATCCTCAGCCCTCAGGCGCTTACCCCCTACTTCATAGCGAACATCGTGAGGGAACTGCCTAGCGACAACTATTCTAGACGCTTTGCGTAACCCACCAGCCCATCCAGAAGCGATGCCCAGGCGAATTGCCCTGATCAGGGAAGTAATTGAGCATGCAGCTGAACAATGAGCAGGGGAAGGAGGAGGAGGAGGAGGAGGAGGAGGATGAGGAGGAGGAGGAGAGAAGGAGGAGGAGGAGGAGGAGGAGGAGGAGAATTGGAAGTGGGAGGGGGAGGGGGGGGTGACGTAGGAGGGAGGAGGAAGGCGTGGAAACAGGCGGATGTGGAGGAGGAGGAGGAGGAAGAGGAGGAGGAGGAGGAAGAGGAGGAGTTGGAAGAGGAGGGCGAGCAGAAAGTCCAGCGGCCTCATGTATGCTTCTCGGAGTCTCTTCGGATGTCTCTGGAGGCCTTTTTGGAGCTCTTTTGGTGCGTCTCGGGGGCCTCTCAGCGGTTTCGTGGGCCTCTTGGAGCGTCTTGGGTGCTTCGAGGGTGCCTTTTGGGGCGTCTTGGGGATTTTGGTTGGGGCCATGCATGGGGCCTTGGAGGCATTCTTGGGACCATCTCGGAGGAGTTCGATCAAAGAAAGAGGCGGCCCCAAGTACCCTCGCCCCTCTACTGCAGATGCAATCGCCCCTTGAACCTTCCTGGAGCGCTCGCGGAGCGCTTCTGGGCGCTCTTGGAGCCGTCTTTGGGCCCGTCTTGGGCTCCTCTCGGGGCTCTCGTGGGCCTTCTTGGAGCCGCCGCGGGGCCTCGGAGGGCCGACGGGAGCGACAAGGTGAGAAGGTAGCAGACATGTTTTTTATCTTGGTGTTTTACGGGCGCAGCCCGTAATTTGATTCTCGCGAGGTAGACACTGACAGACTGAACTGAACCACCAGGCCGTTAGATGGCAGTTTTATTTCCGCGAGTGAGGATATTTCGGGTGGCAGTTTTAAGCCAGCTGGTGAGCATATTTCGGTGGCAGTTTTAAGCCAGCGGGTGAGAGGATATTTCGGTGGCAGTTTTAAGCGCCAGCGGGTGAGGATGTTTCGGTGGCAGTTTTAAGCCAGCGGGTGAGGATATCTCGGGTGAGGATATTTCGGTGGCAGTTTTACGCCAGCGGGTGAGGATATTTCGGGTGGCAGGTTTAAGCCAGCGGGTGAGGATATCTCGCGTGGCAGTTTTAAGCCAGCGGGTGAAGATATTTCGGATGAGGATATTTCGGGTGGCAGTTTTAAGCCAGCGGGTGAGGATATCTCGGGTGGCAGGTTTAAGCCAGCGGGTGAGGATATCTCGGGTGGCAGTTTTAAGCCAGCGGGTGAGGATATCTCGGGTGGCAGTTTTAAGCCAGCGGGTGAGAATATTTGGGTGGCAGTTTTAAGCCAGCGGGTGAGGATATTTCGGGTGGCAGTTTTAAGCCAGCTGGTGAGCATATTTCGGTGGCAGTTTTAAGCCAGCGGGTGAGGATATTTCGGTGGCAGTTTTAAGCGCCAGCGGGTGAGGATGTTTCGGTGGCAGTTTTAAGCCAGCGGGTGAGGATATCTCGGGTGAGGATATTTCGGTGGCAGTTTTACGCCAGCGGGTGAGGATATTTCGGGTGGCAGTTTTACGCCAGCGGGTGAGGATATCTCGCGTGGCAGTTTTAAGCCAGCGGGTGAAGATATTTCGGATGAGGATATTTCGGGTGGCAGTTTTAAGCCAGCGGGTGAGGATATCTCGGGTGGCAGGTTTAAGCCAGCGGGTGAGGATATCTCGGGTGGCAGTTTTAAGCCAGCGGGTGCGGATATCTCGGGTGGCAGTTTTAAGCCAGCGGGTGAGGATATTTCGGTGGAAGTTTTAAGCCAGCGGGTGAGGATATCTCGGGTGAGGATATTTTGGTGGCAGTTTTAAGCCAACGGCTGAGGATATTTAGGGTGGCAGTTTTAAGCCAGCGGGTGAGGATATTTCGCGTGGCAGTTTTAAGCCAGCGGGTGAGAGGATATTTCGGGTGGCAGTTTTGAGCGCCAGCGGTTGAGGATGTTTCGGTGGCAGTTTTAAGCCAGCGGGTGAGCATATCTCGGGTGAGGATATTTCGGTGGCAGTTTTACGCCAGCGGGTGAGGATATTTCGCGTGGCAGTTTTACGCCAGCGGGTGAGGATATCTCGCGTGGCAGTTTTAAGCCAGCGGGTGAAGATATTTCGGATGAGGATATTTCGGGTGGCAGTTTTATGCCAGCGGGTGAGGATATCTCGGGTGGCAGGTTTAAGCCAGCGGGTGAGGATATCTCGGGTGGCAGTTTTAAGCCAGCGGGTGAGGATATTCGGGTGGCAGTTTTAAGCCAGCGGGTGAGGATATTTCGGTGGAAGTTTTAAGCCAGCGGGTGAGGATATCTCGGGTGAGGATATTTTGGTGGCAGTTTTAAGCCAACGGGTGAGGATATTTCGGGTGGCAGTTTTAAGCCAGCGGGTGAGGATATTTCGCGTGGCAGTTTTAAGCCAGCGGGTGAGGATATCTCGGGTGGCAGTTTTAAGCCAGCGGGTGAGGATATTTCGGTGGCAGTTTTAAGCCAGCGGGTGAGGATATTTCGGTGGCAGTTTTAAGCCAGCGGGTGAGGATATCTCGGGTGGCAGTTTTAGGCCAGCGGGTGAGTATATCTCGGGTGAGGATATTTCGGTGGCAGTTTTAAGCCAGCGGGTGAGGATATTTCGGGTGGCAGTTTTAAGCCACGATGCACAAGTCCCAGGGCATGACAATTCCTTGTGTTGCTGCAAACTTGGGCGACACGGAAATGCATCTGGGCGGTACGTTTACCGTCTTGTCTCGGGTGCCTGCCTTGACTGGTCTTGCTTTGGAACGTGGCTTGAATTTCGACCGGTTGGCCAAGATCAACCAGAGCCGGTCTTTGTTGGCACGGAAAGAATACGAAGCTGCGAAATGGCCACCGCTCGAAGCCAATGCGCTTCGACATTTTCAGTCGGTCCTTGCAGAGCTGTTGCTGAAACGGGAGTCTCCCGAAGCAGCTGTGCTGGACACGATCGGCGGCTTGGCCGAAACAGCAGCTGAGCAATTGTCACTGCCTGACTTCACTGCGGAACTGTGAGCACTTTCTAGGGTGGAAACGCTGCGCAATCATCGTGGCGGCGACGGCCGGTGCCATTTCTACCATAATTTCTACCGGGAGAGTGCGGAAGGGCTCTCGCACGGGGGCGGCTTGTGCAGTTTGAGCAGAGATGGCACCCACGACGAAGAGGAGGGGGCAGGAGCAGGAGGAGGAGGAGGAGGAGCAGGATGATGATGATGATGATGATGATGATGATGATGATGATGACGATGATGATGATGATGATGATGATCATGATGACCATGATGATCATGGTGCTGATGCTGAGGAGGACGATGATGATGATGATGATGAGGATGAGGATGAGGATGAGGATGAGGATGAGGATGATGACGATGAGGATTATGACGGCGGGGATGAGGCGATGGAAGGAGGACGAGGGAGGAGGAGGGGTGGAAGGAGGGCACGGAGATCGTGGAAAGGGTGCTCGCAAGGAGAGTGGCAAGGGGAAGAGGAAGGCGCTGGACGAGGAGGCCGACGAGGAGGAAGGAGGCGGAGGACAAGGCAAGAGGCGGCGGGAGGAGGATTTCATTGAAAATGGACGACGGGGGGGGGAGATCAGCTCGAGGGCGGAGGACGCGGACGGGATGAGGAGGCGGCAGAAGGGAGGAGGAGGTGGAAGTGGAGGAGTCGTAGGAGGAGGAGGAGGAGGTGGAAGAGGAGGAGGAGGAGGAAGAGGAGGGAGGAACCGAGAAGAGCTCTGTGCTCGGCGCGGGCATCCAGCCGCCACGCGATGCATCATCTGCATGGTCGGCCCAGCCGACGGCTACGCCTCCAGCGAGGTGCTGCGCCCGTATATATGCTCGCCCCTTGGCGTGGGGCTGGCGGGGGGCCAAGGGGCGAGCTGTCCGGTGATTGCAGGATCGGGGCCTCTTGGCGGCGTGCTCGGGAGGCTCCGTGGCCACTTGGGGCCGTCTTGGGGCGGTCTTACTGGGCCTCTCGGAGCATGTGGTGGGCTGTCTCTTGGGCCATTTGGACACATCTTGGAGGTCGTTTTCGGCTTTTGGAGGCCCCCTTGGAGCTCTCTTGGGACAGCCTGGGCGCTCCAATGGGTCGCGGGGCGCCCCGTCCAGGCCCAAGGGGAGGGGGGAGGGGGAGGGGTGGTAAATTTTAGTCGGGCCTGTCCCTCTACAGGAGGAATTTTTCAAAACAGTCAAACATAGTCTGGGGATGATTATTTTACCATTCTTGATCATTCGGGAGCATGTTTTAAATTGTTCGTCCAAAATCCGCCTGTAGGAGGAGATGCCCGACCGAATGGTAAACCCTCCACGAAGGGGAAGAAGGGGGTTGGACGAGGAAACGCTCTAAACCACTCGCGCCCTGAAGGGCTGGTGATGGTGTTCCCACACCCCGGCGCCATGACTTCTTTATCCAACGTCGACCCCCAGAGGTCTCGACCCACCTCCTGGGACTGCTTCTTCGTCCGAGCCCGTTTCCGACGGTCCCGGGGCCCGGCGAGGCCCCCGGCGAGGCAAAAGGTCGCCCAGCATGTTCCGCCGCGATCTCTCCCCGACGCGAGGGGGCACGGGCCCGTCGCTCGTCCGTCCGCCCTCGTCCTCCCGTCCCCCCCCTCGGCGATGAGCGAGGGGGGGAGATGAGAAGGGGCGCCCCCCCTTCCCGCCGAGGAGCGAGCCCCCTCCCCCGCAAGACCCCCGGCGAGATCCGCGAGCGCCGCCGCCCGAGGCCCGCGCTGCGCCCGCTCCGCTCCCTCGCTTCCCCGCCTCGGCTCTAAGTCGGGCGCGTCTCCCTGCAGGAGGAAAAAATTCAAGCATATAGTCAAGAAAGAGCTTTTTTATGGCGTTTTCTCGAGTACTCCAGATTTCGTAAGAAAGGGAGGGGGGTCTCATTTCGGGGGGGGTCTCTTCCAGGCTATCTTGGAGGGCCTGGGGGGTCTGGGGACGATGTTTTGGAGGGTTCTCCCATGGGGGAGGTCTGAAATGGCTTGTCTTGGAGGGTCCAGACCCCCTCCCTTCTATTACGAAATCTGGAGTATCTGTCGGCAATGTTTGAGTATAAAATGGGGTATTCAAATGTTTCGCCCCAAATCCGCCTGTAGGGGGACACGCCCGACCTCAGCCTCGTCGCGGCGCCCCGGGCGCCGCGGCCCGCCGCGCGCGCCCGGCCCGCCGCAGTGCTCGCGAGGGCGAGCAAGAAGCGCATGAGCATCAAGCTCTCGGGGGGGGGGGGTCTCGGCATCGCTCGGACGTGTGCATCTTTTCTCGGCGAGGGTCATCGATCAGGCAGTGGCGAAGCGTCCTGGCCCGCCTATAGGCCTACCAGATCATGTTCAAATAACCTTTTGTGGTTACCACGGAATGCTCTCAGAACATCTCTGGCAGGGACTGTCTTGTTTTAACACATCGGGCTTATGTTCTAAGAGCATCTTGGGGTTCTAAGAGCATTTCGTGGAGGCCTATAGGAATGCCGGGACGGTCGGTCCGTGGTCAACTCGAAGGAGAGCAACAAACGCATGAGCATAAACTCTCGGGGGGCTTGGCATCGCTCGGACGTGTGCCTTCTTGTCTCGGCGAGGAGCATCTGGCAAAAATGCACGCAGGAGACCGAAACATGCAAGTACAGGAACTGGCCGTCAGAGCGACGGCAGGGGCGGGAGATCGACGGTGGCTGGCAAGGGGCCCCACATAACAGCGCGACTCTCGATCCTCCTCCTCCTCCTCCTCCTCCTCCTCCTCCTCCTCCTCTCAGACCAGATCGCGATACACAGCCGTCGCGCCTGGTAAGGACGCGCGCCTTCATCTGGGGTGCCCCTGTGTCCTTGCCTCTGCGGCCCCGTCCTCTGCCGTTTTCGCTGGTCGCCCGCCGCCCAAGAAATCCCAACTTCGGCCTCCAAGGGTCTTGCGTCCTTACCACCCGCCCTTAATACACTTTTTCACTGTAGATTGCGATCCAGTCTGAACGAAGTCAGCCCGTTTGGGCCGACTCATCCGTTTCGACCGCATCCGGATCCGGTCCGCACGACTCCTCTTCGTTCCAGGTGAACCAGATCGGGAACGCCCGGGCCTCAAAGGGGTCGCTGGTGCCGGAGGGGGGCACGAAGCAAGGGGAAGGGCCCTCAGATCCTGGAGTCGGGCGTCGCGCCCCGGGGGCCGACGAGAGGGGGAGCGCGAAGAGAGGTGCACCTTTCGTGCGCCCTCGTGGCCCTCGAGGGGCCCTCTGGAGAGCAAGAGGTGTGCGAAAGGTGCGCCTGTCGTTTGCCCCCCTGGCCATGGGCCCCCCACCAGGCAGCGCCCAGCGACGGTGAGCGCGGACCTGGGCCACCCGTGGCGGCGCCTCCGGCGCCGCGCTCCGTGCGCCAGGGAGGGGGGGCGCAGCGCCAGTTCAGGAAAGCAGCGCGACGATGACGTCTGCTGAGGGCCCTGGCCTCCTCGCGCCCTCGCCGAACTCGCCACGGGCGGTGCTGCTCAGTGGATGGCCTCTGCGGGCCCCCTCCCTGGCCCCAGAGACGGTCAAGCAGCGGCTCGGGATGGGAAGCCAGTCCCGAGGGAGAGCTGGCGGGGAGGCGCGCTCTCGCGCCCAAGCCACGGCGTCGGAGACCGGGGGCGGGAGGGTGCGGCTTTCTGTCGGCTGCGCGTACTTGCCCAGAGAGTGAGGCCTTGCCCCCATTCTGCTCGCCTGCGCTGCACTTTCACGGGCGGGCGTGCCAGGGTTGCAGATGCCCGCTGTGCCCTGCCCTTCGCCGTCCGGTCTGCCGGGTGCTGGCGCCATTGTGCGACGCCCCGCTGTCAGTCGTTGGCTGCCGTTTTGGAGCGGTTTAATGAGGTTCATTTTGTTCCTCGCATGTGCATTCCGGCGTTGGCTTTTGGCCCGCTGGCAATTATCTTGCTTGCTGCCCCAAGCTTGTTCGACCCGCTCTCTGGAATCTTCTTTGGAGCCACAGATCAAAAAAGTACTTGCCCAGAGATCCAATGCATGGATGAGTTTTTCTCGATGCGGGGCTCCCGGGAGTCCCGACCGGCCGGCTTTTTATCCTCAGCCGTTATTTCGGTCCTGGGGCCTTGCGAGGGCCTCCAGATGCCGAGAAACGGGCAACCATTTGTTTCCCCACAGTGCCTGCACTTATTGCCCAAAACCATATTTCCCCACAAAGCTTGCACTTCTTGCATTTGTTGCCACTGTTTCCCCGCAGTGCTTGCACAACGTTGACAACCAATTATATCCCCCAAAGCCGTGCTTGCACTTCGGGAGCCTTGCTTGTTTTTCTAAGGAGCTGTGCCTGTGTGGGATTATGATGAGAACTGGGCCCGTGTGCCGGTCCAGCCTGGCGGCTCCATGCCCCCCGTCGCCGCCTCGTCGCCGTCCGTCTGGCGGCTATGTTGTCGCCGTCGCAGCCCCGACGTTGATTGCGCCACATAGATTATCCTTTCCAAAATCAGATTAGGATCTCCCCCCCCGGGGCTGACGGTACATACTCCCGCATCGCAATTTACATATGATAATGCCCCATCGTCCATCCTAAAGATGAGTCTGCATCATCCCAGCACAACCAGAGTTCGCCTCCCCCCCCTCATCCTCTGCAACAAATGCGTTGCGCGCGCATTCGTTCATCACAAATCATCAGTTTCGAGGAATTCCTTGCAACAGATAGGACGAAGTGGACAAGCGCGCGTCGTCGTGCGCGCATGCCGAAATTTTCCAAACACCCGATGTTTCGTAACGAATTCTCAATCAAGCTTCCCGAAAACATTTTTTTTATCAAAAAGCACGGTTTTGCAATGAGGGTTTTCAAACCAAACATGCGCCCGCGCTCTTGCTAAGTCTTAACAAACCCATCGGCGTTTCAACATGTTCACAGCATGCTACCAAACGGGCTTCTCGCGTGCGCGTGTCGAAATCGTTCGAACGCCATCACGCGCGTGCTGTTTCAGTTTTCCTTTGCAGGATATTTGACGAAATGCACGCGCGCGCGTCGTGGCGCGCGCATGCCGAAATCCGTCAAACACCTTAGGTGTAAACAGGAGTGTCCCGAACACATATTAAAACACATGGCTTTGCAACATCAGTTTTCAAACAAAGCCTGCGCGCGCACCCGGCGAATTCTTAAGAAAACCATCGGTTTTCAACATTGTCATCACATTCTGCCAAACGGGCCTGTCGCGCCGCATGTCGAAATCATCCGAACGCCGTGCTGGGGGCATGATCCGTATCAAATGATACCACGTGGACCACTCGCGCACGTCGGCCGCGCGCGCATGTCGATCTCCTTCCAAAGCCTTGATCACCCACGCGAGGACATCGTCATCGTGCGCCGTCACTGGCCTTGCCGTCGTCATCGCCACCATCGTCATCATCATCACCATCACTACTCTCATCATCGTGTCTCCCGTTGCCGGCGTCGCCATGATACCGCGCCCGCCCAAGTCACCGACTCGCACTGAAGTGCCCGTTGGAATTGCCGAGCGGTCAGCGCTACCGTGGCCGCATCGGTCGTGCCACACTAGCCGGTCGCTGCGCGCGCGAGCATGCGTGGGCTAGCGCGGCCGCAAGGACGCACCAGCCAACGCCAAGCTTTCATCATAATCGACGTCGCATGGGTTTCGCCAACCTAATTGCGGGCGGGTGGGTGGGATGTTTGCGCGAGCAGCGGAGTTGACAACTTCAAGTTCGACAGGGCGAGTTGCGCCACATAGATTGCACCACATATATTCCCTTTTCTAAAAAGAGAATCGACTCCACCCCCCCCCCCATCCAGCGTATCGGCCCCCCTTTTCGGGTATGTAAATCATATATGATTCTGACCACATGTCCATCCTAAATATGAATTTGCACAATTCCCGGGGGGCCGGGATCGGCCCCCCTTGAGGTTCCCTTGTGCAAAACAATACGCGGGGACATTTTTTTGTTCTAGCATAAGACTTGTTCGCGAATCCATTGCAAGAAAAAATTGGGCCGAAGTGCGCACGCGCGCGTCGTCGCGCGTGCATGCCGAAATCTTTCAAAAACCGTATGTGTCGGAAGGATTTCGGAATCGAGTTTCCCAACAAAACCATACAAACACACAGGGTTTCGCAACACTGATTTGCTTAACAAAACTTACGCGCGAACTCTTGCGACATCTTAAGAAAACCGTAGGTTTTTCAAGATTTTCACAAAATGCTACCAAACGGGCTTCGCGCGCGCGCATGTCGAAATCTGTCGAACGCCCTTGCGCGTGCGCCGTCGCGATAATCCCCTGCAAAAAATGAGACTAAGTGCAGACGTGCGCGTCGTCGCGCGCGTATGCCGAAATCCTTCAAAACCCATCGGTTTCGGAAGGTTTTCAAAATCGTGTGTCCAGGAAACCTACAAAAACACAAGGTTTCGCAACGCAGATTTTCAACAAAAGCGTGCACGCGCGCGCTCTTGCGTCGTCGTCGTCGTCGTCGCCGTCCTCCCTCCTCCCGCGTCGTCGTCGTCGTCGCCTACGTCGTCCTCTGTCTTTCCTCGTGTTCGTCGTCGTCGTCCTCTCTGGCGTCGTGGTCGTTTCCGTCGTCGTTGTCGCCGTGGTCGTCCTTCCTCCTCCTCCCTCGCCGTCGTTGTCGTCGTCCGTCGTCGGTGTCTCGTCGTCGTCGCTCCTATTTCGTCGTTGTCGTCGTTGTCGTCGTCGTCTTCCCTCCTCCCTCGTCGTTGTCGTCGTCGGCGTCGCCGTCCTTCCTCCTTCTTCGTCGTTCGCGTCGTCGCCGTCCTCCCTCCTCCCTCGTCGTTGTCGTCGTTGTCGTCGTTGTCGCCGTCGTCGTCCTCCCTCCTCCCTCGTCGTCGTCTTCGTTGGCGACGTCGTCGTCGTCTTCGTCGTCGTCGTCGGCGTCGGCGTCGTCGTCGTCTTCGTCGTCGACGTCGGCGTCGTCGTGGCCGCCGCCGTCGTCGTCGTCGTCGTCGTCGTCGGCGTCGGCGTCGTTGACGTCGTCGTCGTCGTCGTCGTCGTCGTCGGTGTCGTCGTTGTCGTCGTCGTCGGCGTCGTCATCGTTGTCGTCGCTGTCATCGTCGTCTTCGTCGTCGGCGTCGGCGTCGTCGTGGTCGTCGTCGTCGGTGTCGTCGTCGTCGTCGTCGTCGTCGTCGTTGTCGGCGTCGTCGAAGTCGTTGGAGACGTCGTCAGTGTCGTCGTAGTCGTTGTCGGCGGCGTTGTCGTCGTCGTTGTCGCTGTTGTCGTCGGCGTCGCCGTCGTTGTCAAGTGCCATTTGGTACCCACCGTCACGGTCTTAAGAGATTTTGCAAACCAAGTTGCGGGTGGGTGGGTGGGATGATTGCGCGAGCAGTGCAGTTGACAACTTCAAGTTCGTCAAGTGACTTGCACAACACAGATTGCACCACACCGATTGCACTACACATATGGCACAACATAGGTTGTACAACATATATTGTACAACATCGATTGCACATTACACACTGCACTACATACATAGATTGCACCACGTAGCTTGCACCACATAGCCTGCAACATGCACCACACATATTGCGCAGCATAGATTCCGCTAGGTTGCACCAAATATTCCTCTTCTTGTATTTTTGCAAGCCAGGGGGGCGGGTCTCCCCCCCCGCCCCCCTGCAAAAGCAGACTCCTCGGGATCCGGGGTTTGGGGCCCCCTTGGACGCCCTTGGAAGAGGTCTCCCAGCCCTGCCGCGCCTCCCAGGGCGCCTTCCCGGACCTTGCCCAGCAGACCCAAAGCGGTCAGAGAAGTGGTCGAAGAGGCGCAGAAGAGCCCCCAAATAGTGCAAGACGGCTTCAAGACGGCCCCATAGGCCCCCAAGACGGCCCAAGAGGCACTCAAGACGTTTCAAGAGGGCTCCCAAATGCAAGCATCTCCCCATTACCCTGGGGAAATGAGCATTTTCAGCATATTCGCTTTCTGTGTCGTAGCAGCGTTCACGACGGCCCAAGAGGCCTCCGAGATCGCCCCAAGACGGCCCAAGACGCCCCAAAAAGGGTTTCAAGACGGCTCAAGAGGGCCCCAAGACTGCCCCAAGACGGCCCAAAAAAACTCACGAGGCTTCCAAAGGCTCCCAAGAGAGACTCGGTAGCCATTTTGGCTCAAGCCATTTTTGCTCAAGTGTGGTTGACACGCAGCCATATCGCGCCACCAGTTTAGGGTTGTCTCGCCAGCCGAGCTTTCGCCATGTTCGGTCTGTGTAAGTCCACGCCGAAATCCCAGGCAACGGAAGTCGTGGGAGCGGCGAGGGCCGACGTTGTTGGGGCGGCGGAGGCCGACGTCACTCGGGAAGATGTGATCGCTGTGCAGAACGCATGGGCGGGCGCGATCAAACACATTTCGAAGATTTACAAGGAGAACGGCGACTACGTCCAGGCCGCTGCTACCGCAGCTGGTGAGCTCTACGCCTACGGCAAGTACGACGTGCTTTTCAAGCCGACCAAGGCTGCCCAGCACCAGTTCCGGCCCAAGGCCGAGGAGGCCATGTCCTATTTTGTCGGCTGCAAGGCTGTCGATAATGGGTACGATGAAGACGGCGGTTTTGCGATCAATGGTGGCAAGGGCTGGTCAGATTGCGTGTACGGCAACCACCAGATCGATCTCAATGGTCATGTCGCCATCGCCATGGGCAACTATTACTTCACCTGCGCAACAACTGGAGAGAAATCCAAAGTCGAGTACACCTTTGGCTACCAACGCTGCGACGATGGTAAGGTTCGCATCTTCCTGCACCATTCGTCCGTGCCATACGCCGTCTCCAGTAAAGCAGCGGACCCCAAGGCAAATATGGCGGCCAGCACAGTAGCGGTCACCAGGGAAGATGTGATCGCTGTGCAGAACGCATGGGCGGGCGCGATCAAACACATTTCGAAGATTTACAAGGAGAACGGCGACTACGTCCAGGCTGCTGCTACCGCAGCTGGTGAGCTCTACGCCTACGGCAAGTACGACGTGCTTTTCAAGCCGACCAAGGCTGCCCAGCACCAGTTCCGGCCCAAGGCCGAGGAGGCCATGTCCTATTTTGTCGGCTGCAAGGCTGTCGACAATGGGTACGCTGAGGACGGCGGTTTTGCGATCAACGGCGGCAAGGGCTGGTCGGATTGCGTGTACGACAACCACCAGATCGCATTCAAGACCGATGTCGCCATCGCCATGGGCAACTATTATTTCACCTGCGCAACAACTGGAGAGAAATCCAAAGTCGAATACACCTTTGGCTACCAACGCTGCGACGATGGTAAGGTTCGCATCTTCCTGCACCATTCGTCCGTGCCATACGCCGTCTCCAGTAAAGCAGCGGACCCCAAGGCAAATATGGCGGCCAGCACAGTAGCGGTCACCAGGGAAGATGTGATCGCTGTGCAGAACGCATGGGCGGGCGCGATCAAAAACATTTCGAAGATTTACAAGGAGAACGGCGACTACGTCCAGGTCGCTGCTACCGCAGCTGGTGAGCTCTACGCCTACGGCAAGTACGATGTGCTTTTCAAGCCGACCAAGGCTGCCCAGCACCAGTTCCGGCCCAAGGCCGAGGAGGCCATGTCCTATTTTGTCGGCTGCAAGGCTGTCGACAATGGGTACGCTGAGGACGGCGGTTTTGCGATCAATGGTGGCAAGGGCTGGTCGGAGTGCGTGTACGACAACCACCAAGTCGCAGTCAAAAGTAGTATTGCCATTGCCATGGGCAACTATTACTTCACCTGCGCAACAACTGGAGAGAAATCCAAAGTCGAATACACCTTTGGCTACAAACGCTGCGAGGATGGTAAGGTGCGCATCTTCCTGCACCATTCGTCCGTGCCGTACATCGCCGTGCAAGCGAAGGCCCCTGCTGCCGAACCCGATGTGACGTTAATCGGTGCGTAAGAGGCCCGTATGATTCCTGCCAGCAAGTCTGCATCCAAGAGGCGTTGAGCTTCCACTCGTCTTCGTGTGCATTATGGTTTCGCGCTCTCCTCCCCATTCCCTGGGGCGGTGTTTGCGCCTCAGAACTGTTCCGCTAGGTCTATCTCGCTAGCGAGTCTTAAGTTAACCGGGTGTTCGATGAGCGTTCTCGCCCCCATCTTTTCCCCAAACAAATCTTTCATTCTTCCTCTCTCTCTATATATAGAGTCGCCGTCGCAAATTGTATTTTTCCATCCCGGAGCAGGCGCTGTATAGCGCGTCCATCGCCGTCGCACATGGTACTTTTCCATCCCGGAGCAAATGGTTCTTCCCCATCCCGGAGCAGGCGCTGTGTTGCGCGTCCATCGCCGTCGCAAATGGTAATTTTCCATCCTGGAGCAGGCGCTGTATAGCGCCCGCCATTTGCGGCTCCTCGAGGGCGGGGCGGCGCGGCCCTCCCTGCGGATGGTTTATTGCCCTCGTTTGCATTCCTCTTTTGCCTGCTGCTCAGGTTGTCGAAAGTCGGACGTCGAGATCCAACGCCGAGAGGCAGGGGTCTGGCTCCGCTGGGCCGTCTGGCCCCTCCTCCCCCCTCCTGGAGCAGGCGCTGCACAGCGCGTTCATCGCCGTCGCAAGCGGTGTTTTTCCATCCTGGAGCGGGCGCTGTATAGCGCCATTTTCGGCTCAAGGGCGGGGCGGCGCGGCCCTCCCTGTGGAAGTGGGGCTGCGCGTGCACGCCCTCGGCCTGCTGCAGGCCACCAGTCGAATGAGAACTGACGGAGCGCGCTCGCTCGCCCCCTTGTGCTGATGTCGCTCCTCCATATCCTCGCCAAAGCGCTGCGGACTCCACGAGCCGATAGCTGGCGTGGCGGCTGGACTTGGCGGGTGCCGATGGTCAGACGGGGTTTGGTTTCGCGACGCTTTCGCCGTCAGTTTGAGCAGCCTATGCGTAAGTCCGCGATTCGTGAGTTTTAGCGGACCGCCCCTGGGAGTCAAGCTTAGGTGCGCTTGCTCAGGCAGCGCGTCTCGAGTTTGCTTGCGAGGTTTGTCGCGGCGGCAGTGGTTGCGAGCCGTCGTGCGCACCGCCCGCGCTCCCGAGTGCAGCGCGGCGACCGCGTGCGCGCGTCTTGGCTGCGTGCGCTGTTTTGTAGAGCGCGCTGTGTGTGCGTGCACTACTTCACATGCTCGCCGCTGAGTTGCAGTAGGTTGGATCTGCCAAGCGCCGCCCGCAGTGCGAGGCGCGTAGCTGCTTGTTTTTCTCTGCGAATTGATGCCAACCAGGCTCCGGCGTCGCGCCGATTCCAGGAGGCCGACGGAGTCCCCCCCCCTCCAAAAAAAAGGCTACCATGAGAGACACAAGAGGGCCGTGGGACGTCCCCAGGAGGGCCCAAGATGACCTTAAGAAAACCCGTAGAGGGCCCAGATTCCCCAAGAAGACCACAGCACGGCCCAAGAGGGACCCAAGACGGCACAAACGGGCTTCAAAAGGACCCTCAAGACGGCACAGAGGGAGGAGGAGGAGGAGGAGGAGGAGGAGGAGGAGGAGGAGGAGGAGGAGGAGGAGGAGGATGATATGATTCTCGCCCGCACCCTGCGCCCGGAGCGCTCGGCAGGCTCCGCGAGCGCAGGCCCGAGGGCTGGCGCGCGTGGCCCTGGCCCCTCTCGGCCGGGGAGGGCCCCGGGGGGTGCACCTGGCGGGTCCCGCCGCGCGCCAGGGCGGGATAGGGAGGACGCGTCGAACCGATGATCGCCCATCGATCGGCGATGGGGGGGCCCGGTGCCCACCCCGCCCCGGAGCGTGTGGATCCGCTATCTGGGGCCTATCGCCGAGCGATCGGCGACGTGTCGCCGATTCCAGGTCGATGTTTCTCCCCCCGGAGCTGGTCCCCCCCAAAAACGGCCCGAACGCTGCCCCCCCAGGAAGGGGAGGGGTCTACGCATCCGATCCAAAGGAGCTCCTTGGAGACCATAGGTCACGGTTCGCCACAGCAGCACGGCCGTCGAACACCGCGCATCCACTCGCAGCATCGCACGGGCTGCGCACGAAAGTCGGAGGGCGGACGGGGCGAGGGGGCCGCGGGAGCTGCTGCCTGCAGCCGGCTTCCGTCCCGCCGCTGTGCGCTCTCCTCGGTGCGTGGGCGCATCCGGCGCCCTCCGGCGCCTCTAGCTGGAGGAGGAGGAGGAGGAGGAGGAGGAGGAGGAGGAGGAGGAGGAGACTGTATATTTTGCCGCTCCTGCGGCATGCGCTGCGAGGCTGCAGCCTCCGGCACTGGAGGGTCGCGGGGGTGCAGCGCCTCCATTTTCCGATTTCTCTTCTTGAGAAATCAGGTCGTTCAGAAAACAAGGGGGGATTGGGGGATACCTTTCCAGGGGACTCCCCTGGGGGGGCATCACCGGGCTATCATTGTCTACACGGGGAGGGGCCATTCGCAAACGGGGTCCGCGTGGATAGAGCCTTGGGATGGTCCTCCCCTCCGGCCGTCTCTGGGCGAAATGGCGCAGCTCCTCGCCTGTATGTGGCTGGGGGCGGGGAGGAGGGGGGCAGGGGACGAGGGGGAGGGGGGCAGGACAAGGTAGGTGCGCTAGCGTCACATCTGACGTCCTACTCTATCTCCTTTAGTAAACGTGGGGGGGGGGGGGGGGGCAAACGTCGTGGGGAGTGCCACACCAGGGGAAATTGTCCCAGGGCCAAATTTTCACGCCAGCGAAATTTACGTCGCCAAAAGGCCGACGAACATTTTGCACCATTTCAGGGTCGCTAATGATGATGGTGATGGTGGTGATGATGATAATGGTGATCGTGATGGCGATGTCGATGGCGAAGACGATGTCACGAGGACGATGATGAAATGATGATAACGGTTTTGCCAGATGCGGCGAATGGACAATATGGTAAGGGTGATGATGACGATGAAGATGGGGATAGTAATAGAGGCTATGATGATGTTGATGAGAATGATGGTCAACGCTGGCGACAATTATGTTGGTGCCCAAAATCGAGCTCTGTTAAAATTACATCACCCACGTTTAAGAACGGAGATAGAGTACCCCTCCTTCCCATCCCTTACTATGGCGTAGATCTCCTATCTATTCGTGCAGTCGGATGTCGAGCAGGGCACTGATCCCAAGAGAGTACGCGATGTATGGAAAAGCGTGGCGTAGAAGAGCACGGCAGAGCATAGCAAGTCAGAGCATGGCGTGGCAATGCGTAGTGCAGCATTACGTCACAAAGCACAGGAACGCAAGCCATTCCATCGCACAGCGGTGCTCAGCACAGCATCGCATTGCATGTGGCATGGCACCGCATGACTTGGAGGGTAGAGGGCCCAGCACGGTTCTGAAGAACCCGGAGCGCGGGAATAATGAGGCCAGGACCGACGGAAATGAGACCAGCCCCGCAGCGGGAGCACCATTGAGATTGTTGTTGTTTTTGTTTTTTATTTGTTTTGTTTATTTTTATGTTTTTAAGAAGGAAAACAAAAAAACACCAACAACAGGAAACGAATAACAAGAAAAACAAAAAGGGAGCACCATCAGCGCGGGAACGAGGCCAGGACCGAAATCGGGAATGAGGCCTCCGCTGCAGCGGGGTACGATTCGGAAGGACCGCAGCACTGGAACGAGGCCGGCGCTACAGCGGCAGCGCTAGCTGGAAGGACCGAGCACGCCAGTGCCGCTGCGGGAACACGATTTGGAACAACCGGGGGCGCGGGAACACGGCGCTGCAGCTCGAGCACGATTTTGAATGACCGAAGCGTGGAAATGAGGGCGGCGCTGCAGCGGGAAAAAAACATAGGAAACGAACCAAATCATGAAATCTTGTGTGTTTTTTCCCTACCTAGGCTCTGCCTAGAAGGGTTCTTACTCTCTAGCTTAAAGGGGCCGGGCAGTGGAAAGCGCCCTGGGCGGTTCCCCCAGTCCCCGCCCCGCGGTTCCCCCAGTCGCGCCCCCTTAGCTTCATCTTAGCTCAGGTTTATCTTAGCTTAGCTTACCTTCATCTTAGCTTCTCTGAGCTTTAGCATAGCAGAGCACAGCATAGCATAGCATTAGCATGGGTGTAATTCCCTATCTAGGCTCTGCCTAGAGGGTTTGCTTAGCTTAGTTTAGCTCAGCTTAGCTTAGCTTAGCTTTAGCTTAGTGTAGCATAGCGCAGCGCTGCATTAGCATAGCATAGCATAGCATAACATAGTCAATCATAGCATAGCATAGCATAGTATAGCGCAGCATAGCATAGCATAGCATAGCATAGCATAGCATAGCATATCATAGCATAGCATAGCGCAGTTTAGCATATCATAACATAGCATAGTATAGCACAGCATAGCGCAGCATGGCATGGCATAGCATAGCATAGCATAGCGCAGCATAGCATAGCATAGCATAGCATAGCGCAGCATAGCATGACATAGCATAGCATAGCATGGCAGAGCATAGCATAGCATAGCGCAGCATAGCATGGCATAGCATAGCATAGCGTAACATAGCAACTAATGCTGCTTTCCTAGGGGTTCCAACTTCTAGGTAGGGTCGCACTGGGGTAATTTGTTCAAAGAAAAAACACGCGGAGAGGATGTGACACTCTCCGGACAGAGTCAGGGGAGAGGGGAGAGTTGGTATTCATATGGTGTAATGATGAAGAGGGGGGAGAGGGGCGAGGGAAT
The DNA here is from genome assembly GCA_963575745.1 of Prorocentrum cordatum. Taxonomy (NCBI): domain Eukaryota; class Dinophyceae; order Prorocentrales; family Prorocentraceae; genus Prorocentrum; species Prorocentrum cordatum. The sequence continues at coordinate 162,754 of CAUYUJ010017535.1, read as the reverse complement.
CTGATGCGGGGGGGAGGAAAGGCTAGGTTGAGGACGCAGCATGCGGAGGGGTGAGGAGAGGTGAGGAGGGAGAGGCAGGGACAAGCAGGATGGCGAGCAGCAGTAGGACAGATAATGGGGGATGAAGGGCTGGAGGATGCAGGGAGAGGACGAGGAGAGGGATCGAAGTTCGAGGGGCATGGGGCAGCGCAGTCGACTCGGCCGCCGCGCCTCCCGCGCCCGCGCGACAGTGCAGGGCGTAGCTGAGGTGGGCAAGTCCAGGTGCCCGTCTTTCAGCGCCTCCTTGGAGCGGTCGCGAGGACCCCCCCCTTAGAGAGCGAGGCATCCCACCGCACTGCCCCTCCCATGGTCAGAGTAGTAGGGGCCGCCATGCGGGGGCCACATCCTGTAATAAGCTGTCCAGCAATCGTCCTGACTAAAGGGGCCGGAACTTAGCATTGCCTGCCGCCCAGCTGGCACATAATGCCCCAAGGGAGGCACGCTGAATGCGAGCTTCGAGCCAGGCGGCCTGGCCTTGAGGGGGGGATGGTTGGGGAATGGGACTGAGCGAGATTCCGCGACGGATGTGGAGGACGGAGGAGAGATATGAGGAAGGGATGAGGGAGGAGGAGGAGGAGGAGGAGGAGGAGGAGGAGGAGGAGGAGGAGGAGGAGGAGGAGGAGGAGGATGAGGAGGAGGAGGAGGAGGAGGAGGAGGAGGGGGAGTGACATTGAGTTTATGAGCAACACACAGAACGAGCGAGGAACCTACACAAGCCAGCGCCTGCCCGTGGACCGCCGTTGGCGCAGGCCGCGGAGCCGGCGGCCGGCTTCGACGATCTGATGCAGAGGTTTCTGGCGATCAAGAAGGCCAGCCCCATGATCGCGAAGAGGCGCCGCGGCGGGCGCAGATCATCCCCCCCTCGCGTAGTAGGCCATGGGCACGAGGGAGCTGTTCTTGACGCTGTTGCTGCGTTTCGGCCACGGGGGCCCTCGCCGGGCCCAGGGCCGTCAAACAGCGGCTCGGGATGTGCAACCGTTCCCGGGGATCCGGTCGAGATCTGCAGGAGTCCACGTGATGAACAAGTCATGACGCCGGGGGTCCTGGGCTCGGGGGGAGGAGGAGCGACACCGCAACCGCCAGCGGGCAGCCTCCCGCGAGGAGGTGCACGAAGAATCCGTTCGCGGACGGAGAGCACGTCCACAGCCGCGGCCTCGCGGGCTGGGCCACCAGGAAGTGGCCAAATGAACACGGGGCGTTTTTTTTCGCGGACGTTCCGAGCGGAACGCACCCACGCGAACGCGCGGGACCGTGCCCTGGACTCCAGACCGCGAGGGCGTGGGCATGGATATGCCTGCCGCTCTCCTGCACGAGCAGCAGGGAGTCGCACGGGCCGCCTCCGGCTCCCCGCGCCTGGTGGTGGCGGTGCCGATTTCCGCTGCTCCGCGGAGTGATCGCGGGACGAACCTCGCGGGGCGACCTTACTCTCGCTCGGTCCTGCCCCCCCACCTCGTTCCCCCCCTCTTCTTCCCTCCCCTCGGATAGCACAAAGCTGCAGCAACATGAACTCGCGAAGGTCCGCGCGGATCTCGTGGATCCGCGCTGGACCGCCTTGGCGGCGCCTCCGGCGCCGCCCCTCCCGCCCTCCACGCGCCGGGGAGCGAGGGTCCAGCCAGACCCAAGACAGCCGCGCGGGCCTTCGAGAGTTGCGTACCTATGATGATGCAGCTTCTCATCCGTTCTAGTCCCTGCGCTTCTCGCTCGCCCCTGCTCTCGCCCCCCCCCCCCCCCACACACACCCCTCGCCCCTCGCTCCTCCCTGCCCTCTGCCCTGTCGGCTTGTGGACTTCCTGGGGGCGGTGGTTGGGATCCTGAGGTCCCTGGCCGTCGCGAGCCCGCTACGCTGCCTCCCTCGTGCGGCCAGGAACGTGTGGCCTGGCGCGTCGCTCCGCCGGTCTTGGCCCACCACGCTGGCCACGTCCCCGAGTGCAAGCGCTCAACGTCCTGAGCTCGTCACAGCCTCCGCTCCGCGAGGCAGTGCCACACGGGTTCCGCTCGCAGGTCATGGCGTGTCGCCGGGGCCGCCACCGCGGCATGACAAGCAACAGATGCTTGCCGTGGCACGTCCAAGTCCAACTCCCTCGCTTGCGCCACCTTCTTAAGGATGCAACCCCTGGGAGGAAGCAATCCGCATCGGTGCTGGTTTCTTCGTGGTCGAAACAGACCAAATCCGGCATACTCCCGCGGTTTCGATCCCGCGCTAATCAGGCTCAGCAACATCGGGCTCAATCCGGGAGGATCCGGCCGAATGCCGCCTGAATCGGGCTGAACAGCCCTTGTTCGTTCTCACGACGACCTCCCAGCAGTCGCTTCCGAACCTCCCACCCACGCGCCCGTCGAGTGCCAACCCCAGGGGGCCACCTGCGAAACCTGCCCCCTGCCCCCCACGATCTCTGAGGGGGAGGGGGTGGGGTTCGCTTCGCTCGGGGGCTCCCGAGCGAAGTGACCCCCCCCCCACTCAGAAATCGTGGGGGGCAGCCGCGCCACCTTGCGGCCACGGAGGTGGAGACCAGACACCACCAGGAGAGCGATGAGGAGGAAGAGGAGGAGGAGGAGGAGGAGGAGGAGGAGGAAAGGAGGAGGGGAGGAGGAGGAGGAGGAGGAGGAGGAGGGGAGAGGGGGGAGGGGGAGGGGGAGCCCTAAGCCCCCTTACCGCAGCTCCGCGGGGGCGGCCTGGGGACCTCCCGCCACGCCACGGCGCAGCCCGCCCCGCCGGGGCCCCCGCCGCCCGGCGCCACGGTGCCGAGGCCTCCTCTCCTCCTCCCCCTCCTCCTCCCCCTCCTCCCCCTCCTCCTCCTCCTCCTCCTCCTCCTCCTCCTCCTCCTCCTCCCTCCTCCTCCTCCCCTCCTCCTCCTCCTCCCTCCTCCTCCTCCTCCTCCTCCCCCCCCTCCTCCTCCTCCTCCGAGGGGCCCTCGGCCACGACGCAGCTCCTCGTCGCTCACTTCTCACTCTTCGAGCGTTCTCTGATCTCGCTGGGGGCCAAGGTCCCGTCGTCTCTGCTCGTTCTCTCCTGGGCCTCCGCCCGGCCACTACAGGGGGCCAGGGACAACTGGTGACGAGCACGACCAGAGACGAGCACGATGAGAAACGAACGACGTGCACGTGGCCGAGGCTCGCCGTGGCCAGAAGAGCCCATCCGTTCCTTGCGTGGCGTTCCTTGCGCAGCCCCTCCGCCTGCCTCCGGGCACCGGCTGCGCGTCAGAGGGGGACGCCCCGCAGGAGTGACTTCTGGTGCGGGCCTGGTACCCACAGCACTGGCCTTCGCGCTGGGATTGCACCCCCCGACGTGTACAGTCGGGGCCCTGAAGAAGGAACCCTTTTCGTTGGGGAGGGGCTCCGCGTTCCTTAAGTGTTTCGCAGCTTGCCTCAGGCTTTCCTTAGGTTTTCGATCGGAAAACGAAGGTTAACTTATGGGAAAAAGGGGCCTCGTTCCTTATTTAGGGTTCCTTAGGTCAACGCCCCGACGTGTATGTTGGTGCCGTGGCGTCCTCCTCCGCGGTCGAGAGGGGGCGCAGCCCCTTTGCCCCCGCCCCTCCCTCCCGAAGGGCCCTCACCGCTCAGGCCCCCGGGGGGCAGCGCGGGGCGCCGCCCCCGCGCGGAGGAGGCCGCAGGACGCCCTCGGCAGGGGTCGCCAGCGGAGGGGCCCCTGGCGGAGGGTTTCTCCGAAGGGCTTTGGCGGCCCGCCCTCCTACCTCCTCCTCCCCCTCCTCCTCCTCCTCCTCCTCCTCCTCCTCCTCCTCCTCCTTCCCTCCTCCCCCTCCTCCTCCCCCCCTCCTCCTCCTCCTCCTCCTCCTCCTCCTCCTCCTCCTCCTCCTCCTCCTCCTCCTCCTCCCCCTCCTCCACCTCCTCCTCCTCCTCCTCGGGTCGCCTACGGCCCCGAGGGAAGCCGTGCAGTCCCTGGGTGCCGCATGCCCTTCCTCGGGGCTCCAGCGACGGGGGTCAATGCCAACGGGGGTCAATGCGACTACACGTACAGAGTGACTCTTCACCAGAGTGACCGTTGGTGCGTGTCCATTTGGGCTCCTCGATCGCTGAAAGCGATGCGATCGCAGTGGCTTGGGCGCTCTGGTTTGGCGACTGCGCGCCCCTCCTGAAGCCGCGCACCAAAGGTCACTCTTGCGTAGGGTCACTGTTGCGTGTGGCCGAGTCAATGCAAACCAGGGTCAGCCAGAGCGCCAGATCCTGCAGGATCCTGTAGAGCCAGGGGTGCACAGACCGGGGCTAGGACGCATGATCCTGCAGGATCTTGCCAAGCCCAACGGACCCGGGCTTGCATCGACCTCCGCAGCAGTCGCCAGCGACTCGCCAGCGTTAGGCGGGATGTCCGTCAGAGGTGCCCCGCGTCGGCGGCTCCGTGCTGTCGACGACAAAAAACAAACGCCATAAGAACATAAACTTGCGGAGCTCCGCGCGGATCTTCTGGCTCTGCGCCAGATCCCCTCGGCGGGGCCTCCGGCGCCGCCTTTGTCGCGCTCCACGCGCCGGGGAGGGAGGCCCTAGGGGGCCACATGCGAACCCTACCCCTACCCCCCACGAGTTCTGAGGGGGAGGGTGGGGTTCACTTCGCTCGAGAGCTCCCGAACGAAGTGAACCCCACCCTCCCCCTCAGAAATCGTGGGGGGTAGGGGTAGGGTTCGCATGTGGCCCCCTAAGGCCCAGCGCGGATCCAAGGAACCCGCGCGGAGCTCCACAAGGTTGTGGTTGCGCAGTCGCTTGGCCCTCCGTGCTGCTGGCGGGGCGAGCGTGGGCTTGCCAGCCTCGAGCTGATCCTTGTCCCCAAGACTGACACGCCAAGAAGCGATGACAATCTTGGGGGTGCGCCCTCAAAAAATGAGGGAATCCCTAAGATCGGCATCACGATGAGGAGATATGCCCAGCATAGGGACAGGGAGATATGCACGATTCCTGAAGGGGGAGGGGGTAGGGTTCGCTTCGCTCGGGGGCTCCTGAGCGAAGTGATCCCCCCCCCCAAATCAGAAATCGTGGGGGGCAGCCGCGCCACCTTGCGGCCACGGAGGTGGAGACCAGACACCACCAGGAGAGCGATGAGGAGGAGGAGGAGGAGGAGGAGGAGGAGGAGGAGGAGGAGGAGGAGGAGGAGGAGGAGGAGGAGGAGGAGGAGGAGGAGGAGGAGGAGGAGGGGGGGGAGGGGGAGGGGGAGCCCTAAGCCCCCTTACCGCAGCTCCGCGGGCGGCCTTTGAGACCTCCCGCACGCCACGGCGGGCCCACCGCGGGCCGCTCGCCGGGGCCTCGCCGCCCGGCGCCCCGGTGCCGAGGGAGGGGCCCTCGGCCACGACGCAGCTCCACGTCGCTCCCTTCTCACTCTTCGAGCGTTTTCTGATCTTCACCACCCACCAAACCTCCCCAACCCAACCCGAAGGCTCAGATTTCCCCTCGATTTCTAGTGGGGGGGGGCCGGGAAACATCGAAAAAACACATGTGGAACCCTTACCCCCCCCAACCCGAAATTCGGGTCTTCGGGTTGAGTTGGGGTGGTCTGGTAGGTAGTCAGATCTTGCTGGGGGCCAAGATCCCGTCGTTTCTGCTTGTTCTCTCCCGGGCCTCCGCCTGGCCACTACAGGGGGCCAGGGACAGCTGGAGACGAGCACGATAAGAAGCGAGCACGATTGGAAACGAACGACGTGCACGTGTCCGAGGCTCGCCGTGGCCAGAAGAGCCCTTTCGTTCCTCGTGTGGCGTCCCTTGCGCAGCCCCTCCGCCTGCCTCCAGGCACCAGCTGCGCGTCAGAGGGGGACGCCTCGCAGGAGTGACCTCTGGTGCGGGCCTGGTACCCACAGCACTGGCCTTCGCGCTGGGATTGCACCCCCCGACGTGTACAGGCCGGGCGCTGATGAAGGAACCCTTTTCGTTGTGGAGGGGCTCCGCGTTCCTTAAGTGTTTCGCAGCTTGCCTCAGGTTCTCCTTATGCTTTCGATCGGAAAACGAAGTTTAACTTATGGAAAAAAAGGGGCCTCGTTCCTCATTTGGGATTCTTTAGGTCAAGGCCCCGACGTGTATGTTGGTGCCGTGTCGTCTTCCTCCGCGGTCGAGAGGGGGCGCAGCCCCCCTTGCCCCCGCCCCTCCCTCCCGAAGGGCCCTCGCCGCTCCGGCCCCCCGGGGGCAGCGCGGGGCGCCGCCCCTGCGCGGAGGAGGCCGCAGGGACGCCCTCGCGGGGGTCGCCCAGCGGAGGGGCCCCTGGCGGAGGGTCTCTCCGAAGGGCTTTGGCGGCCCGCCCTCCTACCTCCTCCTACCTCCTCCTCCTCCTCCTCCTCCTCCTCCTCCTCCTCCTCCTCCTCCTCCTCCTCCTGTGCGCACAACCTGAGGCGCCACAGAGTCTATGACGCCTCAGCCGTCGGTCGGCGTGGCTGAGGGCGCACCTTACCACCGCCCTCAGCTACGCACATCGGACAGGGCCCGCTGTGGGCCACGCAGCTGCCAGGGCCTCCTGGCAGCACGAACTGCGCGCGGCCAGACCGCCAACGCGCACGGAGAGGGCTGTGCAAGGCCAGAAGAAGATTTGGGCACAGCAGCAGCCCGTAAAACGTGAAAGAAAAGGGAGGAAGGGGAGGGCAGGCCGAGGGCCACGGGGCGATCTCCCTTACTGGGAGGATCCCCTATGGCCAACGGCGTGCCCCCCGACACCCGACCCCACGGTGGGGCCGGGCTGTTCTGAACCAGAATGATCGAGAGCATCGTGCAAAACGTGGGGAGGAGGGCGGCCATTAGCTGCAGCCAGCAGCCGCTGAACAATGGCGGCGCGCTCCGCCTCCGTGCGCTGCGCGCGCGGCTTGCGCGCAGCATCTCTCGAAAACACTCCACCGCCCCCGCTCGACGACGTCGACAGGACGACACCTCCATCCTCCACAAGAGCATCGGCATCGCCAGCAGATCGCTGTGGTGCCTCCGAACTGTCATCTACAGCCACCAGCTGGGAGGCGGGGAAAGAGTGGGCAACGGCGGCCTCTACCAGTGGCGCCTGCGCTGCGACCCGAAACACCTTCGCACCAAGGCGAAACTCGCCTTTGCCGAGCCGCTTGAGCACCTTCAAGGCATGATCGGTGGCCACAGGCGGGCAGGGCTGGCTGAGAGCTGCGACGCGCACAGCTGCGAAGTTCCCACAGCGCGCGCAGCCCACGATCGTGGGGCCTTCGCAAACGGCAATCCGTATAAGTTCATGCTTGCGCGCTCCATCCTCTAGCTTACTCTGCGCCGCCAGCGCGCGAGAGGCCACGTCAGATGGGGCGGGCTCACGCACAACAAAAAGCCTAGGCAGACGCGGCTTGCCCCGCTTATGCCGCTTGGGGTGGCCACAATATTCGAGCCCCTCGCTTAGTCGGCCGGTCCAGCCTCCCCAGGTCTTGACCACCTTGGAACGGGCCTGCAGTTGCGCGCGGTCTTGACGCGGCGCCCTCGCATACGCAGCGGCACTCTTAGCAGCACGGTCGGCCATCATATTGCCAAACCTGTGGCGCTCCGTGGCGCGCCCATGCTGGATGCCACTTGCGGCCGCATGGCCTTTGACCTTGGAGAGCTCAAACCCGCCCCCCCAGTCATCCACCAACCGCCAACATTCCCTCCAGAGGTGAGCATGCGCAGCGATGCAGGCGGCGGTGGCCACACGCCCGCGTTCATGGAAGCCATCCACCACAAAAGCAGAGTCCGAGAACAAGCGCACTGGCGGCGCTGCAACACGCAGCACATGGATGACTGCGATGAGCTCGGCAGCATTGATACACTGCAACGGGTCGAGCACAGGGCCAGAGCAAAAAGAGACAACCTACATGCGATCGGGATGAAGCGCCACGCACCCCCAGCCCGCACTCGCGAGGCTGGGATGCTCAGCTTCAAATACCGACCCGTCAGGGTAAATGTCGCCCGTGGAACTGTCAGGTCCTCCCAGCCCCCAGCACACTGGTTGCCCAGGCGGCGACCTCGCAATTGCGGGAAAAGGGACCAGACAGCGTTCAGCAAAGGCGAGGGCCAGCGGCGAGTGCGCTGCCCGCGCTACATTGGCACGAAACGCAGGGGCGGCCTCGAGGCTGTCGAGGCGCAAGCAAGAGCAGTGCCTGTGCAGCAGCGTGCCTTCGGCCTGCGGGCAGAGCAGGCAAGCAGGCGTGGTGTCATATCCCTCGGCCCACTGACGCCTCTGGGGCCACTGCCCCCCAACCACAGTGCTACGCAGGTGGCCCCTCTGCTGGGCCGCGAGCTTACTCTTGGTGCTGAGGAGGGCCTTCAAGGGGGCTAAGGATGACGCCGTTGCCAAACTCGGGAAGGTCCAAGTGGTCGGCCACCTTGGCGAACTGCCAACACTCAACGGCACGGTACACGAGCTCCTGGACGGTGACGGGGCAGAAGTCCGAGGGATTGATGACAGCCCCATCGGGCCAAGTCCAGGAGGTAGCCGAAGTAGCCGTGTTCCCCACACGTTTGAGGGTGGCCCACAAAGCACTGAAGGGCCCCCGAATGGAAGACCACGGGTGCTCCAGATGCACCAATCTCTCATGGGCCTCGCGGAGGCCAAAGTCCAGGGCGTCCCTAGGGGGCCAGGAGTGCCACAGAGCAAAGAGGTAGGCCTTCACGGGCAACCACGTGGCTCTGAAAATGAGGTCCAAACGGGGCGCATGGGGCCAGCAACAGGGCCAGGGTGCGGGATGTGCCATCCATGCGATGGTCTTGAAGCCTACCAGCAGCACCTCTAAGCACCTCCAACTCCTGCTCGTTGATGCCTACCACGGCAGCCCCATACAGCACGGACGACTCCAGAGCAACTTGAGCCATGCGCCCAAGCACGCGGCGACGAGGCTTAGAGCCCCTGAGAATGGACATTCGTTGCCGTCTTTTGCACGTGGCCTTGGCGCCGGAGGTGGGCGCGGCCTTGCCCCCTCCTGCGAGCCCAGGGGAAAAATCGGCACCAAGGTTTCTCTCAGCTCTCACGGGCAGGGGTTGAAGGCTACGGAGCTTCGAAGCAATCGAGGCTCTAACCACAGGCGAGTTCCCAAGCACTCGGGACTTGTCGACGGCGATCCTAGGGTCGGCGGCCTTGAGCTCACTGTGGAGCTTCTTGCCAGCCCCGACGATGTCATGTACAACTCTCGACTCCGTGCCCCACCTCATGAAGCCAAAGTCGTCAACATTGACCGATTGCTGGACCGTCGGGAGAGACGCCTGGACGGCGTCGAGGGGACCTAGCAGCACCACTTGAAGCATACAAGTGGCAAAAGTACAGCCTGGTACAACGGTTTGCTCAACCTCAAGCAGCGAACCAACCTCGCCAGCCACATCGAGCAGCCTCGGGGCACGATAGATTTGCACCAAAAGGTACAATTGCCACATAGGAAAACCGGCGGCCTGCGCGGCCGGGATAAGATGACGGTGCTGCACCAGCTCGAACGCCTTCTTTAAATCCAAAAGCAACGTCGCACAACAACGGTTTTTGAACGTCGAGTGTTCGGACCACGCCGCCTGAATCCACACACAACGCTCCGAGGACTTCCCATGGGTGCCCCAAAAGAAATCACGGTAGTTTTTCTCTTGCCACTGCCTGATGAGAGGACGTCTCAGGCGACATTGAACACGAGCCAACACGTGGAGCAGCCCCAAAGGCCTGAGTCCCCCCACCCGTTTGAGGATAAACACAATGCGGTTCCACATGACAGGCCACTCACGCTTGTGCTCAATGTGAGAGATGATCTCGCACAAAGCTTCCAGCGCGGTGTGCGGCAACAGCAGCAGAGAGCGGGGCGACACTTGATCGAAACCAGTGCCAGTAGAAGACTTAAAGCTTTTAAGAGCCCACACGAGCTCGCCAACACTGGGTCTTTCTGGCGGCACTCCAAGATCAGGCCACTCGAGGGGGGGGTTCGCCTGCCCCACGGACCACCACTTTTTCTACTCAGCCTCGAGGGCCTCGGCCGACTCGACCGACGAACAGGGGCGGAGAGTGGAATGATCGAGGGCACCGGGTTGCCAGCCGATGGGAAGGGAGGAGAACTTGAACAGGGCCGACATCCCCCCCGAGGAATGCTTGTCAACCCATTTGCTCCACTCCCTGTCCTTGTCGTGCGCCGACTGAGCCTGAAGCCTCTTTGCTTCGACGTCCGCCAGCTCCACCAGCGCCTTGGCCGAGAGCAGCGGCAGCATATCAGCCTGGCGCAACGCAGCCGCCCAGGCGGCATGCATGGCGCTGCCGGGGGGGCGGTGAAAACCGGAGAGCCGATGGGCAGCCGAAACGAGCTGCCGCCTGTGAGTGCCCACAGGATCTCGGGCAAGGTCAGACAGAAGAACACTGACCTTGCGCCACCAACGCGCCAACGGGGCGAGCTTGGGAAATCTCGGAGGCCCAGGGCAATATGGCTTCTTAGAGGAGATCTTCAGAGGGAGGCCACGACCAACGTACCCGTCAGCCAGCTCTCCCGAAATCTGAAAGACATAAAGCCACTCGTCCTCCGCCGCCCGAAGGAAGCTGCTCCATTTGTCCTGCGCAGAGACGTTAGGATCAGAACACACCGCGGCCACGGGCTCCCACCTACCCTCAACGGGGGGCCCAGACACCCAATGGGGCGCTCCAGAGGGAACCGCTTGGGCAACTTATCATACTTGACCTCAGCAACGGGCTCAATGCGTGGGAAGACGAGCCTGACAAGGTAGTGGGGGGACATGGGGACATCTTGAACTATTTCGGCCCTGGCCGCACCTGCAATGGCCCTCGAGACGACGAAAAAGTCGATGCACCTCATGGCTGGGCGGCGCGTGCCGCCATCAGGGGCGACGATGACAGCGTCCATGGCATCGACCCACCCAGTCTGCTGGAGACCAGCGTGATGTATATGCCAATCCCCACCGATCACGAACGCCATGCCAGCAGCCTTGAGGGACCTGCCAACGCGGCACAGGATGTTCCAGTTAACCTCATTCACCCCGACGGAGTGCACCAGATAGAGATTCACAACCAGGAAACCTCCTCGAATCATCCCTCCCACATGGTGAATACTGGCACGCGCAGGCTGCAGCACAGGCGGAATACTCTCGAGCACGCCTAGACCAATCCTCTTGGGCGTGGCCGTAATCAGACCGCCAGTGGGATTGCCAAGCGTGGGCAGCGCAGCCGTGAGAGAGGCTGACCAGCCGATCTGGCGGAGGCGCGACTCAGTCGGCTCCACCGACGAGGCTGGGATCCCGGTCTCCTGCACTAGGAGAACGCCACCTGCAATGCATTCACGCAAGTACGCGTCGAGCCCAAGCTGGCCCGCAACATTGGCGGTGATCATGGTCCATTCCTTGGCCTGACCAGCGCTAGGATCTGGGCGGGGACCTGCTGGGCACTTGACCTCCCTCACTGAAGGGAGCGAGCCGGAACTTCTTCTGCGCTGCAGCATTGATGCCTCCAAGAATGTTCTCCGCGTGCTTGCGCGGAATCTTATGCTGGGCAAGGAAGGCATTAAACCCTTGCTCCGTGGAAAGCTTCTTAAGGAAACCTGAGAGCACACGAGCGGCTGGCGGCGGGCCAGCACTGGCTGCAGCAGCCCCCGACCCATCCCGCCCCCGTCCCACGTCCGAGCCCGTCCCCCCTCCACAGAGCGGTGCGGCAGGCGCGGCACCTGGCACAAACGGGGACTCAGGCGGAGGTCGGCCGAAGACTGCCAGCGCGGCAGCCTCCACATCACGAACGTCGGCTGGAGCGGGTTCAGCACGTGCTTCTCCAGGCGGGGCGTCCTCCATGGCGTTGCCGTTGCCACTGAGGTCGTCCAGCTCGTCAGACTCGTAGCCGTCGTCGGTGGCCGCGTCATCATCAGGGTGAGCAGGAACCAGAAGCGTGTCACGCGTCTCCAACAATGACCGTAGCGAGCGAGCCAAGCCCGCATCCAAGGACTGGAACTGCATGAGCAGGGCGAACGCGGGGTCGTCGGCCGACAGCGCGGTTCCCGTGGCGTCGACCGCTCCAGCACCCCCAGCAGCGCATTGCGCCCAAGCCGCTGAAGCCTTGGCGGAGGCGATTCGCTCTTGACCTTCGAGCGACGCGAGGTTGTCCTTGAGCTTGACGAGCTCCAGGACCTTGCTCTGCACGACGGACTCGACCTTCTCGATCTGTTTGGAGACGTGGGCGATCTGCTTCTTGAGATCGTCCAGCAGAGCCTGCGCATGCCGCTGAACAGCACGAGGGTCACCAGCAGCCAGGGCGCGCTGCGCCACGACACGAGCACGCTGGGAGGGCGAGAGGAGCCCCTTGCACACCTCGAAATCTTCGCTGGGCGCACAATCTTGTCAAGCTGCGCGGGCTCAAGTAGCTTGTGCTTGGGCCGAGCGGCGGCTGAACGAGGCGGCCCGTCAGCCCAGGCACCCTGCGGCCCACGTTGTTGCTGCACTGGAGCAGGCGCAGCAGGGCGTGCAGCACCACACTTGTAGCAAAACTGTTTCCACGAGAAATTCGTTTTGAAACCGCACTTCTTCTTGGGACAGCACCACACCTCATTGCGAGCACCGGCAACGCGCTCGCCCATGAATGTGACTCTGGATATGGAAATAGACTGCAAGGCTTGGGCAAGCACAAGCAGTGGATCGCACAATCGCTAGCTCACTGTAAGCCACCTCGAGAAATGGTTTACTTGAGCCAAAATGGCTACGGGTCCTACTCCTCCTCCTCCTCCTCCTCCTCCTCCTCCTCCTCCTTCCCTTCCTCCTCCTCCTCCTCCTCCTCCTCCTCCTCCTCCCCCTCCTCCACCTCCTCCTCCTCCTCCTCGGGTCGCTTACGGCCCCGGGGGAAACCGTGCAGTCCCTGGGTGCCGCATGCCCTTCCTCGGGGCTCCAGCGACGGGGGTCAATGCCAACGGGGGTCAATGCGACAACACGTATAGAGTGACTCTTCACCAGAGTGACCGTTGGTGCGTGCCCATTTGGGCCCCTCGATCGCTGAAAGCGATGCGATCGCAGTGGCTCGGGCGCTCTGGTTTGGCGACTGCGCGCCCCTCCTGAAGCCGCGCACCAAAGGTCACTCTTGCGTAGGGTCACTGTTGCGTGTGGCCGAGTCAATGCAAACCGGGGTCAGCCAGAGCGCCAGATCCCGCAGGATCCTGTAGAGCCAGGGGTGCACAGACCGGGGCTAGGACGCACGATCCTGCAGGATCCTGCCGAGCCCAACGGACCCGGGTCTGCATCGACCTTCGCAGCAGTCGCTAGCGACTCGCTAGCGATAGGCGGGATGTCCGTCAGAGGTGCCCCGCGTCGGCTGCTCCATACTGTCGACGAAGAAAAAATAACGCCATAACCATACCATACACTTGCGGAGCTCCGCGCGGATCTTTTGGATCTGCGCCGGGTCCCCTCGGCGGGGCCTCCGGCGCCGCCTTTGGCGCGCTCCACGCGCCGGGGAGGGAGGCCCAGCGCGGATCCAAGGAACCCGCGCGGAGCTCCACAAGGTTGTGGTTACGCAGTCGCTTGGCCTTCCGTGCTGCCGGCGGGGCGAGCGTGGGCTTGCCAGCCTCGAGCTGATCCTTATCCCCAAGATTGACACGCCAAGAAGCGATGACAATCTTAGGGGTGCGCCCTCAAAAAATGAGGGAATCCCTAAGATTGGCAGCATGATGTGGAGATATGCCCAGCATAGGGATAGGGAGATGTTCCAGGCCGGTGATGGGCGGGAGTGAGCAGGCGACTGCGCCGTGGCCGCCTGGAGCCTCCCACGGTAGGAGGCGCTCTGCCTCCCTCGTCGGTCTTCCCGTCCCTCGCTCTCCTCCCGTTGCCAGCTTGAAACATGTCCCTATCCCTATGTCTGACGTCACCTCACCTCGATGCCGATCTTAAGGTTTCCCTCCGTTTCTGAGGGCCCATCCCCAAGACTGCCCTCGCTTTCTGCTCGCCCATCTCAGGGATGGGGATAAAAGTTCGAGGCCGGCTATCCCGCCGCCTCCCGCCCGCGCTTCTGCCGCCCGTCCCCCGGCGTAGGCAGGGTCCAAGCCCCGCCCCGCAGCGCAAAGGGGAGCAGGAGCCCCTCTCCCCTCCCGCCACAGCTGCCCCCCCCGGCCCTCCCCTCCCGCCTCCCTCCCTCCCCTCCGGTCCGCCCATCCCCTCTCCCTGCCCCTCCCACTCCCGTCTCTTCCGTTCCCATCCCCTGCCCCTCCTCCGGCCTCCACCCCTCACTGGCCTGGCCTTCCTGAGCCAGTATGCTGGGGATGGAGCTGTTGCCGGCGCGGACGGACAGGGCGGGCGAGATGCATCAGATGAGTTAGCGGCGCGCGCTCAGCAAGACTCTTCCTGATGTGACGCCATCCCTCTCCTCCTCCTCCTCCAGCCGTTCGCGAGCGGAGTGCGGCATCTCGGTCCCCCTCTCCCGACGTGGCCCACGGTGGTCTTCAGTTTTGGGAGTCGTCTTGGATGTGTCTGGGCATGTCATGGGCGCTAGCGGGTTCCTATTGGGCCTTCTTTGGCCCTTCTCGAGTCCCGTTGAGGCCTTTGCCGCCTCGCGCCGCCCCGTCAACCCTCGTTTCCATCCTTTTCCGCATCCTCGGTCGCTCCCTCTCGCCGTTGAAGGCATCAACATCCGCTCCAGGAAAATCTATCGTATCCAGGTTTCAAAGGCGTAGCGTAGGCAGCGGGTGACAAAGTTGCTTCTCCGGAAGAAAAAGGATCCATACAACAGCAACACTCCGACGACCACCCCCAGATCCGTGGTGGGGTGTGCTCTGACCACACTGTCGAAGTGAAATACAGCCGTGGCGGCAAAGGTTAGCGGACGAATAGCGGTGCAAAAACATACGTTTCCGCGATTGTCTTGGGACATGGGTCCATTATGACGGACAATTTATTTGATACCGCCATTCGTCCGCGAAAAGAGCCCCCCTGCAGGCCAAGAGTCCCGAGGGCCCGGAGAGGGGCCAGAGGACGCCCACAAATTTGTCGACCCTCGAAGTCAGACCTTCGACCCATGATCGACGACGACGGCGACAGGCGCTGACGACTTAACGATCGACGACCGACGACGACCTCCGATCGTCGACAGCACGCCGACTCTCGAAGCTCTTTTCCTCGGACGACGACGACGCACCGACGACGACGACAACGGGCGCTCCACCTGCGACGATCGACGACGACGACGACGACGACGATGCACGAGGATCGAAGATACTTGATTGTCGATGACCATCGTCGGTCGACGACCGACGATCGACGATCGACGGCGACCTTCGATCGTCGCCGTCTTCTTCGACGGAAACGGCCGTCGGCGGCGGCGGCGACGGCCGTGGCGGCTTCGTCTTCGGCCCTGGCCTCGTTTTAGTCGTCGGCCTGGGCCCTGGCCTCGTCTTCGGCCCTGGCCTCAGCGCCTAGGCAGCTCGGGCGCATTTGGCAAGGCTGGCCGGACAGAGGTATTTGGTGAGGTATGCCGTGCAATCGACGGTCCCTGCAGCGAATCAAGTCTCAAAGTAGATCCCACGGAAAACGATCGAGACACTATGCCGACGAGTTCCCCTCGGCCTCGGAGCCCCTGCTAACCCCCTGACCTGAAGGGTTTCTCCGAAGGGCTTAGGCGACCCGTCCTCCTCCTCCTCCTCCTCCTTCTCCTCCTCCTCCTCCTCCTACTACTACTACTAGTACTACTACTACTAGTATTACTACTACTACTACTACCACCACTACGACTACTACTACTACTACTACTACTACTACTACTACTACTACTACTGATACTACCACTACGATCACTACTACTACTACTACTACTACTACTACTACTACTACTACTACTACTACTACTACTACTACTACTACTACTACTACTACTACTACTACTACTACTACTACTACTACTACTACTACTACTACTACTACTACTACTACTACTACTACACTACTACTACTAGTACTGATCTACTAACTACTGTACCCTACTACTCAACTACTACTACTACTACTACTACTACTACACTACTGCTACCATTACTACTGCTACTTCTACTACTATTTTTATTACTACTACTACTAAACCACCACTACTACTACTACTACTACTACTACTACTACTACTACTACTACTACTACTACTAACTACTAGTACTACTCGTACTAACTACTACTACCACTACTACGACTACGACTACAACTCCTCCTCCTCGTACTACTACTACTACTACCACTACCACTACCTACTACTACTACTACTACTACTACTACTACTACTACTACTACCACTACTATTACTACTACTACCACTACTACTACTACTACTACTACTACTACTACTACTACTACTACTACTACGACAACCACTACTACTACTACTACTACTACTACTACCATTGCTGTTGCTACTACTACGACTACTACGATTACTACTATAGTACGACTACTACTACTACTACTACTACTACTACGACTACTACTACCATTACCATTATTACTACGACTACCACTACTACTACTTCTACTACTACTACTACAACTACTACTACTACGACGACTACTACTACTGTCACCACTACTACAACTTCTACAACTACTACTACTAATACTGCTGCTGCTATTATTACTACCACTACTACTACTATCACACCGACTACTACTACTACTACTACTACTACTACTACTATTACTACTACCACCACTACTACTACTACAGCTACCAGTGCTACTACTACTACCGCTAGTACTACTACTTCTACTACTACTACCGCAACTACCACTACTACTACTAAGACTGCCACAACCACTACTACTACTACTACTACTACTACTACTATTACTACGACTACTACTACTACTACTACTACTACTACTACTACTACTACTACTACTACCACTACTACTGCTGCTACCACTACTACTACTACTACTACTACTACTACTACTCATACGGCCACTACTACTACTTACTACTACTACTACTGCTACTTCGACCAGTACCACTACTACTGCTACTGCTGCTACTACCACTACTATTACTACTACTACTACTACTACTACTACTACTCCTACGACATCGGCGTTACAAAAGTTTCGTCATATAATAAAAGTCGATCATCTTGCATAAGCAAAGACAAATCCCGCCCCGGTGGGGTTTCTAGAGCCGTGTGAATTTACGTCGGGATTTCAAACTGTCCCGTTTTCAATATATACTGTTATAGTAAGGGATGAAATCCCATTTTTAGAAATCCCGGATCTTTGATCCGACCGCTCTTGACTCAGTCCGCTAGGATTCTAGGGGGGAAAGGGGGGGCCAGCTCGGCGCGGCCAGGGCAGTAGTCAGCCTCTGCCCGCTTGCTCACGCGGAAGGAAGACACGAAACCCATGCCACCTTCAAGCTCCCATGAAACGTGACGAACTTTTGTAACGGCGTAGCGGTATTTCAGACACCGCGCGGCGAGCGTCGATCCCCTGGAAATCTGGCGTGGCAGGCGTAGCCTTCCTTATCCGGCGCGGCAGGCGAAGCCTTTGTTTGTCCGGCGTGCACGGCGAAGCCTCATCGTAGGCGAGCAGACCTGGTGGCGCGCGCGGCGCATGCGCGCTCAGCCCGCAACTCACCCCCGAGAGGCGGCACCCTTCTTCTGCACTATCTCCTTGCAGACATTGAGCAGGCCCGCCGCGTAGCGACCCGCGACGCCCTGCGCCTTCACCGAGCAGGCGCACGCCGCCGCGAGCGAGCGCAGCAGGGCCACGAGGGCGCGCTTCGCCTGGTCCAGCGCGGACACCATCGCGGACCCGAGGCTGCAGCAAGGGCGGCGGTTCTGGGCTCCGGGCCGGAGGCTGTGGCCGTGGCGGTGGCAG
The DNA here is from genome assembly GCA_963575745.1 of Prorocentrum cordatum. NCBI lineage: Eukaryota > Dinophyceae > Prorocentrales > Prorocentraceae > Prorocentrum > Prorocentrum cordatum. The sequence goes on along the minus strand of CAUYUJ010017535.1, from coordinate 144,964 downwards.
TAGCGGGTCTAACGCAATGGCGATCATGGCGGATGATGCGCAGGGTTGCGCGCGATGAAATCGATGGGGTGAATGATGATGCGTCGCCATCGTGGATCCCTCATCGGCGTTACAAAAGTTTCGTCATAAAATAAAAGTCGATCATCTTGCATAAGCAAAGACAAATCCCGCCCCGGTGGGATTTCTAGAACCGTGTGAATTTACGTCGGGATTTCAAAATGTCCCGTTTTAAATCTATACTATTATAGTAAGGGATGAAATCCCACTTTTAGAAATCCCGGATCTTTGATCCGACCGCTCTTGACTCAGTCCGCTAGGATTCTAGGGGGGAAGGGGGGGCCAGCTCGGCGCGGCCAGGGCAGTGGTCAGCCTCTGCCCGCTTGCTCACGCGGAAGGAAGACACGAAACCCATGCCACCTTCAAGCTCCCATGAAACGTGACGAACTTTTGTAACGGCGTAGCGGTATTTCAGACACCGCGCGGCGAGCGTCGATCCCCTGGAAATCTGGCGTGGCAGGCGTAGCCTTCCTTATCCGGCGCGGCAGGCGCAGCCTTTGTTTGTCCAGCGTGCACGGCGAAGCCTCATCGTCGGCGAGCAGACCTGGTGGCGCGCGCGGCGCATGCGCGCTCAGCCCGCAACTCACCCCCGAGAGGCCGCACCCTTCTTCTGCACGATCTCCTTGCAGACATTGAGCAGGCCCGCCGCGTAGCGACCCGCGACGCCCTGCGCCTTCAGCGAGCAGGCGCACGCCGCCGCGAGCGAGCGCAGCAGGGCCACGAGGGCGCGCTTCGCCTGGTCCAGCGCGGACACCATCGCGGACCCGAGGCTGCAGCAAGGGCGGCGGTTCTGGGCTCCGGGCCGGAGGCTGTGGCCGTGGCGGTGGCAGTAGCGGGTCTAACGCAATGGCGATCATGGCGGATGATGCGCAGGGTTGCGCGCGATGAAATCGATGGGGTGAATGATGATGCGTCGCCATCGTGGATCCCTCATCGGCGTTACAAAAGCTTCGTCATAAAATAAAAGTCGATCATCTTGCATAAGCAAAGACAAATCCCGCCCCGGTGGGATTTCTGGAACCGTGTGAATTCACATCGGGATTTCAAAATGTCCCGTTTTAAATCTATACTGTTATAGTAAGGGATGAAATCCCACTTTTAGAAATCCCGGATCTTTGATCCGACCGCTCTTGACTCAGTCCGCTAGGATTCTAGGGGGGAAGGGGGGGCCAGCTCGGCGCGGCCAGGGCAGTGGTCAGCCTCTGCCCGCTTGCTCACGCGGAAGGAAGACACGAAACCCATGCCACCTTCAAGCTCCCATGAAACGTGACGAACTTCTGTAACGGCGTAGCGGTATTTCAGACACCGCGCGGCGAGCGTCGATCCCCTGGAAATCTGGCGTGGCAGGCGTAGCCTTCCTTATCCGGCGCGGCAGGCGCAGCCTTTGTTTGTCCGGCGTGCACGGCGAAGCCTCCATCGTAAGGCGAGCAGACCTGTGCGCGGCGCGCATGGCGCGCTCAGCCCGCCCCAACTCACCCCCGGAGGCTCGCCTTTCCCTCTGCACTAATCTCCTTGCAGACATTGAGCAGGCCGCCGCGTAGCGACCCGCGACGCCCCTGCTCCTTCACCGAGCAGGCGCACGCCCGCCGCGAGCGAGCGCAGCAGGGCCACGCCGAAGTCCTTCGCCTGGTACATCGCGGTCACCATACCGCGGACCCGAGGCTGCCAGCAAGGTCGGGCGGGGTTTCTGGGCTCCGGGGCCGGAGGCTGTGTCCGTGGCGGTGGCAGTAGCGGGTCTAACGCAATGGCGATCATGGCGGATGATGCGCAGGGTTGCGCGCGATGAAATCGATGGGGTGAATGATGATGCGTCGCCATCGTGGATCCCTCATCGGCGTTACAAAAGTTTCGTCATACAATAAAAGTCGATCATCTTGCATAAGCAAAGACAAATCCCGCCCCGGTGGGATTTCTAGAACCGTGTGAATTTTCGTCGGGATTTCAAAATGTCCCGTTTTAAAGCTATACTGTTATAGTAAGGGATAAAATCCCACTGTTAGAAATCCCGGATCTTTGATCCGACCGCTCTTGACTCAGTCCGCTAGGATTCTAGGGGGGAAGGGGGGGCCAGCTCGGCGCGGCCAGGGCAGTGGTCAGCCTCTGCCCGCCGTCTCACCGGGCCAGCCGACACGAAACCCATGCGCACATGTTCAGACCCATGAAACGTGGACCGAACTTTTGTAAACGGCGTAGCGTGTATTTCAGACCACCGCGCGGCGAGCGTCGATCCCCTGGAAACAATCTGTCCGTGGCAGCGTAAGCCTTCCTTATCCGGCGCGGCAGCGCAGCCTTAGTGTCCCGTGCACGGCGAAGCTCATCGAGGCGAGCAGACCTGTGGCGCGCGCGGCGCAATGCGCGCTTCACCCGCAACTCACTCACCCCCGAGAGGCGCGCCTTCCTCTGCCACTATCTCCTTGCAGACATTGAGCATGCCCGAGGCCGTATCGACCCGCGACGGCCGCGCCTTCACCGAGCAGGCGCACGCCGCCGCGAGCGTGCGCAGCAGGGCCACGAGGGCGCGCTTCGCCTGGTCCAGCGCGGACACCATCGCGGACCCGAGGCTGCAGCAAGGGCGGCGGTTCTGGGCTCCGGGCCAGAGGCTGTGGCCGTGGCGGTGGCAGTAGCGGATCTAACGCAATGGCGATCATGGCGGATGATTCGCAGGGTTGCGCGCGATGAAATCGATGGGGTGAATGATGATGCGTCGCCATCGTGGATCCCTCAGCGGCGCTACAAAAGTTTCGTCATAATATAAAAGTCGATCATCTTGCATAAAGAAAGACAAATCCCGCCCCGGTGGGATGTCTGGAACCGTGTGAATTTACGTCGGGATTTCAAAATGTCCCGTTTTAAATCTATACTATTATAGTAAGGGATGAAATCCCACTTTTAGAAATCCCGGATCTTTGATCCGACCGCTCTTGACTCAGTCCGCTAGGATTCTAGGGGGGAAGGGGGGGCCAGCTCGGCGCGGCCAGGGCAGTGGTCAGCCTCTGCCCGCTTGCTCACGCGGAAGGAAGACACGAAACCCATGCCACTTTCAAGCTCTCATGAAACGTGACGAACTTTTGTAACGGCGTAGCGGTATTTCAGACACCGCGCGGCGAGCGTCGATCCCCTGAAAATCTGGCGTGGCAGGCGTGGCCTTCCTTATCCGGCGCGGCAGGCGAAGCCTTTGTTTGTCCGGCGTGCACGGCGAAGCCTCACCGTAGGCGAGCAGACCTGGTGCGCGACAACGGCGCATGCGCGCCTCAGCCCGCAGCTCGCCCCCGAGAGGCGGCACCCTTCCACTTCACTATCTCATTGCCGACATTGTAGCAGGCCCGCCGCGTAGCGACCCGCCGACGGCCCTGGCGCCCAGTTCACCGGCAGGCGCACGCCGCCGCGAGCGAGCGCAGCAGGGCCACGAGGGCGCGCTTCGCCTGGTCCAGCGCGGACACCATCGCGGACCCGAGGCTGCAGCACGGGCGGCGGTTCTGGGCTCCGGGCCGGAGGCTGTGGCCGTGGCGGTGGCAGTAGCGGGTCTAACGCAATGGCGATCATGGCGGATGATGCGCAGGGTTGCGCGCGATGAAGTCGATGGGGTGAATGATGATGCGTCGCCATCGTGGGTCCTTCATCGGCGTTACAAAAGTTTCGTCCTAAAATTAAAGGCGACCATCTTGCATAAGCAAAGACAAATCCCGCCCCAGTGGGATTTCTAGAACCGTGTGAATTTACGTCGGGATTTCAAAATGTCCAGTTTTACATCTATACTGTTATAGTAAGGGATGAAATCTCACTTTTAGAAATCCCGGATCTTTGATCCGACCGCTCTTGACTCAGTCCGCTAGGATTCTAGGGTGGAAGGGGGGGCCAGCTCGGCGCGGCCAGGGCAGTGGTCAGCCTCTGCCCGCTTGCTCACGCGGAAGGAAGACACGAAACCCATGCCACCTTCAAGCTCCATGAAAACGTGGACGACCTTTCGTAAACGGCGTAGCGGTAATTTCAGGCACCGCGCGGCGAGCGTTCGATCCCCTGGAAAATCTGGCGTGGGCAGGCGTAGCCTTCCTTATATCCGGCCCGCGGCAGGCGGAAGCCTTTGTTTGTCCGGCGTGTGCGCGGCGAAGCCTCAATCGTAGGCGAGCAGACCTTGTGGCGCGCGCGGCGCAATTGCGCGCTCAGGCCCGCAACTCACCCCCGATGGCGGCGCCTTTCCTCTGCACTATCTCCTGCGAAATGAGCAGGCCCCGCCGCGTAGTCGACCCTCGACGCCGCTGCGCCCTCCCCCCCCCCGAGGTCAGGCGCACGCGTGCGCAGCGATGCGGCAGCAGGGCCAACGAGGGGGCGCGCTTCGCCTGGTCCCGCGCGGAGCGCGGGACACCATCGGCGGGCCCGAGGCTGCGCAAGGGCGGCGTTCTTGGGCTTCCCGAGGACGGAAGGCCTGGGGTGCACGTGGCGGTGGCAGTAGCGGGTCTAACGCAATGGCGATCATGGCGGATGATGCGCAGGGTTGCGCGCGATGAAGTCGATGGGGTGAATGATGATGCGTCGCCATCGTGGATCCCTCATCGGCGTTACAAAAGTTTCGTCATAAAATAGAAGTCGATCATCCTGCATAAGCAAAGACAAATCCCGCCCCGGTGGAATTTCTAGAACCGTGTGAATTTACGTCGGGATTTCGAAATGTCCAATTTTAAATCTATACTGTTATAGTAAGGGATGAAATCCCACTTTTAGAAATCCCGGATCTTTGATCCGACCGCTCTTGACTCAGTCCGCTAGGATTCTAGGGAGGAAGGGGGGGCCAGCTCGGCGCGGCCAGGGCAGTGGTCAGCCTCTGCCCGCTTGCTCACGCGGAAGGAAGACACGAAACCCATGCCACCTTCAAGCTCTCATGAAACGTGACGAACTTTTGTAACGGCGTCGCGGTATTTCAGACACCGCGCGGCGAGCGTCGATCCCCTGGAAATCTGGCGTGGCAGGCGTAGCCTTCCTTATCCGGCGCGGCAGGCGAAGCCTTTGTTTGTCCGGCGTGCGCGGCGAAGCCTCATCGTAGGCGAGCAGACCTGGAGGCGCGCGCGGCGCGCGCATGCCGCTCCAGAAACGACAGGGCGAATAACCCGCACTCGCCCCCGAGAGGCGGCACCCTCCTCTGCACTATCTCCTTGCAGACATTGAGCAGGCCCGCGCGTAGCGACCCGCGACGCCCTGCGCCCTCACCGAGCAGGCCACACGCCGTCCGCGCGCGATCGCAGCAGGGCCACGAGGGCGCGCTTCGCCCTGGTCCAGGCGCGGACCAGCCATCGCGGCAGGCGAGGCTGGGCAGGCAAGGGGGGCGGTTCTGGGCTCCGGGGCCGGAGGCCTTGGCCGTGGCGGTGGGCAGTAGCGGGTCTAACGCAATGGCGATCATGGCGGATGATGCGCAGGGTTGCGCGCGATGAAATCGATGGGGTGAATGATGATGCGTCGCCATCGTGGATCCCTCATCGGCGTTACAAAAGTTTCGTCATAAAATAGAAGTCGATCATCCTGCATAAGCAAAGACAAATCCCGCCCCGGTGGAATTTCTAGAACCGTGTGAATTTACGTCGGGATTTCGAAATGTCCAATTTTAAATCTATACTGTTATAGTAAGGGATGAAATCCCACTTTTAGAAATCCCGGATCTTTGATCCGACCGCTCTTGACTCAGTCCGCTAGGATTCTAGGGAGGAAGGGGGGGCCAGCTCGGCGCGGCCAGGGCAGTGGTCAGCCTCTGCCCGCTTGCTCACGCGGAAGGAAGACACGAAACCCATGCCACCTTCAAGCTCTCATGAAACGTGACGAACTTTTGTAACGGCGTCGCGGTATTTCAGACACCGCGCGGCGAGCGCGTTCACTGGAAATCTGGCGTGGCAGCGTAGCCTTCCTTATCGGCGCGGCAGGCGAAGCCTTGTTTGTCGGCAGGTGCGCGGCGAAGCTCATCGTAGGCGAGCAGACCTGGTGCGCGCGCGGAGCATGCGGCTCAAGCCGCAACTCGCCCCACGAGAGGGCGCACCCTTCCTCTGCACTTATTCTGCCTTGCAGACCATTAGCAGGCCCGCCCGCGGGTAGCGACCCGCGACGCCCAGGATCGAACACCGAGCAGCCACGCCGCCGCGAGCGAGGCAGCAGGGGGCCACGAGGGCGCGCTGCGACTGGTCCCAGCGCGGGACACCATCGCGGACCCGAGGCTGCAGCAAGGCGGCGATTTGGGCTCCGGGCCGGTAGGCTGTGGCGCGTGGCGTGGCAGTAGGGGTCTAACGCAATGGCGATCATGGCGGATGATGGCGCAGGGTTGCGCGCGATGGAAAGCGATGGGGTGAATGATGATGCGTTGCCATCGTGGATCCCTCATCGGCGTTACAAAAGTTTCGTCATAAAACAAAAGTCGATCATCTTGCATAAGCAAAGACAAATCCCGCCCCGGTGGGATTTCTAGAACCGTGTGAATTTACGTCGGGATTTCAAAATGTCCCCTTTTAAATCTATACTATTATAGTATGGGATGAAATCCCACTTTTAGAAATCCCGGATCTTTGATCCGACCGCTCTTGACTCAGTCCGCTAGGATTCTAGGGGGGAAGGGGGGCCAGCTCGGCGCGGCCGGGGCAGTGGTCAGCCTCTGCCCGCTTGCTCACGCGGAAGGAAGACACGAAACCCATGCCACCTTCAAGCTCTCATGTAACGTGACGAACTTTTGTAACGGCGTAGCGGTATTTCAGACACCGCGCGGCGAGCGTCGATCCCCTGGAAATCTGGCGTGGCAGGCGTAGCCTTCCTTATCCGGCGCGGCAGGCGAAGCCTATGTTTGTCCGGCGTGCGCGGCGAAGCCTCATCGTAGGCGAGCAGACCTGGTGGCGCGCGCGGCGCATGCGCGCTCAGCCCGCAACTCACCCCCGAGAGGCGGCACCCTTCCTCTGCACTATCTCCTTGCAGACATTGAGCAGGCCCGCCGCGTAGCGACCCGCGACGCCCTGCGCCTTCACCGAGCAGGCGCACGCCGCCGCGAGCGAGCGCAGCAGGGCCACGAGAGCGCGCTTCGCCTGGTCCAGCGCGGACACCATCGCGGACCCGAGGCTGCAGCAAGGGCGGCGGTTCTGGGCTCCGGGCCGGAGGCTGTGGCCGTGGCGGTGGCAGTAGCGGGTCTAACGCAATGGCGATCATGGCGGATGATGCGCAGGGTTGCGCGCGATGAAATCGATGTGGTGAATGATGATGCGTCGCCATCGTGGGTCCCTCATCGGCGTTACAAAAGCTTCGTCATAAAATAAAAGTCGATCGTCCTGCATAAGCAAAGACAAATCCCGCCCCGGTGGGATTTCTAGAACCGTGCGAATTTACGTCGGGATTTCAAAATGTCACATTTAAAATCTATATTGTTATAGTAAGGGATGAAATCCCACTTTTAGAAATCCCGGATCTTTGATCCGACCGCTCTTGACTCAGTCCGCTAGGATTCTAGGGGGGAAGGGGGGGCCAGCTCGGCGCGGCCAGGGCAGTGGTCAGCCTCTGCCCGCTTGCTCACGCGGAAGGAAGACACGAAACCCATGCCACCTTCAAGCTCTCATGAAACGTGACGAACTTTTGTAAAGGCGTAGCGGTATTTCAGACACCGCGCGGCGAGCGTCGATCCCCTGGAAATCTGGCGTGGCAGGCGTAGCCTTCCTTATCCGGCGCGGCAGGCGAAGCCTTTGTTTGTCCGGCGTGCGCGGCGAAGCCTCATCGTAGTCGAGCAGACCTGGTGGCGCGCGCGGCGCATGCGCGCTCAGCCCGCAGCTCGCCCCCGAGAGGCGGCACCCTTCCACTGCACTATCTCCTTGCAGACATTGAGCAGGCCCGCCGCGTAGCGACCCGCGACGCCCTGCGCCCTCACCGAGCAGGCGCACGCCGCCGCGAGCGAGCGCAGCAGGGCCACGAGGGCGCGCTTCGCCTGGTCCAGCGCGGACACCATCGCGGACCCGAGGCTGCAGCACGGGCGGCGGTTCTGGGCTCCGGGCCGGAGGCTGTGGCCGTGGCGGTGGCAGTAGCGGGTCTAACGCAATGGCGATCATGGCGGATGATGCGCAGGGTTGCGCGCGATGAAGTCGATGGGGTGAATGATGATGCGTCGCCATCGTGGGTCCTTCATCGGCGTTACAAAAGTTTCGTCCTAAAATTAAAGGCGACCATCTTGCATAAGCAAAGACAAATCCCGCCCCAGTGGGATTTCTAGAACCGTGTGAATTTACGTCGGGATTTCAAAATGTCCAGTTTTACATCTATACTGTTATAGTAAGGGATGAAATCTCACTTTTAGAAATCCCGGATCTTTGATCCGACCGCTCTTGACTCAGTCCGCTAGGATTCTAGGGTGGAAGGGGGGGCCAGCTCGGCGCGGCCAGGGCAGTGGTCAGCCTCTGCCCGCTTGCTCACGCGGAAGGAAGACACGAAACCCATGCCACCTTCAAGCTCCCATGAAACGTGACGAACTTCTGTAACGGCGTAGCGGTATTTCAGGCACCGCGCGGCGAGCGTCGATCCCCTGGAAATCTGGCGTGGCAGGCGTAGCCTTCCTTATCCGGCGCGGCAGGCGAAGCCTTTGTTTGTCCGGCGTGCGCGGCGAAGCCTCATCGTAGGCGAGCAGACCTGGTGGCGCGCGCGGCGCATGCGCGCTCAGCCCGCAACTCACCCCCGAGAGGCGGCGCCTTTCCTCTGCACTATCTCCTTGCAGACATTGAGCAGGCCCGCCGCGTAGCGACCCGCGACGCCCTGCGCCCTCACTCGAGCAGGCGCACCGCCGCCGCGAGCGCGCGCAGCAGGGCCAATGCGAGGGGGCGCGCTTCGCCTGGTCCAAAAAAACGGTCCAGCGCGGACACCATCGCGGACCCGAGGCTGCAGCAGGGGCGGCGGTTCTGGGCTCCGGGCCAGAGGCTGTGGCCGTGGCGGTGGCAGTAGCGGGTCTAACGCAATGGCGATCATGGCGGATGATGCGCAGGGTTGCGCGCGATGAAGTCGATGGGGTGAATGATGATGCGTCGCCATCGTGGATCCCTCATCGGCGTTACAAAAGTTTCGTCATAAAATAGAAGTCGATCATCCTGCATAAGCAAAGACAAATCCCGCCCCGGTGGAATTTCTAGAACCGTGTGAATTTACGTCGGGATTTCGAAATGTCCAATTTTAAATCTATACTGTTATAGTAAGGGATGAAATCCCACTTTTAGAAATCCCGGATCTTTGATCCGACCGCTCTTGACTCAGTCCGCTAGGATTCTAGGGAGGAAGGGGGGGCCAGCTCGGCGCGGCCAGGGCAGTGGTCAGCCTCTGCCCGCTTGCTCACGCGGAAGGAAGACACGAAACCCATGCCACCTTCAAGCTCTCATGAAACGTGACGAACTTTTGTAACGGCGTCGCGGTATTTCAGACACCGCGCGGCGAGCGTCGATCCCCTGGAAATCTGGCGTGGCAGGCGTAGCCTTCCTTATCCGGCGCGGCAGGCGGAGCTTTTGTTTGTCCGGCGTGCACGGCGAAGCCTCATCGTACTGCGAGCGGGACCTGGTTGCCGCGCGCGGCACGCAATGCGCGCTTTGCACGGCGGCCGCGACACTCGCCCTACACAACCGGAGCGGCACCCTTCCTCTGCACTATCTCCTTGCAGACATTGATCAGGCCCGAGGCTGCAGCGACGCCGCGACGCCCTGCTCACGCTCACCGAGCAGGCGCACGCCGCCGCGAGCGTGCGCAGCAGGGCCACGAGGGCGCGCTTCGCCTGGTCCAGCGCGGACACCATCGCGGACCCGAGGCTGCAGCAAGGGCGGCGGTTCTGGGCTCCGGGCCGGAGGCTGTGGCCGTGGCGGTGGCTGTAGCGGGTCTAACGCAATGGCGATCATGGCGGATGATGCGCAGGGTTGCGCGCGATGAAATCGATGGGGTGAATGATGATGCGTCGCCATCGTGGATCCCTCATCGGCGTTACAAAAGTTTCGTCATAAAATAAAAGTCGATCATCTTGCATAAGCATAGACAAATCCCGCCCCGGTGGGATTTCTAGAGCCGTGTGAATTTACGTCGGGATTTCAAAATGTCCCTTTTTAAATCTGTACTGTTATAGTAAGGGATGAAATCCCACTTTTAGAAATCCCGGATCTTTGATCCGACCGCTCTTGACTCAGTCCGCTAGGATTCCAGGGGGGAAGGGGGGGCCAGCTCGGCGCGGCCAGGGCAGTGGTCAGCCTCTGCCCGCTTGCTCACGCGGAAGGAAGACACGAAACCCATGCCACCTTCAAGCTCTCATGAAACGTGACGAACTTTTGTAACGGCGTAGCGGTATTTCAGACACCGCGCGGCGAGCGTCGATCCCCTGGAAATCTGGCGTGGCAGGCGTAGCCTTCCTTATCCGGCGCGGCAGGCGAAGCCTATGTTTGTCCGGCGTGCGCGGCGAAGCCTCATCGTAGGCGAGCAGACCTGGTGGCGCGCGCGGCGCATGCGCGCTCAGCCCGCAACTCACCCCCGAGAGGCGGCACCCTTCCTCTGCACTATCTCCTTGCAGACATTGAGCAGGCCCGCCGCGTAGCGACCCGCGACGCCCTGCGCCTTCACCGAGCAGGCGCACGCCGCCGCGAGCGAGCGCAGCAGGGCCACGAGAGCGCGCTTCGCCTGGTCCAGCGCGGACACCATCGCGGACCCGAGGCTGCAGCAAGGGCGGCGGTTCTGGGCTCCGGGCCGGAGGCTGTGGCCGTGGCGGTGGCAGTAGCGGGTCTAACGCAATGGCGATCATGGCGGATGATGCGCAGGGTTGCGCGCGATGAAATCGATGGGGTGAATGATGATGCGTCGCCATCGTGGATCCCTCATCGGCGTTACAAAAGCTTCGTCATAAAATAAAAGTCGATCATCTTGCATAAGCAAAGACAAATCCCGCCCCGGTGGGATTTCTAGAACCGCGTGAATTTACGTCGGGATTTCAAAATGTCCCGTTGTAGATCTATACTATTAGAGTAAGGGATGAAATCCCACTTTTAGAAATCCCGGATCTTTGATCCGACCGCTCTTGACTCAGTCCGCTAGGATTCTAGGGGGAAGGGGGGGCCAGCTCGGCGCGGCCAGGGCAGTGGTCAGCCTCTGCCCGCGTGCTCACGCGGAAGGAAGACACGAAACCCATGCCACCTTCAAGCTCTCATGAAACGTGACGAACTTTTGTAATGGCGTAGCGGTATTTCAGACACCGCGCGGCGAGCGTCGATCCCCTGGAAATCTGGCGTGGCAGGCGTAGCCTTCCTTATCCGGCGCGGCAGGCGAAGCCTTTCTTTGTCCGGCGTGCACGGCGAAGCCTCATCGTAGGCGAGCAGACCTGGTGGCGCGCGCGGCGCATGCGCGCTCAGCCCGCAACTCACCCCCGAGAGGCGGCACCCTTCTTCTGCACTATCTCCTTGCAGACATTGAGCAGGCCCGCCGCGTAGCGACCCGCGACGCCCTGCGCCTTCACCGAGCAGGCGCACGCCGCCGCGAGCGAGCGCAGCAGGGCCACGAGGGCGCGCTTCGCCTGGTCCAGCGCGGACACCATCGCGGACCCGAGGCTGCAGCAAGGGCGGCGGTTCTGGGCTCCGGGCCGGAGGCTGTGGCCGTGGCGGTGGCAGTAGCGGGTCTAACGCAATGGCGATCATGGCGGATGATGCGCAGGGTTGGCTTTGCGATGAATAACGAATGGGATGAATGATGATGCGTCGCATCGTGGATCCCTCAAACGGCGTTTACACACGCTTCGTCTACAAATAAAAGTCGATCGTCCTGCATAAGCAAAGACATCCCGCCCCGGAGGGATTTCTAGCAACAAAACCGTGCGACTTTACGTCTGGGATTTCAAAATGTCCCATTAACATCTATACTGTTATAGTACGGGATGAAATCAGTAAGGGATGAAATCCACTTTTAGAAATCCCGGATCTTTGATCCGACCGCTCTTGTACTCGTCCGCTAGGCATACTAGGGGGGACCGGGGGGGCCCGCTCGCTGCGGCCCGGGCCCGGTGGTCAGCCTCTGCCCGCTTGCTCACGCGGAAGGAAGACACGAAACCCATGCCACATTCAAGCTCTCATGAAACGTGACGAACTCTTGTAACGGCGTAGCGGTATTTCAGACACCGCGCGGCGAGCGTCGATCCCCTGGAAATCTGGCGTGGCAAGCGTAGCCTTCCTTATCCGGCGCGGCAGGCGAAGCCTATGTTTGTCCGGCGTGCACGGCGAAGCCTCATCGTAGGTGAGCAGACCTGGTGGCGCGCGCGGCGCAATGCGCGCTCAGCCCGCAAACTCACCCCCGAGAGCGGCACCCTTTCTTTCTGCACTATCTCCTTATGCAGAATTGAGCAGGCCACGCCCGCGTCGCGACCCGCGACGCCCTGCGGCTTCACGAGCAGGCGCTCGCCGCCGCGAGCGATGCGCCAGCAGGGCCACGGAGGGCGCGCTTCGCCTGGTCCAAGCGCTGGACACCAATCGGGACCCCGACACGGCTGCGCAAGGGCCGCGGTTACTGGGCCGGGCCGGAGCCTGTGGCCGTGGCGGTGGCAAGTCGCGGGTTCTAACGCAATGGCGATCATGGCGGATGATGCGCAGGGTTGCGCGCGATGAACTCGATGGGGTGAATGATGATGCGTCGCCATCGTGGATCCCTCATCGGCGTTACAAAAGTTTCGTCATAAAATAAAAGTCGATCATCTTGCATAAGCAAAGACAAATCCCGCCCCGGTGGGATTTCTGGAACCGTGTGAATTCACATCGGGATTTCAAAATGTCCCGTTTTAAATCTATACTATTATAGTAAGGGATGAAATCCCACTTTTAGAAATCCCGGCTCTTTGATCCGACCGCTCTTGACTCAGTCCGCTAGGATTCTAAGGGGGAAGGGGGGGCCAGCTCGGCGCGGCCAGGGCAGTGGTCAGCCTCTGCCCGCTTGCTCACGCGGAAGGAAGACACGAAACCCATGCCAACTTCAAGCTCTCATGAAACGTGACGAACTTTTGTAACGGCGTAGCGGTATTTCAGACACCGCGCGGCGAGCGTCGATCCCCTGGAAATCTGGCGTGGCAGGCGTAGCCTTCCTTATCCGGCGCGGCAGGCGAAGCCTATGTTTGTCCGGCGTGCACGGCGAAGCCTCATCGTCGGCAAGCAGACCTGGTGGCGCGCGCGGCGCATGCGCGCTCAGCCCGCAACTCGCCCCCGAGAAGCGGCACCCTTCTTCTGCACTATCTCCTCGCAGACAGTGAGCAGGCCCGCCGCGTAGCGACCCGCGACGCCCTGCGCCTTCACCGAGCAGGCGCACGCCGCCGCGAGCGAGCGCAGCAGGGCCACGAGGGCGCGCTTCGCCTGGTCCAGCGCGGACACCATCGCGGACCCGAGGCTGCAGCAAGGGCGGCGGTTCTGGGCTCCGGGCCGGAGCCTGTGGCCGTGGCGGTGGCAGTAGCGGGTCTAACGCAATGGCGATCATGGCGGATGATGCGCAGGGTTGCGCGCGATGAAATCGATGGGGTGAATGATGATGCGTCGCCATCGTGGATCCCTCATCGGCGTTACAAAAGTTTCGTCATAAAATAAAAGTCGATCATCTTGCATAAGCAAAGACAAATCCCGCCCCGGTGGGATTTCTAGAGCCGTGTGAATTTACGTCGGGATTTCAAAATGTCCCTTTTTAAATCTGTACTGTTATAATAAGAGATGAAATCCCACTTTTAGAAATCCCGGATCTTTGATCCGACCGCTCTTGACTCAGTCTGCTAGGATTCTAGGGGGGAAGGGGGGGCCAGCTCGGCGCGCCAGGGCAGTGGTCAGCCTCTGCCCGCTTGCTCACGCGGAAGGAAGACACGAAACCCATGCCACCTTCACTCTCTCATGAAACGTGAGAACTTTTGTAACGGCGTGCGTAATTTCAGACACCGCGCGGCGAGCGTCGATCCCCTGGAAATCTGGCGTGGCAGGCGTAGCCTTCCTTATTCCGGCGCGGTCAGGCGAGGCCTGCGTTTTGTCCAGCGTGCACGGCGAAGCCTCATCGTCGGCGAGCAGACCTGGTGGCGCGCGCGCGGCGCAAGCGCGCTCAGCCCGCAACTCGCCCCCGAGAGGCGGCACCCTTCTTCTGCACTATCTCCTCGCAGCAGTGATCAGGCCCCGCCGCGTAGCGACCCCGCGACGCCCTGCGCCTTCCCCGAGCAGGCGACGCCGCACGCGAGCGAGCGCAGCAAGGGCCTACGAGGGCGCGGCTTCGCCTGTTCCAGCGCGGAACCCCATCGCGTACCCGAGCTGCAGCAAGGCGGTCGGTCTGGGCTCCGTGGGCCGGAGGCTGTGGCCGTGGGCGGTGGCAGTCAGCGGGTTAACCGCAATGGCGATCAATGGCGTATGATGCGGCAGTGTTGAGCGCGATGAAATCGATGGGGTGAATGATGATGCGTCGCCATCGTGGATCCCTCATCGGCGTTACAAAAGTTTCGTCATAAAATAAAAGTCGATCATATTGCATAAGCAAAGACAAGTCCCGCCCCGGTGGGATTTCTAGAACCGTGTGAATTTACGTCGTGATTTCATACTGTCCCGTTTTAAATCTATACTGTTACAGTAAGGGATGAAATCCCACTTTTAGAAATCCCGGATCTTTGATCCGACCGCTCTTGACTCAGTCCGCTAGGATTCTAGGGGGGAAGGGGGGGCCAGCTCGGCGCGGCCAGGGCAGTGGTCAGCCTCTGCCCGCTTGCTCACGCGGGAGGAAGACACGAAACCCATGCACTTTCAAGCTCTCATGGAACTTGAAACGGAACTTTTGTATACGGCGTAGCGGGTGATTTCAGTAACAACCGCGCGCGAGCTCGATCCCCTGGAAATCTAATCTGGCGTGCAGGCGTCGCCTTCCTTATCCGGCGCGGCAGGCGAAGCCTTTGTTTGTCCGGCGTGCACGGCGAAGCCTCATCGTAGGCGAGCAGACCTGGTGGCGCGCGCGGCGCATGCGCGCTCAGCCCGCAACTCGCCCCCGAGAGGCGTCACCCTTCTTCTGCACTATCTCCTTTGTAAGACAGTGATAGCAGGGCCCGCCGCGTAGCGACCGCGATGCCCCTGCGGCACTTCAGCGAGCAGGCGCACTCCGCCGTGGCTCGAAGCGCAAGCAGAGGCCCCGAGGGCGCGCTTCGCCTGGTCCAGCGCGGACACCATCGCGGACCCGAGGCTGCAGCAAGGGCGGCGGTTCTGGGCTCCGGGCCGGAGGCTGTGGCCGTGGCGGTGGCAGTAGCGGGTCTAACGCAATGGCGATCATGGCGGATGATGCGCGGGGTTGCGCGCGACGAAATCGATGGGGTGAATGATGATGCGTCGCCATCGTGGATCCCTCATCGGCGTTACAAAAGTTTCGTCATAAAATAAAAGTCGATCATCTTGCATAAGCAAAGACAAATCCCGTCCCGGTGGGATTTCTAGAGCCGTGTGAATGTACGTCGGGATGTCAAAATGTTCCGTTTTAAATCTATACTGTTATAGTAAGGGATGAAATCCCACTTTTAGAAATCCCGGATCTTTGATCCGACCGCTCTTGACTCAGTCCGCCAGGGTTCTGAGGGGGAAGGGGGGGCCAGCTCGGCGCGGCCAGGGCAGTGGTAAGCCTCTGCCCGCTTGCTCACGCGGAAGGAAGACACGGAACCCATGCCACCTTCAAGCTCTCATGAAACGTGACGAACTTTTGTAACGGCGTAGCGGTATTTCAGACACCGCGCGGCGAGCGTCGATCCCCTGGAAATCTGGCGTGGCAGGCGTAGCCTTCCTTATCCGGCGCGGCAGGCGAAGCCTTTGTTCGTCCGGCGTGCACGGCGAAGCCTCATCGTAGGCGAGCAGACCTGGTGGCGCGCGCGGCGCATGCGCGCTCAGCCAGCAACTCACCCCCGGGAGGCGGCACCCTTCTTCTGCACTATCTCCTTGCAGACATTGAGCAGGCCCGCCGCGTAGCGACCCGCGACGCCCTGCGCCTTCAGCGAGCAGGCGCACGCCGCCGCGAGCGAGCGCAGCAGGGCCACGAGGGCGCGCTTCGCCTGGTCCAGCGCGGACACCATCGCGGACCCGAGGCTGCAGCAAGGGCGGCGGTACTGGGCTCCGGGCCGGAGGCTGTGGCCGTGGCGGTGGCAGTAGCGGGTCTAACGCAATGGCGATCATGGCGGATGATGCGCAGGGTTGCGCGCGATGAAATCGATGGGGTGAATGATGATGCGTCGCCATCGTGGATCCCTCATCGGCGTTACAAAAGTTTTGTCATAAAGTAAAAGTCGATCATCTTGCATAAGCAAAGACAAATCCCGCCCCGGTGGGATTTCTAGAACCGTGTGATTTTACGTCGGGATTTCAAAATGTCCCGTTTTAACTCTATATTGTTATAGTAAGGGATGAAATTCTTCTTTTAGAAATCCCGGATCTTTGATCCGACCGCTCTTGACTCAGTCCGCTAGGATTCTAGGGGGGAAGGGGGGGCCAGCTCGGCGCGGCCAGGCAGGGTTCAGCCTCGGCCCGCCCGTCACGCGGAAGGAAGACACGCAACCCATGCCACCTTCAAGCTCTTCAGGAAAACGTGACGAATTTTGTAACGGCGTAGCGGTATTTCAGACACCGCGCGGCGAGCGCGATCCATGGAAATCTGGCGTGGCAGGCGTAGCCTTCCTTATCCGGCGCGGCAGGCGCAGCCTTTGTTTGTCCGGCGTGCACGGCGAAGCCTCATCGTAGGCAAGCAGACCTGGTGGCGCGCGCGGCGCATGCGCGCTCAGCCCGCAACTCGCCCCCGAGAGGCGGCACCCTTCTTCTGCACTATCTCCTCGCAGACATTGAGCAGGCCCGCCGCGTAGCGACCCGCGACGCCCTGCGCCTTCACCGAGCAGGCGCACGCCGCCGCGAGCGAGCGCAGCAGGGCCACGAGGGCGCGCTTCGCCTGGTCCAGCGCGGACACCAT
Organism: Prorocentrum cordatum; assembly: GCA_963575745.1. Classification (NCBI taxonomy): domain Eukaryota; class Dinophyceae; order Prorocentrales; family Prorocentraceae; genus Prorocentrum; species Prorocentrum cordatum. The sequence continues at coordinate 127,969 of CAUYUJ010017535.1, read as the reverse complement.
CGCGGACCCGAGGCTGCAGCAAGGGCGGCGGTTCTGGGCTCCGGGCCGGAGGCTGTGGCCGTGGCGGTTGCAGTAGCGGGTCTAACGCAATGGCGATCATGGCGGATGATGCGCAGGGTTGCGCGCGATGAAATCGATGGGGTGAATGATGATGCGTCGCCATCGTGGATCCCTCATCGGCGTTACAAAAGTTTCGTCATAAAATAAAAGTCGAGCATCTTGCATAAGCAAAGACAAATCCCGCCCCGGTGGGATTTCTAGAACCGTGTGAATTTACGTCGGGATTTCAAAATGTCCCGTTTTAAATCTATACTATTATTATAAGGGATGAAACCCCACTTTTAGAAATCCCGGATCTTTGATCCGACCGCTCTTGGCTCAGTCCGCTAGGATTCTAGGGGGGAAGGGGGGGCCAGCTCGGCGCGGCCGGGGCAGTGGTCAGCCTCTGCCCGCGTGCTCACGCGGAAGGAAGACACGAAACCCATGCCACCTTCAAGATCTCATGAAACGTGACGAACTTTTGTAACGGCGTAGCGGTATTTCAGACACGCGCGGCGAGCGTGGATCCCATGGAAATTGGCGTGGCAGGCGTAGCCTTTCCTTATCCGGCCGCGGCAGGCGAAGCCTGTGTTTTGTCCGGCGTGCACGCGAAAAATCCTTCAATCGTAGGCGAGAGTCCTGGTGGCCGCGCGCGGGCATTGCGCGCTCACCGCAACTCACCCCGAGAGGCGGCAACCTTCTGCTTGCACTGTCTCCTCGCAGACATTGATGGCAGGCCCGCCGCGTAGCGACCCCGCGACGGACCTGCGCCTTCACCGAGCAGGCGCACGCCGCCGCGAGCGAGCGCAGCAGGGCCACGAGGGCGCGCTTCGCCTGGTCCAGCGCGGACACCATCGCGGACCCGAGGCTGCAGCAAGGGCGGCGGTTCTGGGCTCCGGGCCGGAGGCTGTGGCCGTGGCGGTGGCACGAGCGGGTCTAACGCAATGGCGATCATGGCGGATGATGCGCAGGGTTGCGCGCGATGAAATCGATGGGGTGAATGATGATGCGTCGCCATCGTGGATCCCTCATCGGCGTTACAAAAGTTTCGTCATAAAATAAAAGTCGATCATCTTGCATAAGCAAAGACAAATCCCGCCCCGGTGGGATTTCTAGAACCGTGTGAATTTACGTCGGGATTTCAAAATGTCCCGTTTTAAATCTATACTATTATAATAAGGGATGAAATCCCACTTTTAGAAATCCCGGATCTTTGATCCGACCGCTCTTGACTCAGTCCGCTAGGATTCTAGGGGGGAAGGGGGGGCCAGCTCGGCGCGGCCAGGGCAGTGGTCAGCCTCTGCCCGCTTGCTCACGCGGAAGGAAGACACGAAACCCATGCCACCTTCAAGCTCTCATGAAACGTGACGAACTTTTGTAACGGCGTAGCGGTATTTCAGACACCGCGCGGCGAGCGTCGATCCCCTGGAAATCTGGCGTGGCAGGCGTAGCCTTCCTTATCCGGCGCGGCAGGCGCAGCCTTTGTTTGTCCGGCGTGCACGGCGAAGCCTCATCGTAGGCAAGCAGACCTGGTGGCGCGCGCGGCGCATGCGCGCTCAGCCCGCAACTCGCCCCCGAGAGGCGGCACCCTTCTTCTGCACTATCTCCTCGCAGACATTGAGCAGGCCCGCCGCGTAGCGACCCGCGACGCCCTGCGCCTTCACCGAGCAGGCGCACGCCGCCGCGAGCGAGCGCAGCAGGGCCACGAGGGCGCGCTTCGCCTGGTCCAGCGCGGACACCATCGCGGACCCGAGGCTGCAGCAAGGGCGGCGGTTCTGGGCTCCGTGCCGGAGGTTGTGGCCGTGGCGGTGGCAGTAGCGGGTCTAACGCAATGGCGATCATGGCGTATGATGCGCAGGGTTGCGCGCGATGAAATCGATGGGGTGAATGGTGATGCGTCGCCATCGTGGATCCCTCATCGGCGTTACAAAAGTTTCGTCATTAAATTTACGTCGATCATCTTGCATAAGCAAAGACAAATCCCGCCCCGGTGGGATTTCTAGAACCGTGTGAATTTACGTCGGGATTTCAAAATGTCCCGTTTTAAATCTATACTGTTATAGTAAGGGATGAAATCCCACTTTTAGAAATCCCGGATCTTTGATCCGACCGCTCTTGACTCAGTCCGCTAGGATTCTAGGGGGGAAGGGGGGGCCAGCTCGGCGCGGCCAGGGCAGTGGTCAGCCTCTGCCCGCTTGCTCACGCGGAAGGAAGACACGAAACCCATGCCACCTTCAAGCTCTCATGAAACGTGACGAACTTTTGTAACGGCGTAGTACTACTACTGCTACTACTACTACTGCTACTACTACTACTACTACTACTACGACTGCTAGCGTGACTGTTCCTATGTCTACTGCCACCACTACTGCTACTACCACTCCTACTACTTTGACAACTACTACTACTACTACTACTACTACTACTACTACTACTACTACTACTACCACTACTAGTACTGCCACTTCGACGGCTACCACTACTACTACTACTACTACCACCACCACCACTACCACTACTACTGCTAGTACTACTACTACTACTACTACTACTACTACTACTACTACTACTACTTCTGCTACCGTTACTACTACTACTACTACTACTACTACCACTACTGCTACTATTACCACTACTACTAGTACTACTACCACTACTACCACCAATACTACTACTACGACTTCCATTATTACGACTAGTACTTCTACTACTACCTCTACTACTACTATCACGATTACCACGGCCACCACTGCCACTATTTCTACTACTATAACTACTACTACTGTTGCTACCACTACTACTATAACGAGTACTAATACTGTTATTACTACTATATATATATACAAATTGTTTCTACTACTTCTACTACTTCTACTACTACGACTACTACAACTACTACTACTACTACTACTACTTCTACTACTACTACCACTGCTACTACTACTGTTACTTTTACTACAGCCACTATTCCGACTACCACTACTACTGCGACTACTACTTCTTTTACTGCTACTACTACTGCTACCACTACTACTAATACGACGACTACTACTGCTACTACTACTACTACTACTACGACCACTACTACTACTACTGCTACTACTACTACTACTACTACTACGACTATCGCTACCACTACTACTACTACGACTACTACTACTACTACTACTACTGCTAGTAGTAGTAGTACTACTACTACTACTACTACTGCTACTACTACTACTACTACTACTACTACCCCTACTACTACCACTACTACTACTCCTACTACTACTACTACTACTACCACCACCACTACTACGCCTACGACTACGAGTGCTACGGCTACTCTTGCTTTCGTTTTTACTACTACTGTTACTACTATTTTTTCATTGCCAGCGCTACTACTGCTACTACGACTACTACTACTACTACTACTACTACCACTACTAGTACTACTTCTACTACTACTACTACTACTACTTCTACTACTACTACTACTACTACTACGACTACTGCCACTAATGCTAATACCACTACTACTATTTGTATCACTAGTACTACGGCTGCGACTATTGCGACTACGACGGCTGCTACTACTACTACTATTACTACTACTACTACGACTAGTACTACTACTATTTCTACTACTACTACTACTACTACTGCTACTACTACTTCTACTACTACTACTACTACTACTACTACTACTACTACTACGACTACTACTACTACTCTTACTACTACTACCACTACTACCACTACTCCTACTACTATGGCTACTACCAATGCTACTGCTACCACTACTATGACCACTACTCCTACTAGTAGTACTAGCACGTACTACTACGATTACTACTACTAGTACTACTACTACTACTACTGCTACTACTACTACTACTACTACTACTACTACCAATGTTACTACTATTGCTAATGCTACTACTACTACTACTATTACTATTACTACTACTACTACTACTATTACTAGTACTACTACTACTACGACTACGACTACTACTACTACTACTACTACTACTAGTAATACGAGTATTAATAATACCTATACGACCACCTTTTGGGTGATAGGGAGGTTGGGGGGTGAGGGGGGAGCGACCAACGTCTCATTCGATCGGCCCCACTATCGATCCCATTATCGATCTCACTATCGGTCTCGCTCGACCGATCTCACTCGATCGATCTCACTATCGATATCACCCGGTCTCTTTCTTTCGATCGGTCTCACGATCGGTCTGACCATCGGTCTTTCAATCGATCTCACTACCGATCCCATTATCGATCTCACGATCGATTTCACATTCGGTCCCACGATCGATCTCACTATCTATATCAAAATCGATTTCACAACCAACGTCAGCATCATCATCGTCAACATCATCGTCATCCACGCCATGAACATCATCATCATCATCGGGGAACCATCATCGTCATCACCGAATCACCATTATCATCAACATCATCATCGGGCCACCATCATCATCATCGGGACACCATCATTGTCACCATCATCATCAACATCATCATCGGTACACCACCATCATCATCATCGAAACACCACCGCCATCATCATCATCATGAACAACACCATCAACATCATCATCATCAACATCAGCATCATCATCACCATCAACAGTATCATCATCACGATCATCACCATCATTGGGACACCATCATTATCGTCACCATCTGAATCATCAGCACCATCATCATCATCCTTATCATCGGGACACAATCATCATCAAAATCAACATCATCATCACCATCTTCGGGCCGCCATCATCAACGTCATCATCACCACCTCATTGTCATCCTCAGCATCAACATCGTCATCATCATCGTAATCGGGACACCATCACCGTCATCATCATCAACATTATCATCCTCGGGACACCATCATCATCATCACCATCACCATCAACAACATCATCACCAATATCATCTTCATCTGGACACCATCATCATCATGCTCATGTTCATCACTTCATCATTATACCATCAACATCAACATCATCATGATCATCAACAATCATCATCATCATCGGGACACCATCACCATCGTCAACAACAACATCACCAACATCAGCATCATCGGATCACTATCACCACCTACCATCATCATCATCAGCAACATCCTCATAACCAACATCATCATCATCAGCATCAGCATCATCGGAAATCATCATTACCACCATCATCATCATCAACCTCAACATCATCAACATCATCATCAGCATCATCATCATCATCATCATCACCATCATCATCATCGTCATCATCATCATCATCATCATCATCATCATCGGGACACCGACGGTACACCGGCGGGACACCGCCTGGACACCGCGCCCCACCGGCCTTCGGAAAGGAAGCATTTGGTACGGCCGCGCCTCGGCCGGAGGCGGGACACCAGCGGGACACCGCGCCCCACCGGCCCCTGGAAAGGACACATTTAATCCGGCCGCGCCTCAGCCGGAGGAGACTTTCTTCCCGCCCGCCCGCGCAGCTTCGCCTCGCCCGCACGCGCGGCACGCACGAAAACGAAACCGAAACCGATTTCCCGGCAGGGGGGCTCTCCGTTCTCCTTCGATCTCACCCCTTCACCTCCGAATACCCAATAGACCCCAGGAGTTAATATTATAAATGCTGATTTGAAGAGCGTTAAGTTTTGCGCGTGCTAGTTTGCAACATGTCGCAGCGAATGCAAGTTAATATCTCGCGTGCAAGTTAACACACCTGTTTAAAGTCCTGTTATCTCCATTAAGAAATGCGCGTGCTAGTCTATCATATTAATATGATGTGTCCCGTATTTAAGAATTTGCCATCATATTATCATTCACAGTTCGTGTAAACTAAGTCTTATTTATCATATTATCTTTATTTGGTATGATTCGCTTATTTATCTTAGTATTATCTACGTGTTGCGTTGATGTTTTGCAGTGCCCACCTCAGCCTGGTCGGAAAAAGGGCAGGCTGGCGCTCGCCAGCAGAGTCTGCCCACCACGGCGTAAAGCAGCAGACAAGTGCCAGCTCAGACAGTCGACCACGGCAAGGGGGAGGAGGAGGAGGAAGAGAGGAGGAAGAGAGGAGGAGGAGGAGGAGGAGGAGGAGGAGGAGGAGGAGGAGGAGGAGGAGGAGGGGATGTTACTTGGGTGCCCCATGGTAGTAACATGCCAGGGGGTGTTGCTAGAACGAGGGAGGGAGGGAGGGAGGGAGGGAGGGGAGGGGGAAGGACCAGCAGCAGCTTTGCTAGCGCTAGTAGGCGTAACAACACTTGAAGCAAGAACCGTGGCAGTAGTAGTAATGATCGTAGTCGGTGTTAGCTTCGTAGCTGTGATCATCCTACTCATCCTCCTCAGGAGCGTTGCTCATCGTGCTCATGTTGCTACAACAGTGCCTGCCAAACAGTGCGTGCGCCTGCCAAACAGTGCTTGCGCGACTTCGGAGTCGCCGAAAAAAAAACGAGCGTGCTTCAGGATGATTCCAACCTCAGGAGAAGCCCAAGTACCCGCTTCAACAACACAGTATGTTGGATACTCATTGTGTATCGTCCACGCATCGATCTCTGCCAGATCGCTGTATTTGTACCCACGGAACTTTCTTCTGAGTAGTTCTGGACCCATCTCGGATTCACGATTTGCGCATATGCTGGCACGTGCTGGAGCCTGTGAGTCTTTGGTGTGATCTTCCATCGCAGCTTGCCACTTCGCCTTGCCTTCGCTCTCAACTGCATCATCGTGACACCGATGTCAAGGCAGATGTCATCCAGTTTGGCGACCTTGTCCTCTGGCATGAACATGCCCTCAGAGTAAATCAGCAAATAGAAATCCGCCCAACGCCTTCCAAGCTGGGCTGCCAACGGCCCCTCATCATGGCCCGTGAGATGATCGGCCGCGAAGTCTCGGAACAAAGGGGCCGCGCATCTGGTGTTTGCGGCCTTGGCCACTGGGCCGCCCAACTCCCACCACCCTGCATGCCTCATTTGCGCCAAACGTAACGGGGGGAGTCGGTGCACGCCTGGGCGGGCATCGTACCAGGCCGACATGTAATCGTTCACTCGTTGCAAGCGCTGTGCTTGCGAGTGACCCAGAGCAGGGAGCTCCAGCGCCAAAGATACAATGCCGCCAATCACGATGCACCCAATTCCTTTGCAGTCGCATAAATGCATCACGTCGATGAAGAAAAAAAACGGGGAGCAGCAGTAATGGCTGCGAACAAGCTCATGGAGTGGTTGGCGCACTCTGCCCATCCAAGCATCGTGTGCCACGGGCGTGGTGGCTCGCCATGCTGCTGTCCTTCGCAAGTCTGTGTATGGGCGGTCCGAACTGTTGCATCGACAATCTCGACATGGCTCAACCGCGTTGAAATGAGGAAGTCCAAATTCGTTCGAGCAGGACTCCTCATCGTTCTTTGAAACCAAGAGGATGAACTTCCATCTGCCTCGGCCCTCTGGGGCCACTGCGCTGCCATCGACGAAGCCATCAGCAAGCTGGTCGAAATCGTCCAGCAATGCTTTCCAGACTGGATAATCGCATGCGCTATCTGCCTTAAGGTACGACGCAATCGTATACTTATTCTTTTTCTCTGACCCAAGCCCCACCATAGACGACCAAGAAATGATGTGTGCACTTCTAGTTTTTGTGACGGGGCCAGCGTCGGCATGGACCGAACAAGGTATTGAACGCACAAGGTCGGCAACTGACGCATTCTTTAAAAATGGATGCCTCTGTGCCCAGTCCCTCGCAGCGGGCCGATTCAAGAAGGACGTCCAAAAATTCCTCAAATTCGCAACGTCTGCACCGAGACATTTTGTGAAGTGTCGGGGGTAGAAACGATGAAGCATGCGTATAACTGTTGATGGTTTCAGCATCGTGGCCGCCACCCTTGCATCAGGGACAGGCGACTGCAGTGCATCTAAGCCAAAACCGTCGAACAACTCTTTCAATCCAGACTGGGCGTGGGGCCCCTGGCCTGCGTTAGCAACTTTAACCAGCGCTGGGTGGGGCTCCTGCCCCGCCCGAGTCATATCTCTTATGAGATTACTTGAATGGTGGCACAATTTTGCAGCAGACGTCACCCCGTCGGCCCAATCGAGCAGCATCCCTGCCACGAACTCGGATGCAATCGGGGCCCCGCCGTCATCTGCAACCACCTCTTCTTGCGACAAGCGTTGGCGCCATCCTCCGCGAGACTGTTCTGCAGTGCGCCTCCTCTTGGGAGGACTGGCCCAGAGCTTGCTCAACATCTTGAGCCAAAATGGCTGCGGAACGGAAAAGCGGTGTGGATGGATGGGGGAGGGCGGGGAGGTGATGGGCATGGGGCGGGGGGGGATCGGGTGGTTTGGGTTTGATGTGCCCCTCTCCCACGCCAAAGGTCGTTGATGCCAGAGATTCGCTTTGAGGGGCCAGACGCGCGAGAGGATTGCGTTGGTTTCAGATGGCCCCAGAAGTAAGAGGAAGAAGGGAGAGGAATGGAATAGAATTGCACTTGGGGGGGCAAGTCCGAAGTCCAAGCTTGTCGACTATTCTGCCCCTGCTGGTTATGTGCATGCAGGGCCTGAGACCATGCTAAGGCCTGCCTGGGGGCAATGAGGAGATGACGACCCCTAGAGTGGTCCCCCCCTCAGCGGCGGCCCGAGGGGTCGCCAGGCGCCCCCCCTGGTGCAAATTGGCGTTTCCGGAGTCTACGACGCCGGAGGCGACCCAGAGACCTTTGAACAGCGGGAGGAGAGGAGGGGCAGGCAGAAGCAGCAGCGGGAAGAGGAGGCAAGCAGCTAAGCTGTTTAGGTGGGGACGGCGGCTGTTGTTTTGGACCTCAAACGAAAGCTAACATGTTTCGAATGGGTTAGAAACATGTTGGGGAGACTCTGGGCTGGCCCCATGTCGTTTGGACCTCCAACGAAAGCTAACAAGCTTCTAATGGATTTAGAACATGCTGGGGAGACTCTGGGCTGGCCCCACCCCCTTGCCCTCGGCACGGACTCTGACGTTTGATTATCATCCCCTCCTCCGCCTCATCGCCCTCGTCTCCCTCCCTGATCCTCCTCGCCCGACCTCCGAACGCCCTTCCTCATGGTCCTCCTTATCATCCCACTTCCTCGCCCCTCCCTCCTACGCTGCTGTTGGCAAAATGCCAGTGCCACGCGGGCCACGCTAGCGGGGCAACTCGCGCAACCCGCATCGGTGACCGAAGCTATTGTTTTTCAAAGTGAACATCGAACCAGCGTCGCACAACGCAGCGGCGGCGCCGCCTTGAGGGGGTGGGGGGTCGAGCGGGCGAGATACGGGGACGAGGGGCACTAAGAGAGCGGGGCCCCCGACTAGGTAGACCACCGCATCGCGAGATGTGAGCGGGGCTGTCGACTGCTCGCCCCAGACGTTGCCCCCTGGCCGCGCGCGCAAAGCGCTCCGACCCCACAGAGCGACCAGCGCGCACGGGCCTGCACCGCCACTCGAGCAGTCGAGCGCCACGGCGATTGCTCGAACCAGGGCCCGCTCACAAGCCCCTTGCGTGCGGCCCCGCCACGCCTTAAAGAGCAACAGTGGCGGACGGGGGCGCGCGGGGAGGACGCGACACCACGGGCCACGCGAATGCTGAGTTACTCCAAGATCTGACACATTCTTAAGATTCTTAAGAATCTTAAGATTCTTAAGAATCTTAAGAACCTTAAGAATGAAACTCGTCGAAACATTCAACGAAACACTCATTCTGAATATTCTTAAGATTCTTAAGAATTTTCAGAATCATGGACTTGTAGTTCGCGTGGCCAGCGCCGTGTGGACCTCTCCGAATTCCCGAGAGCCGTCCTCGCTCGTCTCACGACTCGTCTTCCTCCTCCTCCTCCTCCTCCTCCTCCTCCTCCTCCTCCTCCTCCTCCTCCTCCCCCCCTCCTCCTTCTCCCTCCTCCTCCTCCTCCTCCTCCTCTCCTCCTCCCTCCTCCTCCTCTCCTCCCTCCTCCTCCTCCTCCTCCTCCTCCTCTCCTCCTCCTCCTCCTCCTCCTCCTCCCCTCCTCCCCCTCATCATCATCATCATCATCATCATCATCATCATCATCATCATCATCATCATCATCATCATCATCATCCGCCCCCCCCCCCCCCTTCGCCCCCGTCCTCGCGCACGGGGCGCTCGAGCGACCTAGCCGCTCAGTCCTCCAGCCACGCCTTGATCTTAGCTGCGATCTTCTTGCCCTCCTTCATCTCCTCGACGAGGCCGTTCGCGTCGAAGCCCGCCTGCTTGATCTCGCTGTCGGTGAGCGGGATCTGGCTGAGGAACTGCATCTCGAGGGCCATCACTTTGCTATCGAGATGCTTGCACACGCCCAACTTATCCTGCAAGTCGGTCTGGAACTTCGTCCCCTTGGTGTAGGGGTTCGCCTCGGACCGCGCCAGCAGCCCCTGCCACTCCCTCGCCGTCTTGTCGAATGACGAGTGGACTTTGCGAGCATTCGCCACGGCGACCTTGTCCCTCTCGCTGGGCGGGTCCTTCTGCGGGTGATGGGTGTCGACGCGCGGGTTCGCGGGCAGCGTGGCCGAGCTCGACTGGGTGCCGACGCCGTTCCACGTTGTCGAGAACTTCTCGCAGAACTCCTTGGTCGCCCCACTCTCCTCGTCCTGCTCCTCCTTCGAGTGCTCCTCGTCCGTGACCTTCACCTTCTTGGACCACCCCTCCTTGACGTACGCCACCTCCAAGTTCCAGGGGTGCTCAATCTGCGTGCTGGGAGGGAGCTTGGGGTTCGGCCTCGTGACCACCGTCCCATGAGCAATGCACTCACGAATGAGTTGCTCCCCATCTCTGTCGGCTGCAGCCTTGAACGTCATCCACTCACCCGTGGTATTGTCCTCCTTCTCGTTCGATATCGTCCTGACTCGTTGGAGCAAGGCTGCGGGCACCGTGCCCGCCTTGGACAGGATCACGGAGTTGACGAACGCGCGCTGCTCGTCCTCGCCCTTGAGTTGCGTATCTTTCCAGAGGTCAGCGATGGTCTGATTTTTGCCGAGGCGGTAGTAGAACTTGTTGTAGGTTGGCTTATCCTTCACGAGCCAGGACGAACCGTCTGCCATCCTACCAGGGGGGGTGCTGGCCTCCTCCTTGAACTTCAGCGCGGCGACGGGCGACGCCACTGCAGGTTCGGGAGGTGTTGGATCAGCCACCGTAGCAGGGGCTACACCAATTTCAGCAGCTGCGCCTGCCGATGGCAATGGAGGAGCCGACTTGGCAGCTGTGGCTTTCACGGCCTGCTTCTGCGCTGACCGCGCCGCCCTTGGCGGCGGCGCTGCTGGGCCCGCCCGCGAGCGCCCAAAGAGGCACTGCACCATGCTCAGCTGCTCTCCACCGCCGCACTCTGTCTTCACGGGGGCCGCGACTGCCGCCGTCGACGTCGGGGCATCGGTTGCCGCTTCGGCCTTCATAGCTTTGGCCCGTCTCTCTGCCATAATCACTGCGGGGCAGCCTGGGCAACGCGTGGATGGCAGGTTGGCCGATCAGACTAAGAAGCGGGTTTGAGCCAAAATGGTTGTAGCATCGTGGTCATCACCATCATCACCATCATCTTTGGTGCTGACATATCCGCTCCTCCTCCTCATCCTCGTCTTCCCCCCCCCCTCCCCCACCCCTCCCCCCCCTCCTCCTCATCCCCCTCGCAGAGGGCCCCTGGATTCCAGATGCGGCCGACAATTTTCATGGGTCAGCATTGGCAAGGAGCACTGGTGATATGACCCCTAAATTTCGCATCGGTAAGGGGTCGTAGCGTTTTGTCACTTTACTTGTCTTCGTGACGCATAGCGTTTTCGGGAAGTTGAGGACGAGGATGATGATGAGTAGGAGGAGGGGGAGGAGATGATGATGCTGATGATGGTGGTGCTGAAAATGCGTTAAGCGTTAGTTTCAACATCATGTTAGATACTGAGTTCGGCGGAGGGGTTCGGACGTGAATTTGAGCTGAGAGATTTGTGTGTGAGAGGAGGGCGTGCTGCGCTGGAATGTTGTTTGCTCGATCCTGGCACGTCGCTCCCATGCGCATGGAACGTGCGTGTGACAGCTCAAACCCCTGACACATTGTGCGTGGACCAATGCGTCGAACATAAAACTATCACTCAAGACGCCAGGGAACGTCCACTCGAAAAGAGGCTCCACGAACTGGACCACACTGCGCAGGTTCGCAGCATGCCTCACTTCTTACCCACGTACGCCTTCGCCTCGGCGAAGGAGGTGATGCGGCCGTTGTTGATCTCGTCCTTTAACTCTGAGATCCTCTGCTCGTAACCCTCCACCTTCTCAGAGAGGCCCACGACGTAGCCCTTCGGGCCTGACTGCATCAAGTAGGCCTCGGCAGTGCGCGTCTTGGACGGGGCCCGCACGACCATCCATACAGGCAGCTTGATCACATCCTTGACCTTATCGGTGGGGGCCTTCGAATCCTTGGCGCACGGCTTCTTGGCATCTGGCTGCTCGGGCGGCTCGATCTTGTCGAACTCGGGGCCTGGGCGCTTGACGCTGACGCGCCGCTTGGCGAACGTGCCCTTCGCGCCAACCTCCTCGTGGGGCACTGTCTCGAGCCTCTGGCCGCCGCGCTTCGCCGACGGGATCTCGACCTGGACCTCGGTAGAGCCTGACGCCGTGGATTTGGCCGCCCGCGTGCATGCAGGACAATTGCACACCTCGCCAACGATGGTGACGCAGTCGTCGTCGGACCCGTAGTCGTCGTCGTCGTCGTCCACCTCCACGGTTCCAAGAGTGCCGACTCCATGTGCCACGTCGGTCGGCGAAGCCTCCACCTCTGTCTCTTCGGGCACGTCGGGGAAGAGGCCTGCGACGTCCGACGCCTGGATCGGGATCCCTGCAGCTGCGTCCCCGTCATCCGCAGGTACACCGAGCTCTGTCTTGGGCAGCTCGATCTTGTCCAAGAGCGCCTGCACATCAGCAGGCACGTCCGCCGAGAATCCGTCCTTCTTCATGGTGTAAAGGTGCTTGCACATTATCCTCCAAGAGTCTGCAGCACCTGCGCACGTGCTCGCCAAGGCGCTCGGGGGCAAGTCGGAACCGAAAATCTGGTGCTTGTAGTGCAGCAGGGAGAACGTAGTTGCCAAGCATGGGTGTGAAGGGAAGCCCGTGGGAGCTACATCAATCAAAACAGACAAAGGTCGAGCGTGCTTGGCAAGTGATTCTGGCGCGGGATTCAAAGACCGACCTAGCGCAGCATAAGATGCTCCATCGAACGAGAACCCTGGCTTGCGAAGCTTGGCCAACGCGTCCCACGACTCCAGAAGAACGTTTGGGTCGAACCGCACAGTCATAGGGCGCTGAGCGCGCGCGCGGGGCGAGGGCCGTGGGGCCTGACCTTTGCTGGCAGACATGTCTTCACTGGGCGCAAAGTGCGGCAAACGGCCTGAACCAAAACATCAATGGAACGGACAATGCCTCATTGGGGCCTCGGCTAGTTAGCATAAATTCGCCAACCCTTGTTGGGCCAACGGCGCGTGATGATCCCCCCGCCCAACGCAAGACCTGGAATCCAAACGACAGATATCTGCAGTGAAACATGTTAATATGTTATAAGGTAGAAGCCCCGAACACCAGAATCATAAATCATAATATGTTGGAAGATGGTGTTATTTGTTTTCGTGTTTTTTAGTTGTCTTATTTATGTTACACATAATGTTAAGTCCACATGTTACTTTCGACCGTTCTTAACATGTCAAAACGTCATCATAATACGATGCGTATATGTTAACGCGTGTATACGCTATGTCAAGTACGTTGAACTGCGTTGAACCAGGATTTTAAAAAGTAGCGCTGTGCGTCTACTGGGTAAGCTTGCGGCCCCGGGGGAAACCGTGCCAGCCCTGGCCTCGGTCTCCGTGGCCTCCGGCTCCGGTCTGGGCTTCAGCCCTGGCGCATGTGGCCTTCTTCGCCTTCAGCCCCTGGCCCCGGGCTCTCCCTATGGATCCTCGGGCCGGACGAAAAGGGGGGGATTGGGAAAGGGGGGGCTACGAAATCTGCTGCGTGCAGCTGGTTTCGGCCCCACCGAGGGGCCCATTCCTCGATACATGGGCGCCTCCCGGCGCAGGGAGGCGCCGGGGAAATTAGCCATGTGAGCTGATTCTCAAACCCCGCTTTTGCTATCGCCCCCTTTCGCCCGGCCCGAGATCTGGCTGCTCCAGATCTTCTCGATGCTCGGAGGTTGATAGACCTCCTACCTCGACACGAGTGGGCAGTTTTCGGTTCGCGGGAGGGCGTCGCGGCCGTCATTTTTGGGGGTCCAGGTCCGTTGGTTTCGGTCCTGGGCCGTTTTAATTACATGGAGGTTCACGAACGGGAGGCTTGTCCACCGCCGAGATGCGTGGGCCACTTCCCCGGAGCCCCTCGAGGAATGAAAAAGTCATGAAGGGAGATGTGTCGCCATCGTTTGCCTCTGGGGGCCCTTGCCGGGCCTCGGGGCCGTCAAGAAACGACCCGGGATGAAAAGCCCGTCCCAGGGAGTGGGTCGAGACCTTTGGGGGTCGAAGTTGTGAAAAATCATGGCGTCGGGGTCTGGGTCCGAAGGTCTGGACCACTTCCCTATAAGGCTGGCTCTCCGTCCTGGATCGTCCTCCGACGCTCCCGCGCCTTGAGGCGGAAAACGGCTAGAAACCCGCTCCGATTCCTTTTTGGGGCGTCGAATCTCTGGAGGGTCAAGGATCAAGGAGGGGAAGCAGGAGGGGGAGCATCGAGGAGGAGGCAGGGGGAGGGAGGAGCATCGAGGAGGGGGCAGGGGGAGCATCGAGGAAAGAGAATCCGGGGGAGGCAGGGGGACCGAGGAGGATCGAGGATGGGGGAAGAGCAACGAGGAGGAGGAAGAGGAGAACGAGGAGAACGAGGAGGAGAATCGACGGCGCCGGCGCCGTGGCCGCGCCCGACGCAGGGCCGCGGCCACGGCGGGGGCGGCCGCGGCGGACGCCGGCGGCGCGGGCCCGGGCGAGGGGGCGGCGGCGCCCGCGGGCAGGAGCAGGCCCTGCGCTGCCCCCTCCGCGGAGGGGTCGCAAGCATGGTTTCGGGCGTGTGTCAGAGGAGGAACATCGGAGACTGGAGCGTATACACTGAAGCTCGCTGAGGGGCAGCGAGCGGGGGAGAGGGAAGAAGGGGGAGAGGGCAGTGCTTCTGCAGGGCAAGAGCGAGCATGAGCAGCCCAACCGTCGGCAAGAGCAAACCTGAAATGAGAGCTTCTCGCGAAGGGCGGCTGGAAGGATTGCTGTTGACCGACCAAGCGCGCCCGCCGAGCGTGCGGGGATCTGGCCCTCGAAACAACGCTGCCCCCCCAGCGAACTTCAACATATACATTACCAGTGGCGGGCTCTGTTTCAATTCCACGACTTTTTGAGGGTCGGGGACGGCGTCGGTGTGGTGTGGTGTCTACTTCTCCCTGGTTTTCCGTGGGGAACAACGAAATATGTATACACCAGACTCCCGTATACACCAGGGTCCGCGTTCCTGTATTAATTTAATCGCAGGGTCGGAAAAAGCGTCGGTGTACAGAGCTCGTTTCCTTAGAATAGGTACCCATACCTCTACCCTTCGCCCGCTTCCCCTTTTTGGGGGGCCTCCTGGGAGGCCCTCGCCAACACCGCTGGATTCGCCTCGAAATTCTGGTCAGAACGCACCCCAGGAGAGGTCTGGGGAGTAGCGGTACCGATACCTTTTGATTTCCCCAGTGCGGATTGCGGGCGGACCGAGGCAGAAAGTCGCGGTCGGTTCGGGGAGGATGCGCCCCAGGGTTCGTCGTGCTTGTCGGCTGTCCTTGTGCATCCTGGGGGGTGGTCCCTCGAGTGATCTGATGGTTTGGGGTGTTTTGGCCGGCGAAGGGTCTCATGTTCTTGGAGGGCGTTCATCCGTCCTATGGGTCCGACCGTACCGACAGGAGGAGAAGAAGGGTGACTCGAATTCGCCAGAACTCGGGTTTCCCGATGCTTTTTGACAGGCCCACTCCAAACCTTCGACGCTGCAGTGCTCGTGGGACGTTTGCAGCGGGGGCCTCTTCATCTTCATTTTCCTCCCGACTCCGTCAAGCCAGCCCGAGTCAGAAGCCAGGCGAAGGCTGGCAGACCCGTGGCCCATGCTAAAACAGAGCTCCGGGAAACTGTGTTTTTCTTCCAGGAAGCAGCCCGTCAACTTCTAGCGCGCTGAGTTTTATTCCTGTAATTTGTTTTTTTCCTTCCAGGGAAGACAGTTTCAGCAGCCACGGGTTTGCCAGCCCTCGCCCGGTTTCCGACCGAGTCCCCCGAACCCGAGTATTATGTCTCCACGATTCTGGCGACCACCCTCGATAATCCTCGATCGATGACGCTCAGAGGAGGAAAAGGCACCGCTGGTGAGTAGGGTGATCCAGGGGCAACGTCCTCCCCCTCCTCGGATGTTTTCGTCGGTGTCCTCGGCGGTTTTCCAACCTCAGGATGTGTTCCGGGAGCTGCTCCTCGCCGAGAGCGTTCCCAGGGTTGCCCAGATCGTCCCGAACGACCGCTGGAAAGCCGAGCCATGATCCGAAAGCCAGGGGCAACGCAAGGAGGGGAGAATCAGGCACAGAGGAGGAAGAAAAGGTACCGTTACCGCCACCCTTGCCTCGCTTTTGCCTTTTCGGTCTCACGGGAGGCCCTCGTCGCCACGGCTGGATTCGCTTCGAAATGCTTGTCAGAACGTTCCCCGGGAAAGGTCTGGGGAGTACGGTGAGGGCATTGGGTAATGAATGTGCCCAGGAGGTGTCAGACCCTGGAGGACTCCTTAGCTGATGAGGGCGGTGGCGATAACCCTGGCCGATGCCCAATTGGAGTTCCACTGGCTTCTAGACCCCGGATTCCTTATCCAAGGCTTCCTTATTCAATGCCTCCGCCGTAGCGGTATCGCCAGGTTTGGGCTCCCATCGGTGCACGGCGTCGGCGACACGGGCCGACGATGCCGACGGCCGACGACCTCTCTGTGGGTCCCTGCTGGTGCTACTAGCAGGGCGCTGGCTACACGTGGCGCGGCCAGCCCGGGCGAGGGCTCGATGCACGCGTGGGGCGGTCCGGGGAGGGATTGGAGGAGTCTGCGTCCGTTTCTCTGGCAGAAGGCCAGCGTTCAGTCGGGCCTGTCCCTTTACAGGAGAAGCATTCCAAAATAGTGAAACAATAGTCTGGGGATGATTTTGTTGACAATGTTTGACCATTTGGGATCATTTGTAAAACTATTTGTGATTTTTCGCCCAAAATGCCCTGTAGGGGGACATGCCCAACCTCAGGCTAGCGGAAGGGAAGCGGGCCCTGCTCCTCCGGCGGCAGCCGGCGGAAGAGGCCAGAGCAGGCCGGCGGCTTTGCATACAGACAATCGGTAGGAATTCAAAATGCTTGTTGTATTCAGGTTGTCTTGGAATCCGCCACATGATTTGCGGCCTGACTGTGCGCGAGCTGGATACACATCTGCAAATGCCTCTCCAGAGGTCAGCCCCTCTAGGGCCGGTGTAGGCTGGGCTTCCGCATGCGTATCCAGCGTGCGGCTTCCTCGCATTCCACAAGAATCCAGCCACGTGAGCTTCCGGCTTCCCTTTGCAATTATCTTTTGCCGCCTTCATGCCGAGCTTGAAGAAGAACCACTGCCGCATTGACATACACGTTCGGAGGTCCGCGCGGATTTCGTGGGTCGGCGCTGGACCCCCTCCCTGGCGGCGCGGAGCTCGCCAAGTGCGGCGCCGAAGGCGCCGGCAAGGGGGCCCGGCGCCGATCCAAGGAATCCGCGTGGATTTCCGACGGTTCATGTTTATGCAGTTTTTTCCATGTTTTACCGAGCGCGTTCCACCACTCGCAAAGTGCCTACTCGCAACCGTGCGAAAAACACATGTGTGCCTCGTTGTGTTGGATCGCAAACCCCTCGCGGCGGATCCGGGCCATTTGCGAGCAGCTACCTTGCGAGTGGTGGAACGCGCTTGTCTACTATTCACGCCGAGCGCGAGCGACCCATCCCCAATCATGGAGCCAGGTCCGTCCTTCCTGCGGCCAGGTTGGCGCGCTTGGTCGCTCTGATCTCTGCAGATGGAGAGTCGCGCGGCGCCGCGGTGTGCGTGCGAGGAGCCGGCTCTCGCGGCGCGTCGCCCAGGGCAGGCCCCCCGACCCGGTCGGTCCTGTCCGACGTCCGGTGCCGATGTCCGACACCGATATCCGGTGGGGAGCCTTTTTCTTTCTCCTTTTTTCCAACTTAAAATTGCGTCGGAAATCCACGTATAAGGAGCCGAAAAAGTAGGGCGGAAATTTCTGCACCCAACATAAAGTAGAAATCCACAGGAGTAGGGCGGAAACAGCAGCAGAAAAGTAGGGCGGAAATTGGCATCAGCGGGGCTTGAAAAGTAAGGCGGAAATTCCAGGCCCCACTTACGAGATTGCCCAAAGTAGGGCGGATCCGGAGTCAGGGCAGGGTATGGCTCGCTTCCCGGGCCCCGCCCCCGCTCTCCCCGCCCCCCCTTTTGGCAGGCGGATCTCTCTCTCAGGGCTCTCCGCAAGCCGCGGGCGGCGCGCGCGGCGAGCAGGAGCGCCGCGGAGCCACAGGAGAGAGCGCGGCAATTGGCGGCGCAGCTCCGCCCGCGCGGCACAGGTCAGCGAGCAGGAGCACACCCTGACTCCGGATCCGCCCTACTTTGGCTTTTTTTCCGACTTAAAAATTGCGTCGGAAATCCACCTATAAGAGGCCGAAAAAGTAGGGCGGAAATTGCTGCACCCAACATAAAATAGGGCGGCAATCCACAGAAACAGCAACAGAAAAGTAGGGCGGATCCGGAGTCAGGGCAGCAGGACCCCCCGGGGTAGCGCCAACGATCGCACTCGGGGATGGGGGGGAGCCTGGGGCCCCCGCCCCCCCACCCCCCCTACATGCTGTTGTGCACGCAGGCGGGCGATGGATGCGCTGGCAGGTGCCGCGGACGCACCCTGGCGGGTGCACGCCGCGGCCGCCGTTGCCGTCACCCTCCCGCCCTCTCCCCTCTCTCCCCCCCCCCCCCGGGTAACGACAGTTACCCAGGAAAGAAAAAAGGGGCCACATGTCCGATCTTGGACGGTTTCCAATTCCCAGGTTTCTTCTACGTGTTCGTCGCTTCTTGGAGGTTTTCTCGCCGCGGCCTGCTTGCCAGCAGCCGCGCCTCGCCAAGAGCGTTCCGGGGGTGCCCGGATCGTCCCGAACGGCTGCCAGAGACCTGAGGTGACCCCTGACAGGGTCCATTTCCATCCGATCGATTAGATTTGGCAAGTTCGATCCATTCGGATTTTCGATCTTCCGAGGATCCGATGCTGGCCGATGTTTGCATGGCGCTGTTGCGCATCCTGGCGGGGCCGATCCGGTTCAATTTGCGACGTTGACCGATCCTGCCACATGCAGGGGGAGCGATCAGCGCGGGAATGGAAAGCAACCAGCTGACAAACACGCAATTGCGATATCCGTAGCCATTCTGTCTCAAGCATTTTTTCACCAGCCTGAAACATTTCCCTATCCCTACGATTGGCATCGCCTCATCTCGATGCCGATCTTAGGGATTCCCTCCGTTTCTGAGGGCGCATCCCTAAGATTGTCGTCGACTTTTGGCTTGTTAATCTTAGGGATGGGGATACGTTCGAGGCTGTTTAATTTTCATAGATATTTTTCCCTGGGTGCTGCGTGTCCACAGAGCTGATCTGGGGCCGTGCAGCCTCGCGCCCTCCGAGCGTGCTTAACACGTGTCTCTGAATCCAGCCAGTGCATGGGAGCATGCCGCGGCCCTGGCGGCGCCTCCGGCGCCGCCCATGTCGCGCTCCGCGCGCCAGGGAGGGGGGCCCGGCGCAGGTTTAAGAAATCCGCGCGGAGCGTCGACAGTTTGTGTCTGCGCGGTTTTGCTCTTCCTCTAGACGAGGTTCTTCCTCTGGCGCGCGCGCGCCATGGAGGGGGCCCGGCGCAGGTTTAAGAAGTCCGCGCGGAGCGTCGAAAGTTTATGTTTGTGCGGTTTTGTTCTTCCTCTGGAGGAGGTTTGTGCTCGACCTCCTCGGCGCAGTGGCTCCGGCGAGCGTGTCGAGCCTGGTGGCCTGGCTGCCAGGCGGCCAGGGTCCTGGAGGCAAGAGCCCGAAGCTCCCGAACCAACGCAAGGATGTCATCGCCTCGGGGGGGCAGAATATGCCCCTCGGCCTGCTGAACGCCTGCTGGGCCTTATCTAAAGTGATCACTCGGGGTCGGACAGAACCCCCACCCTGACACGTCGATTCGTGAATTGTCCGTTTTCGGTTCTCGAGAGGGCGCCGTGGCCGTCATTTTCCAGGCCTGCGCCCGCTTGTGAAGATTAGTGCGGAGGAGGCCCTCGGCTGCAACACCGAGATCGCTCCTGATTTGTGCCGCCATGCAGCGTTGACGTGCATCCCTGTCGTCACGCACAGTTTCTGGGGGAGCCAGATCATGCAAGATGCTACATCTTTCAACATGCCTATCGCGGTCGCGAACACTCGCGGGGACTGCGGCTGGAACTGCGAGTGGAAGAACATTGGTTCAGCGCAGCTTGTTGGATCGTGATGTCCATGAACAGCAGCATGCAGGTCGTTGCAGTCCCGCCGTGCAATAGAACAGCAGTACGAGTTCCAGGGGCTCGACTTCTCCCAGTGACAGTCCATCCCGTTCTAGAAGCTCATGGCCAGGGGTTTCAGCGACATCGCGGGCGACGCCGCGCTCCTCGCCAGGAAGCTCCAGGGTGCCCGAGAGCAGCATGACTGCAATGCTGAAGAGGAGCGACGACGGGGAGGAGATCTTGGACCTGGCGTGCGTAGTGGGTGCGCGAGAGCCAGGCGCTGTGGCACTTAGTGGCTGCCAGGGCAGCAGCTCGGTTGCAACCCAGGCCAAGGTTTAGTGAACGAGGCTGGCCCAGGGAGCCTCACCGCCGCCGCCGAGTGCGACTGGTGCGAGCCACGAGCCGAGAGCGTCTTCGCGGGCGTCTCCCGGCAGAGAGCGTGCTCCTCGTGCCCGGCCCGATTCTCCCAAGAGTCTCCTGGCCGGACTGTCTGCAAGCTGCGCCAGCTGGGCACGTTCAAATCTTCGTCCGGCAACAGCGAGTGCACACGGTGTCCTGTCGGCAAGGTCGCTGCTGAAGCAGGTACGTTTGGTTGCACCAGTTGCACGGATGATTCGCTGGAGCTCTGGGCGACATTGGAGAAGTCCGTGGTCCTGGGCAAGCCGGTGTGGATTCCTGTCACCGGCGCTGGGTCCAACAATTGATGCGGCTGCGGTTGATTAGGTGCTTACGAAGCCATGGACCAAGCCCAAGTCAACAAGTATCTTGATGATGCGCTGCTTCGCATCAGGTTGGCCGAGACGATAAGGGTACAGCAGCCTGACACGGGGGGCACCCTCAAGCGGGGCGCCACGTTCCATGGGACATGCGCCATCAGTTGTTGCTGACCTTTGGCCGTCGCAGCAGCACGAGCAGTCGGAGCAATGCGGAGTCTCCAGGGAGGTCTTCATTGACGAGCATGAGCAGCGGATCGAGCGTGAGTTGTTCGCCCTCAACTCCTGTTGCCGCGAGCCTCTCCAGCAGTACGGGCCATGCGGGCCGCGCCGGCACGAGCAGCGCGATGGGTGTGTAAGTAGGGCGGGCGCCAGCGCGAGAGATTGGCCGCTGCCCTCGCGCTTTGCCGGGTGGCCCCCTCACCATCAGTGGCGTCGGTGAGGAAGAAGATGGGGAGGAGGAGAATCCTTCGTGTGTGGTTATGTTGCTCCCATTGTACTTGGGGACCACATCCCAGAAGTAATTTCGAGCACCCGGAAAAGTGTCGACAGAGTGTCGAAACAGCGTCGGGCGAGCGTCTCCCAGGGCCCGACACGTGAAAACCATCGAGTTTGGATATTTTTCAGATGCTCAAAATTCTTTTTGGTGGTCAACGCTAAAGTAGGTTGGAACATCATAAGTGTGGGGGTTTCATGTGGTGAGTATTTGTTAGTAAGGATGCGCATCTCAGGTTTGATCGCGAGTCGCCATCGGCAGTGGGAGGATTCGGTTGCTCTCAAGCTGCGCGGGCTCAATGAGCCGACAGTCGTGGCTGTCTGCACTCGGTGACTTGCCGCCATGAACAGAAGCTTTGGGTCGGCTCGAACCAAAGGTGGGGACAGGGAAAGGGGGGGTTACGAAATCTGCTGCATGCAGCTGGTTTCGGCCCCGCCGCCGGGCCCATTCCTCGATACATGGGCGCCTCCCGGCGCCGGGAGGCGCTGGGAAAATCAGCTACGTGAGCTGATTCTCGACCCTAGCCTTTGCTATCCCCCCCTTTGGTTCCCCCCGATTGGGGCCTTTCCTTTCCGCCCCCCTCATCATTAGATTCCTCCCCTCCCTTCTTCCTTCGGCCTGCCACATGCTGTCGACGCACGCCGGGGCCTTTCCGAGGGGGATGGCCTCGGCGTGAATTCGCCGCTTGCCGCCCCTGTGCCAGGAGCTTTGCACTTGCGCGTCGCCCTTTAGATTCGCCCATTTTCTTCTCAGACCGACGCCTTGATTTCTCAATGGTGTGCGTCACTCCGACGCTGGGTCCACTGTCGGATAGTCGGGCTCTCTACCCGCTCGCTTCTCCACTTCGATCCTTGCTGCTGCTCCGCCATGCCCCCACCTCGCATGGCGAGCGCCGAGACGACGAGCGAGTAAAGTGCCCTTTCCCGACTGCCCTGCCTGGGCGCAGACCGCGCGGTGACCTCCCGAGGCTCCGTGCTCGCCTGGTTGATGCACCGATTGGCCCAGGCACGTCACTGCACACGTGCGTGTGTCTTCGGTCTTTTCTGCCGATGCGCCGTCAGGGTGCGGCGGCTTTCTGTCGATGGTTTGCGACAGCACTGGGCGTTCAACTTCTGCGTGATGGTTCGATAAAAAACGCAGTGGCGATAGCGAGGATTGCTGCGGATTTTGGCCAAATGTGTGGTTGGCGGTGGCGTGACAGCACCATTCTGGACGAGCATCGGGTGAGGGCGTTCGGTAGAGGGGCTTCGCTTCCGTGGAATCAGAAGGTTGGTCTCACAGTCTCGGCGAAAGACCCAAGGAAGCCAGAGGAAGTAAGACGAGAGCAGCTGTGTCGGCAGAAGCCGACGGAGTACAAAGGTGACCCCCGAGGTCAAGGCGAGCAAACCCAGGGTTTCTGGAGGCGGCCATTTGCGCCTGCACCCGTGCGGGCGCGCACGCATGTCGAGTCGTGTCGTCTCTCCGTCCCCTGTCACAGGGTTCCTCCTGCGCTGGTGAAGCAAAGTAAGTGCTTGCGCATGTGCATTTATCAAGGGAGGAAAACCACCCAGACTCGACAATTGACGTTTACTGATTGGCCCTGGGCGCTTACTGAACAGCCTTGCCCTGTTCGATTCCTGCCTTGGGTGCGTTTACGAAGCGGCCTCGCTTGTCTGGGTGATTATTCCGTTCCTCTTCCTCCTCCTTCTCCTCCTCCTCCTCCTCCTCCTCCCCCTCCTCCCCCTCCTCCTCCCCCTCCTTCCCCGTTTGGGGGCGGATGTTCTGCCCTCGTATTTGGGCGCCCATGTGGGCCGCTCCAGGCAGGGCCGTGCCTTCGACAGACCGAGGAGGTCTCGCCTCGTCGTCGGCGGTAGGCAGCGGAAGCCGGCGGCAGGAGAACCGGGGGGCGGCTCCGCTGGCGGCGGGCCGGCGGACAGCAGAAGTCAGCCCTCCAAGAGTCAAGCAGTGGCGAAGCGTCCTGGCGTGCCTGTAGGCCTAGCAAGCAATGTTCTAAGAAGCTTCTGTGGTCTGCACGAGATGTTCTCAGAACATTTCTGGCTGGGACCGTCTTGTTTTAACACATCTGGTTAATGATCTAAGGACATTGTTTTGTTCTGAGAACATTTCTGGGTTCTAAGAACATTTCCTGATAGGCCTATAGGAATGCCGGGACGGTCGGTCCCTGCTCAATAGATCCAGGGTTCCCAGATCGCCAAATGTGCTTGGATACAAACAGGGGGACGAATAATGGCATGAACATAAGAACTCGGAGGTCCGCGCGGATTTCTCGGATCCGCGCTGGATCCCCCTGGCGGCGCCACCGGCGCCGCCCTTGGCGCGCTCCGCGCGCCAGGGAGGGGGGTCCAGCGCCGATCCGAAAAATCCGTGCGGACCTCAGAATTTTTATGTTTATGTCATTCTTCGTTCCCCTAACAAATGCGCCCGCGCATCGGGGGTTCGTAAAAGGGGGGTTGTCCCAAGGTGGGGTCAGGGGACGAGCCCAGTTGGATGCTCACATCCCCTTGTTCCAGGGGCCGTTTGGAGCGGCTGTCCTCCCAACCCCTCTGCCCCTACCCCACCTTCACGCCCCCCTGAGGATACACATGCGTTCGGATGCAACTCCTGGGAGGTTAAATTCTGATTTTGCCTTGGTCCGAAATCCTGTTTAATCAGGCTTAATCCTGTTTTATCCGGCTTAATCCCGTTCAATCCAGCTTAGTCTTGCTTAATCCGAGGCCTTTCCCGCGTATCGGCCCTCCAATGGGGCTGAATCCTCTTGAATCTTTCCGACGAAAACCTCCCAGTAGTTGCCTCCTAACATGCGCCCGCGTAGGAAATCTCAGTGCACAGGTGCTTCTTGTCACGCGCGCGTGCGCGTGCACTCGCGCGGGCCAGAAGCGGACGTGCGGTGCCGCCGACGAGCAGCGGAGCTAAAGCAGCCGCAGAGGGAGGAGGCGAAAGGTCGAGGAGGAGGAGGAGGAGGAGGAGGAGGAGGAGGAGGAGGAGGAGGAGGAGGAGGGGGGAGGGGGAGGAGGGGGAGGAGGAGGAGAGGGAGAGAGGAGGAGGAGGAGGAGGCGGAGGAGAGGAGGAGGAGGAGGGAGAGGAGAGGAGGACGAGGAGGACGAGGAGGAGGAGGAGGGAGGAGGAGGGGAGGAGGGGGAGGGGAAGGAGAGGAGGGAGAGAGAGGAGGAGGAGGAGGAGGAGAAGGGAAGAAGAAGAAGAAGAAGAAGAAAAGACGAAGAAGAATAAGAAAAATACGAAGAAGAAGAAGAAGAAGCAGAATAATAAGCAGAAGAAGAATAGAAGAAGAAGAATAATAATAAGAATAAGAATAAAATAAGAATAAGAAGAAGAAAAGAGAGGAGAGGAGGAGGAGGAGGAAGGGGAGGGGGAGGGGGAGGGGGAGGAGGAGGAGTTGGTGGTGGAGGGAGGAGGAGGAGAGGAGGAGAAGGAGGAGGAGGAGCAGGAGCAGGAGCAGAAGAGGATGAGGAGGAGGAGGAGGAGGAGGAGGAGGAGGAGGAGGAGGAGAGGGAGGGGGAGGGGGGAGGAGGAGGAGAGGAGGAGGAGGAGGAGGAGGAGGAGGAGGAGGAGGGGAGGAGGAGGGAGGAGGAGGAGGAGGAGGAGGAGGAGGAGGAGGAGGAGGAGGAGGAGGAGGGAGCAGGGGGAGGGGCAGGAGCAGGGAGGAGGAGGAGGAGGCGTAGGCGGAGGCGAGGAGGAGGAGGAGCAGGAG
>CAUYUJ010017535.1:37500-95000 GCA_963575745.1 Prorocentrum cordatum | reverse complement strand
TTGGAGCAATCGTTCGGCGACCTGGGGCCCAAACGGACCGTCTTGGGGCCCTCTTGGGGCCCTCTGGGCCTCTTGGGGCCCGTCGTGGGGCCGAACAAGTCATGCGACAAGATGCTCCGGAGCCCAGACGGCACGTGGGAACCCACGGTAGATGTGAGAATTTGGGGTCCGGGCCCCTTGAAGATTTTTTTCAGGATGGAGGATTGAAATCCCAGGGATTGGGCAAAACACCAGAGGACACGCCTACTCCGCGCCCAGAGGCGCAGTGGCGGATCCGCTCCAGAGCGAACGCTCTCAGGAGGCCGCGGCGCCCGAGACATCCCCCAGAGCCGCCGGATCTCAGAGATTTTCTATGTATCCTTACCCGATCTTATCATCGTTTTGGTGTCGTTTTGCCGAGGGGGACGACCACATGTCCCACACGTTTTTTTCACCCCTGGCAAGCGAGAAAGGGCACCTTTCTCCCCCCGCCCTCTCTTTATCGCCCCCCCCTTCGTTCGCGCCCAAGGAGGGTTGTGGTTTTAGTTTTCTGTTGAGTTTTGAAGCTCCAGTTCTTTGGTGGCGGAGCTCGCTCGATCATGCAACGTCGGCATGCGCCTCGACATCCTGGAACGCGCAATGCAACCCGACAGCGGTTCGCGCGCCTAGAAACCCCCAAAACATCATCGCGAATGTTTTGTTGTTTCATACTCGTCCTGAACAGCAACAAAGCAAAAACCGCCGTTTTGAAAACAACAAAACCACAGGATGACAGGGTCTAGTGGGGGAGGGGCCTTTTCGCCGCGGCCGGGTTAGTCTTGGGGCCCATGGCCAGGGCGCGCTTCTGGGTGACATGTCTGGGGAACGGCCGGTGTGGTCGGGCCGGGGCACACGATCGAGGTCGGCTCGGGGAGGGTGTTTTGATGTTTTTCGTGGTTCTTGGATGTTTTCGTGCATCCTGGGAAAGGGTACCCTCGAGGCCCTCGACCGTTTTACGTGTGCTTCTGGCCGGTGGAGGGCCCCATGTTCTTGGAGGATGCTCGTCTGGCCTAGGTTTGACCGTACCATCTGTTGTCCCCCCCACGAACGTGTTTGCTTGTTTTGGGCGGAGGTTCCGTTGTGGCTAAACCCTCATATCGTTTCCGTCTACAAGACCGACCACTGGGGAGGATGAGGTTTCCACATATTCCCGGAACTGTAGATCTACAGATTTGTTGTCCCAATTTTACATGTCGCTGTGGTTCGTGTAGGAGCACAGTCCGTTTTGCCCTTCTACACAGGTTTGTTTCAAGCGTAGAGCCTGCATGTTGTTTCTTCACATTTTTGTGCGTGATGCGTAGAAGCTACGTGTTTTGATGTCTACATTTGGCTCGCCAAAGACAAAGTACACAGATCCACGGATGTGTAGGGCTTGATTTCTGGTGTTGAACCCCCCACTAGTGTGAGGGCGTGCAAACAACCGAAGGCGGAGGTGGATCTTGCCTCTGGGGCTCGGACATGGTTGAAACCTTTTGCGTACACGTCGTCAAAGCTTGCTTGCTTGCCTGCCTGCCTGCCTGCCTGCCTGCTTGCTTGCTCTCTCTCTCTCTTTCTCTCTCTCTCTCTCTTTCTGTTTGTCTACGTGTATATAAATATAAGAAGATGCAGGGCGCCTCATGGTGCGTGACCGTCCGCGCCCCAGCTGAACTGTTTTGAGCGCCGCCTGCTGGGGCTTGTCCTGTATTCTCACCGGGCGTCATCCCTGGCCTGGAATGTTTGCAGCTCGAGGAACCATTCGGGCAGCACTGCAACTCTGAGGAGGAACAGATCCTGGTACTCTTGATTCGTTTTCGCCTTTGTGGGCGTTCTGGGAGGCCCTCGTCGCCAGCGCTGGATTCGACTCGAAATTCCGATCAGAGCGCCCCCCAGGAGAGGTCCGGGGAGTAGCGGCATCAGTATCTTCTGGCTTCCTCGGCAATACCGTGGCGTCTAGCCAAGCACAGCAATTCTGCAGCAGCAGCACCGCCCAGCACAGCCGTTTTCATATGCGCCTTGTCCTTCCCTCCATGCTTATTCGTGGTTGGCCTGGGGTTGCCATCACGCCCGACTGCCAACCACTTCCAGGCTATGGGTGAGGGAAAATGTGTGTCGTGGGGGTAAGGGGAGGGCCAACGGTCCCCCGAATGGGAGGGCTGGTGCGGTTCCGCAGACGTCCCTCGTGCTGCGGCCCCTCCGCGCGGGCTGTCTGGCTGGAGTTGCCAAGATACATGCGCGTCTTGGATGAGAAGCCAGTAGAGGGGGGGAGGGGACAATGTGCTCGGGCCCTTACCTGCTTCGGAGCCCTGAAGCGGAGCACTGCACAGTCGCCGCGTTTCAGCGGAAGCTTCCAGGATCGCTCTTCGGCCGAGGCGCGCTGCAGGGCATCCTGTGCAGTCGGGCGCCGCGAGCTCAGGCGTACTATGACACGTGGCACGAGAACCTGCCGCGAGGCGCGCGACCCGGGTGAGCGCGCTGCGCGCGAGCGCCTGCCGCACAGAGGAGCGGAGATCGGCAGCGGCAACCGACAGCGTGTGGCCTAAGAGAGTCCTGGCGGGCGCTGGCCTGCGGCCGCGGCGGAGCGCTGCCGAGCACGATTCGTCGGGCACCTCGCGCGTCAGCCCTGCCGTCTCGACGTCTTGGGCCCGGTTGCGGGTGCCGTTGCCTGCCTCCTGGGACATCCCCTCCGTCAGCTTCGCGCTGCTTCAGGATGCCAGTAGCTTTCGTGTGCCCGCTGTCTGCGTGACGTCCTTCCTGCGAGCTCCCTGGAGGTTCGTAGAGACTCGCAGCGCCCACCGCGAGCGTCGGCTGTGCCAGAGGACGGGATGGGGCAGGTCAATCAGGCCCAAGGCGGGCTGGGGTAGAGCAGGAGGGGGTCAAGCTGGCGCCAGGTCGAACGAGTCGGCGAACCCGCCCATCCTGGCACGCCGTAACGTGAGACTCCCTGCATTAGCTTGGGGCTGGGGCGCGTGCGGAAGGCGCTCGCGCGCGGTCCCGTTTCCAGTGACACGACTTGGCGGGGGCGGAAACAAGAAGAACGCGGGCCGTGCCTGGGCGGGGCGGAAGTTTTGCGCGGCGCTGCCAGGAGAACAGCAGTTCGCCCTCGAGGGTGTGGAGAGGGAGGCGCGGGGAGAGTGGGTGGAGGAAGCCAGGAATGGTACAGTTCGGCCATCGTGAGATAAGCACAACCAACGCGTGAGGGAACCCTTATACCTTGATGCCTTGAGATTTACTCTGCTCGCTCAGACGTGTGTCCCTCGTGCCTTTGTCGTGCAATGTTTCCCAGACAGGCCCAGGACGGGAATGCGTCGCTCCAGAGCGTGCTGGAACGCTCTGAGGTGGCCGCGGCGTCCGATGCAGCTCAGAGACGCCGGATCTCAGAGATTACCGATGTTCGGATGCATCTCCTGGGAGCTCAAAGTCCGATCTTGCCCTGGTCCGAAGCCCTGTTTAATCCGGCTTAATCCCGCTTGATCCGGCTCAACCCCGCTTAATCCGAGGCCCACTCTGGCGTAACGGCCCCCCAATCGGGGGGGAATCCTCCTTGCTCCTTCCGACGAAGACCTCCCAGTAGTTGCCTCCTAACCGATGCATCCCGATCCGACTTCCTCTCGATCTTGCCCTAGAGTTTGGCTTCCCTGGCCACCCGCAGCCGGCCACCTCGGAGAGAAGGGTGCCCGCAGCCAGCCGCCCCGAGTCCAGGCGGGACCCCGAGGAGCCGCCGGCGGACGCGGGCGACGGGCGGAGGACCCGCGCCCTGTGCGCCTTTGCCGCTTCGCCGCAGCAGCACGCGCAGGTCGTCTGAGCCAGTTCGATCTCGACTGCGTTGAAGTCGGGCCTGCCCCTCTGCAGGAGGCATCCAAACATAGTCCGGGGACGTATTTTGTACTATTTCTGACCATTTCGGAATACTGTTTTGGCCATTTTTAATTTTTTTTTCGTCGAAAGTCCTCCTGTAGGGGGACATGCCCGACCTAAGACTACGTGCCGATGCAGCCCGACCCAACGCAGGCCTCGATGCGAGCCGATCTCCCGATGCGACGCCGACTGGGCCCAGGGCCCATGGGGGGAAGTGAGAGAGGGAGGGGCCTTCTAGGAAGTCGGCGGGGCTTCTCAGGAAAGCCCCCGCGCCGTCTGAGAAGCCGCCTTCGACGAACCGGGTCGCGTCGGTATTCTGAAATTCCCAGGTCCCAGTCTGCTTCAAGCGCCTTCCTGCTTCAATAATCGATGTGCTTGTGCTGTGTTCTTTTCTTCTCTGGGAGGGCCTGGGCCCAATGTGCTTCATCCGCCTCCCTGCTTAATGTGTTTACCTACTTCTCCCGACCGACCGACGTGTACCCTCATCACCTCAGGGGCAACGTAAGGGGGTGACAGGCTCAGAATGCTTCGAGGTCGAGAGGTTTGAGGTTTTCTCGCGTTTTCGTTTGCTCTCCGCAGTCTCCCCACCTCGGGATGCCCCCCAGCAGCTGCGCATTGCCGAGAGCGTTCCGTCACGAATGGTTGAGAAATTCTTGACGTTTCGCGTATCCCCACCAGTGCTTGCTATCCCGTTCGCGGGTGGCTCGCAGCTTAATGAGGGGCATTTTGCCTCTTGCAGGTGCACCTGTTACGTTGGCCTAGGCGCCTCCGTAACCAATTTTCTCGCCCTGTGCCCCAGACGCGCCCGCCCCGTTTCTTGGACTCTTCCTTGGAGCCGCCAATCAAAAAGTATCCCCACCAGTGCCGGGCCCTGGCCGCGTCCCCCGCCCTCGGCCTTCGGGGCTGCCGTTTCCTTGCGCTTCCCTCGCCGGGCGCCCCCGTGGTGCCCCTCCGCGTGGGTGGTCGGTAGCGTCTCCCCACCGCCCCACCCTCTGGATCTCCTTCTGGCCGGGCTGCCGCCACGCGTGCCGGCTGGTCTCGAAGGCTCTCGTCCCCACCTTTTGGGCTGCCCTGGACCCCCGCTGTCAGTGGCAACGTTACCTCACCTTCAGCGGCGGTTAGCCGCAACCCTGAAAGCCCACGTGGTATGGCGGATTCGACGGTGACCCGGAATCCCCGCGGGGAATGGCGGACGCGGCGGACAAGGCCGTCCCATGGTGGCCTTCGGCGTGCACCACGCGGCTGCGACAGCGCAGCTCCACCCTGGACGCCCCACCTTGCTGGCGATGTTCTTCCCCACCAGCTTGGCCTCACGCCGCGCACGGCCCCTGGAGGCACAGCCAGCTCCGAGTGGTTCAGCCTTCGCAGTTTCGGCCGCCTCCGGGCCCACCCCACCACCAGCTTGGTATTCGGCGTTTTTTCGGCGGAGCAGCTCAGCTGGCAACACACGCCGTTGGCGCGGCTTGGACTTGGCGCCCCACTGGCGACGGCCTATCGTTTACCACGTCTGGCCGCCACAGCGCGTAACACAGAATTCCTTGGCATTTTGCCGCAGGGCTGCACGTTGCTTGAGCTTCCCTGGGCGTTCCAGTTCAGCCAGCCAGCCCCCCGCTGCCGCTGCCCCAGCTGCCGCGTTTGTGAGCTGGCCCGGCCGGCTCGTGCTGCGCTCAGTAGCTAATTCGGTTTGCCCGTCGGCCCGGACATTTTCTCTCGCCGCTTGCGCGCTCGCTGGTGACTGTGACCAAAAAAAGTATCCCCACCAGCGGCGGTTAGCTGTGACCATGGACGCCCGCGTGGAATGACGGATTCGACGGAGACCCTGGTTCCCTGCGGGGAATGACGGATTCGGCGGATAAGGCAGTCCCACGGTGGCCTTCGCCGTACATCAGGCGGCAGCTGCCGTGCAGTTCCACCCTGGACGCCCCACCTTGCTGGCGATGCTCTCTCCCACCAGCCTGGCGCGGCTTGGGCTTGGCGCCCCACTGGCGACGGCCCATCGCTTACCACGTCTGGACACTCCGACGGCATGTTGGACGCGCCGCCCACAGCTATCGTCCTCATGCTCCTTCGGGTTCCCCACCACCATGTTTGAGAGGATCGCACGTGCAGGTCACCCACCTGTCCCAGCTTGCACCTCCACCTGAGTGGTCTGACGCCGCAGCGCGTAACACTGAATTCCCTGGCATTATGCCGCTGCACGTTGCTCGAGCTTCCCTGGGCGTTCCAGTTCAGCCAGCCAGCCCCCGCCCTGCTGCCCCAGCTGCCGCGTTGGTGAGCTGGCCCGGCCGGCCTGTCTCGCGCCCAGTAGCTAATCAGGTTTGCCCGTCGGCCGGGACAAGTTTTCTCGCCGCTTGCGCGTTCGCTGGTGGCCGCGACCAAAAAAAATATCCCCACCTGCCCATCCAGAAACGATCAGCAGGGGAGTCGGTGAATCAGGGGCGGCAAGACGCATGCGATCGCGCAGCCGTCTTCGGGAAAACAAGGATCACAAATAGTTTCCCGCGTTGAAGTTTCAGATGGAAGTCGGTGTACGATGGTGTTTCGATGAGGGGTGCGGGGTGTTTCGATGACTCGTAATGGTTGTTGCACTGATTTGTATCTTAAACTCGCGTGCGTTCCGAATCTTGGAGGCATCTTGGGGTTCTCTCGGGGTTCTCTTGGGGCCCTCTTGGGGCCCTCCTGGAGCTCTTTCTTGGGGCTCTCCTGAGGTCCTCTAAGGGCCTTCTCGGAGCCCTCTTAGGGCTTGTTTGGGGCGTCTTGGGGCCCTCTTGGTGCTCTTTTGGGGGGTCTTGGAGCTCTCGGGGCTCTTGGGGGTGGTCTGGGAGGCCTCTTGGGGCCGTCTTAGGCCGCATTGGTCAAAAACATCGGGGGTTTTAGTTCCGATCGCCCCCTCGGAGGCTCAACAATGCCGTCTTGGGGCCCTCTTGGGCCGCTCTTGAAGCGCTCTTGGGGCCGTCTTGGGGCCCTCTTGGGCCCCTCTTGGGACTATCTTGGGCTGTCTTGGGGCCATCTTGAAGCCTCAAGAGCCCATCGGAGGCGAAATGGCGAGAAGGCAAACCACATTGATATTCCTTAGGTTTTTGATGGATGTTGGCCTCTTGGGGGAGTCTTCGGAGGGCTCGGAGGGCACTTGAAACCGTCTGGGGGCCGTCTTGAGGCTTCTTGGATGCGTGTCTGAGGCTATCTTGACCCATCTGCCAGCTTGGGCCGACAAGGGCCCTCTGCCACCTCGCGGGGGAGCCCGTCCAGACGCAGGGAGGGGGGGGGGGGGTAAACCTCCCGAGCAGGGAAAGGAAGGAGGTTGGAAAAGGAAACGCCCTAGACCACCTGCGCCCAGAGGGCTGGTGGGATTTGGCGTTCGATATGTCCGAGCATGTTTGCCCCGACACCGCGCTTTCGCCTGAGACTTCTTTGTCATCTCCTCTTGCGAATCCCTCTTGCTAGTCCCCCTCATCTTCCATCTTCTCCCTCCTTTCCTTCCTCTTGTCCCCTTCCTCCCTCCCTTTTTCCGCCCCCTCCCTCCTCGACCTCTCCATTTGTCCGTCTTTCCTGTTTTGAGGTTTGCGCAAGTTACACGTCTCAGGGAAGGCAGATCTGCCCACAAAGGGGTACGAGCAAAGACGAAGAGGGCGAGAATCGAGGCATGTTGAATGGCACGCGAGCGTATGAGAGCGAACAGTATCAACGTTGATGTTGGTGTGATTCGTATTGTTGTTGTGCTTGTCATTGTTACTGTTGAGCTCTCACTACTGAAGTACAATTATTGTTGATCCCCCTCCGGGACACATTGTAGTTGTTAAAGTTGAATGCCCTTCCTGGGGCTCGCGCCTTGTTTGTTTATCAGAGAGAGTGGGAGAGTTTAGGGTGTCAGAATTGGGCCGTGGCCCCAGAGTTAAAACAACAACGGCTCCCGCCTGATATTGTTTCACAATGTATTCCCAAATCGCGCTCTCGCGCGGGACGTCCTCACAATGTATGCAGAAGTCGCGCTCTCGCGTGGTACCTCCTCCGATTTATTCAAACGCCGTGCCCTCGACACTCAGGAATCACGCTCTCGCTTTGGCCTATCTCACGATTTACTATGGAATTCCGCTATCGCTCGAGACTCGCGATTCATGCAGGACGCGCGCTTCAGCAACCCGCCTGCCCCTCCTGCTACTCTCTCTCTCGTGCTCCATGATCCTCCCTCTCCCTTGTCTCTTCCTTACATCCGCCCTCTCTTCCCCTGTCTAAGGTGCTGCACGGAATACATGTTGCAGGTAAGAAAGATATACCGCTAAGGGGGTACGATCGAAGAGGGCAGGTATCTGTAGTTCTGAACTTTCGTGACAAATTGAATGCGAGCAGATATGAGCGAACAGTCTTATCATGCGTGTTGTTGGTGTAGTTCTTGGTGGTGGTGGTGCTGTTGGTGGTGTTGTTGGTGCTTTTGCTGTTGTTGGTGTTTTTGTGTTTGTTGTAGGTGGTGGTGGTGTTGTTGTTGGTGGTGTTGTTGTTGTTGTTGTTGTTGTTGCTGTTGACGGTGTTGTTGTTGATGCTGCTGTTATCGCTGTTGTTGCTGCTGTTGTTGCTGCTGTTGGTGGTGGTGTTGTTGTTGCTGCTGTCGTTGTTGTGGATGTCGTTAATGGTGGTGTTGGTGTTGTTGTGGTTGGTGCTGCCGCTGTTGTTGTCGCTGCTATGGTGGAATTGGGTTATCCCTCTGGCCTTGTTTCTAACCGAGCCTGGCTCAGCTCTAGCTGGCTGCCCAGCTCCACACGGATGTGCTGCTGCGCACTGACATGATTCGCCGGCCGCGCCTGTCACGAAGGTGGGGCATCTGCCCCGACCCCAAGAATTAGTGTCCATATTGTGGCGGTTCGGGGGCCTCCTGGAGGCATGCTGGGGGCCATCTTGAGCCATCTCGGAAGCCATCTTGGGTTGCCGGGCTTCATTTGGGGAAGCCATCTTAGCCTGCCCGAAGAGTAGAAGTGGGGTCTGGAGTGTCTGGAGTAATGCTCGGATAGCCTTGATCATCAGACAGACATTTCGAACACGGAGAAGTACCGAAACTGGAGGGCTTTCACGTGGCGGGCCCTGAGGGGCGATAACTCGTTGGACGCTTCGCTAGCGTGTGTCGGGTAGACACCGTTATGGTGCTCTTCTGGGTGCTCGAGATCATTTCTGGGATGTGGCCCTGAAGTGCGATGGGAGCAACACGAAAGCAACGATCTCTGAACCGCCCGCGGCCAGAGGGCCGACGGGCTGGCCCGGCAGAGCCATCCGTGGAGCTCTTCCCAGATCGTCCCGGACGGTCGCCAGAGGCCCGGGCGATGGCCCGCCACTCGGGGTCCCCCAAACGGTGTGGTGACCACACCGTGCGGTGAGCCGGTGGGGATCCGGGGCCACCGCACGGTTCTGGGACTCGCGAGTCCCTCTCCGAGGACGTCCCTCGGGCGGCATGGGGCCTCCAGGGGGTCCCAAATAGGCAGTGCGGCGGTGGAGCGTGCGGCGAGGTCTCCTGGGGGACTTCGAGGTCGCCGCGCGGTCTCGGCACCGCACCGCTTCGGGACTGCAAGGCAACCCAAAAACCTCTCCGAGTCCGGGGCAAAGAGCCACGGGCGCACGAGGAGGAGGAGCAGGAGGAGGAGGAGGAGGAGGAGCAGGAGGAGGAGGAGGAGGAGGAGGCCTGTGCCACGGAAACCAGCGGAGGGCCCGCGGAGGCCCCGCGAAGGGCGGTTTTCTACGAGCCCAGGGTGGCGGGACATGGGCGTGAGCTTGTGGCCGGAGAGGCTGGCCTCAGGCTGTTTCGAGCGGTTGTGGTCTCGTTCTGGGACGTGTGGGGTTCGCCACGGGGACGTCGCAGACTGCCAGTCGCATGGCGCATGGACGCCAGAGAGGTGGTGAGCGAGTCGGTCTCGAGGGGTCTTGAGGGCCAGTGGGGACATCGATTGTAGTCGGGGCCTCGATAAGGATGATTTTTGTTTCCGTGTATACGTCAGAGTGAGGGGTTCGAACGGTCATTCACTGTCCCTGAGCGCGTGGCTGAAGTGGGGTTCCGCGGTGCGGATTGTTGTTGCGCTGTTGTGTTGAATTTTCAGTTCTAAAGAACAATTATTGTTGATCCCCCCCTTGGTGCCCAGTGTTTGTGTTGAGTATAGTGCTCCACACGGGGCTCGCACCCGGCTTTTTTTCAGGAAAAGTCTTGGGGCTCAGACTGTGTTGTTGGCCCCCGGTGTACAACAACAGCGACTCCCGCCTGATACTCCCTCACAGATATTCCAACATCGCGCTCTCGCGCGGGACTTCCTCACAGTGTATGCAGGAGTCGCGCTCTCGCGTGGGATCTCCAGCGATTTATTCAGGAGCCGCGCCCTCGACATGCTCTCGCTGCAGCCTGCCTCACAGTCCATTCGAGAGTCGCGCTGCCGCTCTAGACTTCTCTGCGATCCATGCAGGGCTCACGCTTCCGCAACCCGCCTGCTCGACCTGGCCGCCTGGGCCCGCCATCCCGACCCGGCCGTTCGGGACTCCTGGGAGGGGGCTGCCACGCCTGGAGCTGCTGCTGCTGCTGCTGCTGCTGCTGCTGCTGCCGCCACGCGACGACGGACCCGGCCGCTGCCGCCCCCGGCGCCGAGAAGGGGCGCAGAGCCTGCCACGATGGGGCCTGTGCCCTGTGCGCTCCTGCGCGGGAGGTGCGAGGCTCGGCATCACGCGCGTGTCCACTGCCTGGGGCGCCAACCTGCCTGGACCTCGAGGAGCGGCGGATGGGGATGCACTGCAGTCGGTCCCGCCAGGGTCCCTGATATGTCCACAGTCGCCCCTCCCCTTGGGGGTATGGGAAGTGCGATCAGGAACGGGACGCTTGCCTGGCGAGCGACTCTGAACATGACGGGTTTGACTATGATTGAGTGCGAGTGTGTGTCTGTCTGCGCACGATGAATTTGCGCAAGAGTGAGTCTGAGTGTGAGTCCATCCGCGAGTGGGTTTGAGTACGAGCGGGTCCAGTGTGAGGGAGAGTGAGTCTGCGTGTGGGTGGGTGAGCAGCAGGGACCCCAAGGAGGAGGAGGGGAGGAGGCGAAGAGACGGCAGAGGTGTCAGCGTAATAAAACAAACATCAGGAGGGGAAAAAGCACAGACACAATGAATCGTCGATCCCCCAGGAACTATGGGAAAATATGGGAAGTGGGGGGGAAGACAAAAACCCAGAAAATACGGGAACATATGGGGAATCCTTTTATTTGTGTGTGTTTATTTGTGTGTCCCAGGGCCCCTTCAAAACAACCAACTTAGGATCGGGGAAACTATCATAGAGGGGGACGCGGGGATTGTCGATGGGGGTCCGGGAAGAAAAGACACCCCCTGAACTAATCGCTCCTCGTCTTCTCGTGTTCCTCACATCGTGGCGTCCTTCCCATTCGCCATCCGTTGTTTTTGCCCTCGTCCTCCATAGTCTTCGACTTCGCCCATTTTCGCATTTTCATCATTGACACTCTCCTCTCTCGTTCGTCACGTGCCTCCGCCCATGATGGGGAGGATGGGCGGTGACGAGAAGGAAGGAGGATAAGAAACTAGCAGGCGGGAGAACGACGACGAAACAGATGTTGGAGAGCACGCTGAAGCGGATGCGGAAAATTACACTCCCAGTCCTCTTGATGAGGATGACGACGGAGATACTGATGATGATGATGATGATGACGACGACGATGCTGATGATGGTGGTGATGATGATGCTGCTGCTGCTGATGACGATGATGATGATACTGCTGCTGCTGCTGCTGCTGATGATGATGATGATGACGAGGATGATAATAATAATAATGATGATGATGATGCTGATGATGATGATGATGATGATGCTGATGCTGCTGATGATGATGATGGTGGTGGTGATGATGATGCTGATGATGCTGATGATGGTGATGATGGTGATGTTGATGATGATGATGCTGGTACAGGTGAGGATGATGATGATGATGATGGTGATGGTGATGATGCTGCTGCTGATGATGATGATTTTGACGATGATGCTGATGATGATGGTGATGTCGACAATGATGGTGATGTTAATGATGATGTCGACGATGATGGTGATGCTGATGATGCTGCTGCTGCTGCTGATGACGATGATGATGATACTGCTGCTGCTGCTGCTGCTGATGATGATGATGATGACGAGGATGATAATAATAAGAATGATGATGATGATGCTGATGATGATGATGATGATGATGCTGATGCTGCTGATGATGATGATGGTGGTGGTGATGATGATGCTGATGATGCTGATGATGGTGATGATGGTGATGTTGATGATGATGATGCTGGTACAGGTGAGGATGATGATGATGATGATGATGATGGTGATGGTGATGATGCTGCTGCTGATGATGATGATTTTGACGATGATGCTGATGATGATGGTGATGTCGACAATGATGGTGATGTTAATGATGATGTCGACGATGATGGTGATGCTGATGCTGGTCCTGCTGATGCTGAGTATGACTATGCTGCTGATGATGCTGCTGATGATGATGCTGCTGATGATGATGATGCTGCTGCTGCTGATGATGATGATGATGAAGATGATGCTGCTGCTGCTGCTGCTGCTGATGATGATGATGATGATGATGATGATGATGATGATGATGATGATGATGATGATGATGATGATGGGAACCTCCTGAGACCATTGAGGCCCCCCCCAGAGACCCTTATGGGACCCTCTTGAGGGGCCATCCTGAGGCACTGAATCGGGACCTCCTTAGAACCTAAAGGGCCCAGAGATAGACTAGCTAAAATATTTAGAAGCGTACTATCAGTCCTTGGTGAATCGAGATAAGTATTTAGCTGAGGGCTTAGCTTTTGACTTAGAAGAGACGTGCTAGCGACTTGGCCAAGATATTCAGATGGGATTTACAAGACACTAAGCAAGCGACTCAGCAATTACTTCGCAAGTCTGGCTCCTTGTTTGACAAGCAGGCTGAGTTACTTATGCCAGTCTTGGACTTGACACGCCACTTTAATAAAACACTGAGCAAGATGTTTCGTAATATACCCAGGAGGAGATTTCTAAGTATCTAAGTATCTGAAAAGTGTGAGATGCTTATCCGGAGGGGAAAACACAGACACAGTGAATTGTCGATTCCCTGGGAAAGATGGGAAAGTATGGGAAGTGGGGGGGACGACGAACCTCCAAACACATATGGACAAATATCGGGAATCCTGTTGCATTTGCGTGCAGTCGTTTATTTATGTGTGTGTGTGTGCCCTTGGGCCCCTGCAGCTAAACCCCTGGCGCGCACGCCGAGTGCCTCGCACGGTCTGCCCAGCGCTCGCACGAGCGCCCCGCACCGCCCCGCGCCGCGGCGGACGCCCGCCCGTCGCCCCCGCAGGCGAGCGCGGGACCACGAGCCCGCGGGCGCCGCCGCGGCGGGCAGCCACGGGGGCCGCCGCGCCGACCCGAGCGCCTGGCCCCGCCCCGGGGGGGGGGGGGGCAACACGATGTTGAAAATGTTGCCTTTGGGGTCCTTGTACGACTTCACAAACACGCTCCCGTTTGGTGAGTCTTCGTTGTATTTCTTCATGACGATGCTCGCAGTGAGTGGGACAAGCACTATCTCTCCTGCTTTGAATGCACGCGTGGTAGTGATAGACCGATACTTAACAGGCGATGTTACGCCAGTAATGCCCGCACCGCCGACGGTCGGGGGCGGCCACGGGGGGGTGGTAAAACGACGCGAAGATCGGGACAACATCGGATCGGGATAACTCGGAATCTCTGAGAGTCGGCGGGTTTGGAGGATGTCTTGGGCGCCGCGGCCGCTCCAGAGCGTTCCGGAACGCTCTGAGAGCGCTCCGGAACGCTCTGGAGCGATTTGTCCCGATCCTAGCCCTGTTTTAGGTGGTGACTATACAGTCGGCCAGGACAGTAAGGATGCGCGGCGAGGGTGCAAGAGGGCCTCGGGGCGCCATGCTGGCGCGTGTCCGCGCGATCGCGCGCGCGGCGGACCGCCAGAGGGCGGCGAATGCCGAAGGGGCGAGGGTGCAAGGGCAGCCTCGGAGAGTTGGCCCATCCTTACTATCGTGGTTGACTGTAGGGGGGCGGTGGGTCTCATTGCGGGGGCCATGACATATCCCCAGAATTCGTGGCGCCTCGTCTTGTTTCAGCAAGTCCCTGGCCCCCCCCCCCGGCCTAAAGGGCCGCGCACATGCCGCCGGCCACGATTTGCGCCCCCCCCCATCTTGGACGCCCCCCTCCTGGCCGCCCCCGAGACGGCGTTTTCCGACGACACGGCCTTGTCAACCCGCGGCCTTCCTTCGATCTCGGCCTTAATCAGGGTCAACGACGGGGGGGGACAGGCACAGGGGG
The DNA here is from genome assembly GCA_963575745.1 of Prorocentrum cordatum. Taxonomy (NCBI): domain Eukaryota; class Dinophyceae; order Prorocentrales; family Prorocentraceae; genus Prorocentrum; species Prorocentrum cordatum. Next base: position 80,797 of record CAUYUJ010017535.1, on the reverse strand, counting down.
GATGCCTCGACCCCCAAGTCGCCGATTCATCGCCGATGGGGGCCCGATGTAGCCCCAGCCTGCCCAGGAAGGTGCCGATGCAAGATCGGAGGCCTATCGCCGATCTATCGGCGATGCATCGCCGATTCCAGCTCGATGTATCCCCCCCTATGCCAGTCCCCCCTTATCGTTGCCCCTCACCTCAGGGGTCGGTGCCTGGTCCCAGGGCCATCAAACATGGATGCCGGACAGGACATTGCCTCCGCAGAAGCGGCCGGGCTTGTCAGGGCCGCAGAGGAAACAAAACCACATCGGCGGATGTCAGGGCATCCAGACCTCTAGCGATATGGCGAAGAAGTTGGGATAAGGAGCATTTCGGGTTCGGAAGTGGCTGGCTGTTCCTGAGGTCTTCCAACGGCTGTTCCTCTCCAGCTCGCCTCGTGCACCCGGCGCGCGTTTCGGGCCACAGAGGGATCGCGTTCTTTGTGTCAGCGTTTCTTGCGGTAGTAGCTTGGCTGCATGCCTTTCAACTGCCCGGGGCGTGGTACTCGATTTCGGCCCCCAGGCCCCAGGGCCCTCGAATGCGGACCTGGGACGCAGCGCCATCCTGGGAGGAGGGGTCGGGAGCCCTGGGGCCACGCATTGAACAAATCACACCGGCGGAGGAGGAGGAGGAGGAGGAGGAGGAGGAGAAGGAGGAGGAGGAGGGGGCAGGAGGAGGGGGGGGCAGGAAGGAGGAGGAGGAGGAGGAGGAGGAGGAGGAGGAGGAGGGGGCAGGAGGAGGAGGAGGAGGAGGGGGGGGCAGGAGGAGGAGGAGGAGGAGACCTGTGCAACCTGTGCCGCAGCTCGAATTATTCTGGATCTCTCTTGGGGGCGCCTGGACCCCCTTGGCCGCCCTCGTGACCACGGTTAGAGGCCCCGCGAAGTTCTGATCGAACAAACACCCTTGGACGGGTCCTCGCACACAGCAAGTCGCTGTTACTCCGGATCTCTTAATAATCGTCCCCCTGGTCTGGTTTATTGAGGCGCATTTTGGGGAGGCAGGGGGGCCCGGTTTATTGAGGCGTTTTCGTGAAGCCGACGTTCAGGGGGGTCCGATTTATTAGGGCGCCTTTCGCGCATGCAATCTCACACCACTCTTACGCACCATGGCTTTTACAACCATATGGGTTTTCGACACACGTGGGGTTCCTCGCACTTTCTGGCTTGCTTTGTTTGGGGTCGGGCCTTAATCGCTCCTGGGGTTCCGTGCGCCTCGCAAAAAACTCTGCGGGGGAACATGGATACTAGCCCTTGTGCCCATCACGTTATTCAACAATGTGGTCCAACCTCCACGTTGGCAACAGCGTCCATTTAAGGTCACCGTTATCCCCGAGGTTGCCACCGTCATGAACGATCGCGCTCGCAATGTTGTTTGTTGGGCTGGGGGTGTCCGGAATATTAAGGCGCCATCTGCGGAGAGGGGATCCAGAAACTTATGTCGCGAAGTAAGGGAGTCCCGTTTTTTAGGGGGGATCCAAAGGAACCCCCCTCAACCTGCGCACCGCAGCCGCCGTTACCGTCACTCCCGCCTCACAAGAACTCGCCACGGGATTGGCGCAGGGTGGGAGAATCGACCCCCAATCGCCAATCAATCGTCAATGGATGAATGCCCCCCCCCCACCCCGCCCAGAAACGTGCGGTTTTGCGATCTAGGGCCGGTCGTCGGCAATGTATCGCTGATTCCAGGTCCGTGTCTCCCCAAACCATGCGAACTTACTCGTGGTGATACAAGTGTGCTGTTCACTAGGATACAGATAAGGAGTGGCGGGCCACTGACACGGGAAAAGCGGTCATGCGTAAACGGGCGCGGAGTTACGATCCAGAAACGTGTGGTAGCGACGTGATGCGAATGCTGATGATCCGTTGGCAAAGAAGAATGTGCAGTGAGAAACTGCATGCATACTGGCACTGTGGATGTGCAAGCTAGGTGTAAGCTTGGCTCTTGCGAAGACACAGTGGGCAGCCGCGGGGCACCCCCGGCAGGCGGCAGCGGACTGCCACGGGCGGCAACGGCCCTGACCGTGGGGTTAGGCCCGTGGGCACCCCGCAGGCGGCAGCGGGCGGCAGCTGGCCGGAGCGCTGCGGATCCTCGGGGCCCCCACAGGCGGAAAAATTCGGGGGTGGATAGACCTCCTACCCTCAGAGCCCCGAATCATCAGGGGTAACTCGGGTCAGGGCTAACTCGGGTTCGTTTTTCGGGATTCCGAACCCGACTTACCCCGGACCCGACTTACCCCGGATAATTCGGGCGTCCAGAGCCCCGATTCATCAGGGGTAACTCGGGTCAGGGCTAACTCGGGTTGATTTTTCGGGATTCCGAACCCGACTTACCCCGGACCCGAGTTACCCCGGATAGTTCGGGCATCCAATACCCTGACACGTCGATTAAGGAATTGGCCGTTTTCGGTTCGCGAGAGGGCGTCGCGGCAGCCATTTTTGCGGGTCCAGGTCCGTGGGTTTCGGTCCCAGGCCGTTTTTACGAAGGGGAGGTTTACGAAAGGGAGGTTTGTCCACCGCCGAAAAACGAGCGGCAATGGGGTGGCAACGAGCCAGAGCGTGACGAATCCCCGGGACGCCCAACCAATTTCTCAGAAGCGCCGAGAAATAACCCCTGGGTGTAAGCACGGTTCTAGGAATGACAAGGAGGGCGGGTTCGGGACGAAGGCGTCAGCGATTGAAGCGAGGGTAATGACCGCTTGTACCGAGGAGCGATGGCAACACAGTGAGGGGTAGAGTAGCCCAGGCGAGCCCGTGGCAACACTAGCTATGTTTCGGTCAGTAGACTGGGTTGTGTTAAATACGTTGTGCAAGCTGGGGGATGGCATGTTGCAGGGTGGGAGAGCAATGTATCAACGCGCATAGCCACATGTGCGCGCATTGCCCATTTCGTACCATCACGAGCTTCTTTTCGATGTGCATGGTACGGCATAGGCAATGAATATGCGTACGTGTGCTCATTGCTTCTGTCATCTCAGACACGTTCCATCTGGAGTACACGCTTGGCCGATATTGCCAAGTTTGTCAATCCCGAATTTCATCCATCGAGCTGCATGCGGCAAGTCCTGCCACCGTGCCAGCTCAGCATTCTGGATGGTGTTTTCGTTTTTAGGCGCAAGGGATGCCGTCACACGTGACTCCTTTCGCACTCACTTCTCGCGGAGTTCTCGTGGAGCTCATGGAGCTCTTTGGGGCCGTCTTGACGCCGTCTCCGGCTCCTGCAGGGCAATCATGGGGGTCCTTGGGCGCAAGCTTTGGGCCCTCGTGGGACGTCATTATTTTTTATTACATCGACCCCCCGAGGTCTGAACCTCCCGATGACCGGATTTCATCCCGAGTCGTTATTTGACACTCCCGAGGCCCGGTAAGGGCCCCGAGGGGCCTAAAATAGCGAAAAACCTCCCGTCGAGTTTTTTTCATTACTCGAGGGGGTCTGGGTATCTAGGGGCCCTCCTTGGCCGTCTGGGAGCTCTCCCGGGGTTGTCGAGGGGCTGTCCTTTGGCCGCCGAAGACCTCTCTATAGGGCCGTCCAGGGACCATCGAGGCCGTCGGGGGCCCATATAACATTGGAGACCGCCGGGGCTGCCCTGGGCCGACGGAAGCCCGGACATGCGAGAACGCGACAACCTGCCAACACACCAAAAGAGCTCCTGTCCTCCTCCTCCTCCTCCTCCTCCCTCCTCCCTCCACCTCCTCCTCCTCCTCCTCCTTCTCCTCCTCCTCCCTCCTCCCTCCTCCCTCCTCCCTCCTCCCTCCTCCCAACACACCGGCGGAGCATGCATGATGCGGCCGCCCCCCGGCCCCGCTGGGGAGCCGCTCGGAGGCCCCGCCCTCGTGTGGATTGCCGCGGGGGCCTCCTGGCCCGCACGGCGAGCGGCGTGAGCAGGGAGCGCCCACGTTTCAGCATGGGGCTCGGTCGTTCCGTAGGCGTGCATGCGTTGTTGATCGTTCCTCCTCCTCCTCCTCCTCCCCTCCTCCTCCCCCTCCTCCTCCCCCTCCCCCTCCTCCTCCTCCTCCTCCTCCTCCTCCTCCTCCTCCTCCTCCCCCTCCTATTCCTATTCCTATTCCTATTCCTATTCCTACTCCCATTCCTATTCCTACTCCTACTCCTACTCCTATTCCTATTCCTATTCCTCCTCCTCCTCCCCCTCCTCCTCGAGGAACAGACAACTGCATGAGCACAGGCTGCCGGAGGTCCGCGCAGATCTCCGGGGCGGGTCCTATCTATCGTTCCTTATGCGCTGATCCCTGGAAAGAAGTTCCTCGTTCCTCGTTTGCCGTTCCTCAGGTCAGGCCGGCGACTGTATGTGGATGGCCATAGGAGGCAATGTTGGTGGCCGTGGTGGCTTGTCTGGGCCGTCTCGGCAGCCATCTCGAGCATCCTCGACGCTTGGGAGAGCACCAGGGAGGCGGCGGGCCGTCCAGGCAGCCTCGGGAGGGGGGGGCGAGGCACGCAACTGGAGCAGAAGGAGGAGGAGGAGGAGGAGGAGGAGGAGATGCACGCAACTGGATGCGAGTAGAAGAGGGGGGCGTCTTGGAATACGGCAGAAAACCTACCAGGCAGCACGTGGCATTCTGCCACGCGCCGGCGTGCCAGGGGACACGGCCGCGGATCTGTATGTGGTCCGCGCGAGAGGAATTCGCCACATGGGCTCGCTTACCCCCCATGCGGGTGTCTGTGGCCGCGGAGACGTTTGAGGGGAAGCGCCTCGGGCGTGTGCTGCTTTTACGATGCAGTCTGTTCATGCTCAAGGGCGCTCTGCCCTGCGGCTTTGGATACCGCACTCTCTTCTTTGCGGCAAGCAAGTGCCACAACACGCAGCATACCTAGGCATGTCCACACAACCCTCTTCCCCTGCCTTCTCCCCGGGGGTCAGGGACATCATGCCACTCAAGGTTCACGTCGATGTCGCAGGCCGCATAGCCGTCTCCACTCCGACGACCACGGCCGCGGCATCGCCTGTGCGCGTGGTTGAAGGCGCGGGCAGCGGCTCGGACTCCGACCAGTCCGACACCGACGGCACACCGCAGCCCTGGGCCATCGGTCCCCCCCCGGGGCTCGACGTCGACAAAGGTTCGCTCGCCCCTGCCAAGCGCACGCCCCTTCGCAGCCAGGCCGCCCTGTACCAGCCCCTCCGCAGCCTTGCCGAGGCGTTCGTCCCCAAAGGATCCGCACCGGGGGCTCCATGGAGGGAGGAGGCGAAGACCACGGTGATGATGAATAACGTTCCCCTCTCCTACACGTGCGACTCGCTGATCGATCTGCTGGAGTCCAAGGGATTCTCGAAGTGGTTTGATCCATGGGCGTACGCCGCACCGCCGACCGGCCCCTTGGGAGCCCTGGGGGTGTTTGTTCCTGGGGGGCGTGGTCGAAGGAGCGCCCCGGCGCCGCGCGCCCATGTGCAACAACTGTTGTCAAAAGGAGTTCTGGCCGGGACCCCGCTCCGATCCAAGTCGGCCCGTCTGGGTTTCTGGGAGGGCTCTGCTGGAATGGCACCAATCTCCTACGCCGAAGAAGCTCATTGAGGTCGGCGGATTTTGTCTACCTCCCGATCAATTTCGACCAGATGCTCGGCGTCGGCTATCCAGCTGCCTGCGGCAAATCCCACCACGGTGCGAGCGCTTCAGCGCAGCAGGGCGGAGGTTGCGTTGCATGTTTGGTTCAGTTCAGTGCCTTGTCTGGACTGGCGCGGGTCCAGCCTCGGTTTCCTCGTCCTTCCTTCTCCTGCTCCTTCTTACATGATTCTAACTGTTATGTTTCGTTGTATCTTCCTTCTTCCGTCATCCTCCATTGTGAAGTTACTGGGATCGTATTTTGGGCCTGTTGGGGCCTCTTGAGGCTCCCTCGGGGGCTCTCTGTCCTATTAGGGGCCCGTCAAGGGGCTGTCGGGAACGTCGGGGCCGTCTTGGGCGCATTGATTGCACTGAGCTCCCCCGGAGAGCCTCGGTTGGGCGGGACTTGGGGCTGTCTCGAGCATTCTTGGGCCATCCTAGGGGCTTCTCGGGCAGTCTGGTAATGGTTGAGACCGGCCCTGCAGTAGAACCAGTGCAGGAGCCCTACCACACAAGATTAGAGCACGCCCCAACTGACCAAAGGCATGGTGGCGGATGCCTTTGTGAATCTTACTACTCCAGAGAAGGCGGAAGAGTTCATTCTTGCGTTTGAGGGCTTTGATGGCTGGGCATCGTCATTCTCTAAAACGGCGTGTGCTATACGTTGGAGCCATTGCCAGGGCCTCAGTGAGAACATCGCCCGCTATCGAAACAGCCCCTTGATGAGCGAGGAAGTGCCAGCGTTCTACAAGCCAGTCCTTTTTGAAGATGGCGTGCGGATCCCGTTCCCCAAGCCTACGAAGCAGTTGCGCACATTAAGGCGCCGCAAGGCCAAGGTACAGGATGAAGATGATGCAACGGATATGGTGAAGGTGCAGGAGGATTGAACGGACACTGTCACATATGTCTGTATAACGAACCCGATGATCTTTTGCTTCTTCTCGATGCGTTCGTACACGTCTTATGCATGTCCTCCATGCTCCATTTACTTTTAAGAGTGTGAATCCCACTTGTAGGACCGCCTCGTATGTCCTCCAAGGCCTCAAGCGTCCTTGTGAGCGAGGTCAGGTGAGGGTCTTGTACTTCGACCAAGCGGTCCAGCAGATTGTGCGGCAGCTACCGCGCTGAGAGCTGCCGATGGCCGTGGCATCCTGAGATTCATCGTCACAGGTCCCCAGTCGCCGTGCTCGTCGTCGTGTTCGTCTTCTCCTGCCGTCATGCTGCTGAGGTCCCTCGTCGTCCTCATCCTGCGGGCTCCTGGCGCCCTGGCTTCTCATACACATCTCAATGGAGGATGACGATTCATAAATGACTGGGGGTCGTGTTCACGCGGCGACGCCCGGGATGACGATTTGAAGAAACCGGCCGCGGGCCAGAAAACTGTTATTTCAATCGATCTCCTCCAGTCAGAAAATTGTGCAGAAATAGCAGGAAGCTATTTTTTAAAATCGTTCTCTCCCATTTTTTCAATTGCTCGTCATCCCGCATTAATCCTGTTCCCCGGTTCCTGCGGCCCCCTCGCTCTGCCGCTCCGCCTCCCGCCCGCCCCCTCCCCGCTTGCGCCTGCTCGTCCCGCCCCCTCCTTTGCGTTTCCTTCACCCCTCCTCCTCTTCGGCCCCCATCCCTCTGCAGCCTCCCCCTCCTCGTACGCTCCACGTCTGGGCGTCGTGAGCAGAAGCACGACGGTTTTTCTCTGCGGTGTCTTGGAGCGCTGAGGGGCCGAGGCCGTACGAAGGCTGACATCGCCCCACAGCTGAAGTCAATCAACGAGTCTGGACCTCTTGGGGCCCTCTGGGGCCGTCTGGGGGGCCTCTTTGGCCGTCTCGAGTCCGTCTTGGGCGTGTTGGAAACGCTTGTGGGCCGCCGCCCCGAGGCCCTCCTGTGCCGTCGTGGGGCCCTCTTGGCCGTCGGCCCGTCTCGGCGCCGTCTGGCCTCGGGGAGGTCGTGCAGCAGCACGCGGCCGAGAGCCCAGGAGGCGCATGACGGGGCCCCGGGCATCCGTGCGGCTCCGGCCCGTCCGAAGAGTGCCTACAGAAGTCCACGCAAGAGGACTGAGAGGCGCACTTCCTGCCTCGAGGCAGGGTGGTGGATGTAGACGGAGCGTGTGCCCCGGGCATCGTTTTGACGAACCAGCAGCACGCACCCACACCCATGTGGGGGATCGGAGAGGGCCATGGGTGCGTATTGTCGGATGGGGGTCCCCGCTTGAGCGGGAGTTTTCCCCAGGGTCCGACAAGCCGCACCCATACCCATGGCCAGTCCTCCTCCCAACAACCCCACTGTGGGTACGGGTGTGTGTTGTTCGTTCGTCAGTTCTGGTGCTCTGATACAGTCATCGGCCTGACCTAAGGAACGATAAATAAGGAACGAAGCCCCTTTTTTATTCCAAGGAATAACGCATAAGGAACGATAGATAACAAATAACGCATAAGGAACTGTAAATAACGCATGCAAGCCTAAGGAACGACCGAGCCCCTTTTGAAAAGCAAGTGTTCCTTATTCAAGCCGCTCACTGTATGTCTCGACGCGTACGCACGCACGGTACCCGCACTCACGCCGGGGCAGGGCCCCTTCCAGGACCGACCGCTCTCTCTCCAAGAGGCGCGGGCCGGTGCTCGCGTGTGTCGGGCTCGCGAGTTGTACCAAACGACGCGAAGATCGGGACAAAATCGGATCGGGATAACTCGAAATCTCTGAGCATCGGCGGGTGTGGAGGATGTATTGGGCGCCGCGGCCGCTCCAGAGCGTTCCGGAACGCTCTGAGAGCGCTCCGGAACGCTCTGGAGCGATTTATCCCGATCCTAGCCCTGTTTTATTGTATGGGAAAGTACCTGAGGCAGAAGGCGGCTCAGCCACGCTCGGAAGCTGGAGCGTATACATTACCAGTGGCGGGCGGTCTTTCAATCCCAGGACTTGTTTGAGGGTCGGGGACGACGTCGGGGTGGTGTGGTGTATACGTGTTTCCCCGCTTTCCTGGGGAAACAGCGAAGAACGTATACACCAGGATGCCGTATACACCAGGATCAACCTTCCTGTGCGAGATTCAGTGTGAGGTCAGACAAAGGCGTCGGTGTATAGAGCTCGGTTCCCTAACGCAGCTTCTTGCTGAGCCTGGAGGGCTGCTCTGGAGATGCCTCCTGGGATTATAAAGTGCCCCGAGACAGAAAAGCCGGCTGGGGCCACGAAGCTTCTTGCGGAGTCTGGAGGGTTTTGCGCTGGGAATGCATCCTGGGACTTTCATCTCCTCCTCATCCTCCCCCTCCCCCTCCCCCTCCTCCTCCTGCCCCTCCCCCTCATTCTCCTCCTCCTCCTTCTCCTCCTCCTCCTCCTCCACCTCCTCCTCCTGCCTCCTCCTCCTTCTCCTGCCTCCTCCTCCTCCTGCCTCCTCCTCCTCCTCCTCCTCCTCCTCCTCCTCCTCCTCCTCCTCCCGTCCTTTGGTCCATCCGTGCGGCAAGGCGGGAGGTGTTGCGGCTGCGCCGAGTTGTTGGCGGTCTGCTCTGCTTTGTGGCGCGCTGCACCTCGGCTTCTATTCTGGAGCGCGTTTCTATTGTCTCACCGTCGGCCTTCCTGAGATAGGCGTCCGCTGGGGCTCCGATGCCAGTCCGACCCATGAGTTGATGGGCCTGTCTTCCACCACCACCGCCATATGTTGGAGGGGGAGGGGGTCCTCATCCTCCTCCTCCTCTTCGTCCTCCTCCTCTTCGTCCTCCTCCTCCTCCTCATCCTCGTTCTCTACCTCCTGGCCCCCTCGAGCTTATGGTGGTGGTGGTGGTGGTGGTAAACAGTCCCGTCATGAGTGTTCGGTCTTTTCGGCCTCTTGCCCGCCTGTGCTGTTCCGCCTGCGCGGTCGCGGTGCGCCCGGCGGAGGTCGGCGGAGGGCGGAGGCACGAGTCGTGCAGGCCGAGTCGCTCCAGAGATTGACGTCGGGCCTGTCCCTTCTACAGGAGGAGTGCTCAAGACTGGCTCCAAGAAAAACAGTCTCGGGGTGCTTTTTTGTCGACCAGGGTTGACCATTTTTGCATTTGTGGGGGGGTATTTTGCAGCTTTCGTCCAGAATCCGCCCGACCTGACTCCGGGTCGTCCAGGAGCGCTCCGGAGCGGCCGCGCGCGGCGCCGCCTTGACTGTCTTCCAGGCCCGTCAGCTCCCAGAGTCTCCCCGATCGTCGCCTCGCCCGACGTCGTCCGCCGCGTGCCCTCGTCCTGACGGGGCCGTCGTGATGGGCCTGCTTTCCACCACCACTATATGTTGGAGGGGGGGGGTCCGCCTCCTCCTCCTCCTCCTCCTCCTCTTTCTTCCTCCTCCTCCTCCTCGTCCTCCACCTCCTTCCCCCCTCCAGCTTATGGTGGTGGTGGTGGAAAACAGGCCCATCACGTCGGGCAGGAGTCAGAGGAGCGAGGAGGCAAGCGGCTTCGTTACAGACTTTCCAAGCGTTCCTGCTGCTCCTCGCCGCCAGGGGTGAGTGACCGAGTACGGACGACCGAGAGCCGCCAGACACTCGTGGGGATCCTAGAACGTATCCTGAGCCAACCACATCACGTCGGTATTTCCCATCTCCTTGGGATGGTGTTCTTGTTCTTACCCTGACCGCGCCGAGGACCCATCCACTCACCTCCTTGCCTTCTCCTCCCCTCACTCAGACTCGCGATGATGATGGTGGTGCTGATGATGATGGTGGTGATGACGATTAGGAAGACGAGAATGAGGATGATGATGATGATGATCATGATGATGGTGATTGTGATGGTGAGGATGCTGTCGATGATGATGATGCTGATGATGATGCTGATGATGATAGTGATGGTGGTGATGACGATGATGATGATACTGTTGTTGTTGATGGCGATGAGGTCTGTAAGGATGACCATGCCGATAATGCTGGTGAGGATGATGATGACGAATATGATGATCATGATTATGATGATGGTGCTGATGGCGATAGAGATGAACATGATGATTATGATGCATGCTGATGATGATGCTGATGATGCTGAGGCTGATGAGCAGGATGGTTGTGTTGTTGACGGTGATAGCAAAACTGGTGGTGTTGACGATGAAGACGATGAAGACGATGATGATGAAGATGATGACGATGATGATTATGATGGTGATGGTGATGGTGATGGTGATGATGATAATGATGATAATGATGATGTCAGAGCGGAGGATGGTATTTACATTGATTGTTGATGATGCTTTGACGATGCTTTTGATGATGATGCTGCTGTTTTTGATGATGGTCATGAGGTCTGTAAGGATGATCATGCTGGTAATGCTGATGAGGACGATGATGATGATCAACATGCTGATCCTGACTATGATGATGCTGATGGCGACGGTGATGAACATGATGATGTTGCTGATGCTGATGATGCTGATGCGGATGATGGTGATGATGCTGAGGCTGATGAACAGGATGGGTTGTGTTGTTGACGGCGATGGCAACACTGGTGATGCTGACGATGAAGACGATGATGATGATGATGATGATGATGATGATGATGATGATGATGATGATGATGATGATCATGGTGATGCTGATGGTGATTATTCTGGTGGTGGTGGTCGTGATGATGATGACGCTGCTGCTGGTGAAGATGATGCTGCTGATGCTGCTGCTGATGTTGTTATTGTTGATGATGGTGATGATGATGATGATGATGATGCTTCGGATGATGATGCTGATGATTATGATGACGATGACGATGGTGATGATGATGCTGATGATGCTGATGATGATGCTGATGATGATGATGATGATGATGATGATGATGATGATGATGATGGCGGAGCAGATTTTGAGGATGTCTCGAGCGAGGCGCTTGTTTTCGCACGGCCAAGGGGGGCGCGATTGGGGTATTGCACAGGCCCGTTCGCGCCCAGATTGCGTGGATGTCTCGAGCGGTTTGCCTGCTTGCATGCTTAACATCCTCCGCTTTCGGAGCAGATCCTTAGGAAGTCTCGAGCGGTGTTCAGTGTGATGGCATAGCAGGCTTTGAGGATGTCTCGGGCGAGGCGCTGGTTTCAGCACACCCACGGGGGGGCGCCAGGGGGTACTTCACTCCTCCGTTCGCGCCCAGAGTGCGGAGATGTCTCGAGCGTTGTGTCTGTTTTCGTGCTCAGCGTCCTCCGCTTTCGGAGCAGATGTTGAGGATGTCTCGGGCGAGGCGCTGGTTTTCGCAACCCAGGAGGCCCTGATTGCGAGGATGTCTCGGGCGGTTTGCTTGTTTTGGTGGCCAAATTCGTCTGCGTTTAGAGTCGATTCTGAGGATGTCTCGGGTGAGGCGCCGGGTTTGACACCCCAAGGTGCCCAGATTGCGAGGATGTCTCAGACTCACTTACAGTCGGGGCCCTGAAGAAGGAACCCTTTTCGTTGGGGAGGGGCTCCGCGTTCCTTAAGTGTTTCGCAGCTTGCCTCAGGTTCTCCTTATGCTTTCGATCGGACATCGAAGTTTAACTTATGGAAAAAAGGGGCCTCGTTCCTTATTTTGGGTTCCTTAGGTGAAGGCCCCGACTGTATGCTCAAACTCACTCGTGCTCAGACTCACTCCCACTCCCTCTCATATTCATCATATTCCTGCTCAGACTCATTCACACTCAGATTTTCATTCAGACTCACTCACACTTAGACCCACCCACCCTCAGACACACTTGTAATCCGACTCACTCGTACTCAGACCCACTCATATTAAAATTCAGAATCATCATATTCATCTTCAGACTCGCTCACATTGAGACTTATTCGCGCTCAGAATCACTGACTCTCAGACCCATCCACCCGCATATTCACTCGTAGTCAGACTCACTCGTACTTAGACCCACTCAGACTCCGACTCGTACCCAATATACTCATACCCAGACTTACCCACACCCAGACCTACCCACATTCAGATTCACCCTCATTAAGACTCGCTCATACTCTGACTTGCGCATTCTCTGACCCACTTGTACTCAGACTCTCTCAGACCTAGACTGACTGACACTTGCACTCAACCCGTTTATACCTCAAGCCCGCGTGTATTCGAAAATCTTTGCGCCTAGACACGGCGGACAGGTCCATGCCATTAGACGTACATATTGGGAGCTCCACGCAGTGAATAATTCTCGTCCTGGGAGGCGGGACCGACGCACGCCAGCCATCGCTTGAGTTTGCCCGCCTCCTTGCCCAGGGACGACCGCGGCGGCCGCCACGACGCTCGCAGCGACGGCCACGACGGCAGGCGCGGCGACCTGGATGCTCGGCCAGCTGGCCACGTGGATCGCCACGCGCCTCTCGACCATCCCCCTGGCTCCGGGGCTGTCGGAATTGCTTACAGAAGGCACATCGAGTGAGACAATGTGCTTGCCTGCAGGTGTCCCCCCCCCGGAAGCGTCTTATCCCCCGATGGCCCCAGGGACGCACATAAGCTCTGGGACACCACCTCGGGACCCAAACGTATAGACGACGAGTGCGCCCCCAGATTTTTCGTGACCAGGTCTTTGTATCGGGCATCGGGCTGCACGTGACGAGGGCCAGCGCTGACGGTGTCGGCCAATCTCCTCTGGCTTGCCCAAACCAGAGGCTGGAGTCGGATCCTCCCTCTCCGCCCTCTGGCTCGCCCGGGCTTGGGAGATCCTCCTCCCCCCCCCCCTCCTCCTCCTCCTCCTCCTCCTCCTCCTCCTCCTCCTCCTCCTCCTCCCCCTCCTCCTCCCCCTCCTCCTCCTCCTTCTCCTCCTTCTCCCCCTCCTCCTCCTTCTCCCCCTCCTCCTCCCCTTCCATTTATGGTGGTGGTTGCGTGCTCGGCGGCCGGCTGTGGCTCGCGCGTGCCGCCCCCCTCTGGCTGCCCTGAGGGTTGGCGCTGAGCTGGCCGGGCAGCGCGCCCCCGGAGTTGCCGGGAGCCTTGGGACGGGGGTCAGTGCGAACGGGGGTCGGCCAGAGCGCCCGATCTTGCAGGATCCTGCAGGGCCTGGGTCGCATTGACCCGGGTTTGGGGGCAGGATCTTGCAGGATCTTGAGGGAACTTTCGCACTGACCCGGGCTTGGGTGCAGGATCTTGCAGGATCTTGCAGGATTCTGCAATGCCTGACTGACCCCGGTTCTGGATTGATCCGGGTCAGAAGATCCCCGCTTTGGGCGTTAGAGGGAGGGATGCGCTGTCAAGAGATCCAGGGGTTGACCTCTTCCTCCTCCGACGGAAGGCTCCTCGGACGCCGGCGAAGGTGGAACGAGGGCGGCCCTGGCCGGCGGAGTTCAAAGTTTCGCCCGGGGCGATTCTCAACATGTTGATACAGTCTGGGGGCGAGTTGCCCCACGATGTGTCAACCTTGGGCGGAAGGACCCAGAGGGCTCCTTCAAGCCCTCCTGGCGGGCTCGCTCTCACAGGGAGGAAGGTACCCATGCCACGACCCCTTCCCTCGTGATCCCCTTTTTGGGCGTCCCGGGAGGCCCTCGTCGCCACCGCTGGATTCGCCTCGTGGTCGTGGTCAGGACGCACCCCTGGAGAGGCCCAGGGAGTAGCGACATCGGCCGAGAGCCGATGACAGCGCCAAGGAACCTCGCACCTCGATTCCGAGAGAGTCGCGCCCCCCCCCTGAGCCTATCCTCCCTTCTCGCTGGGGACGACCGAAGTGGGTACGGAAAGATCAGGAGGGAAAGAAGCACACAGGCACAATCATCGTCGATTCCCAGGAAAATATGCGCAAATATGGGAAGTGGGGGGGGAGACAGGAACCCAGAAAATATGGGAAAATATGGGGAATATGTTTATTTGTGTGTATTTATTTGTGTGTCCAGGGGCCCCTTCAAAAGAAGAAGCACACGAAGACCAGACCCGCTGTCGGTGCCGCCGCGGGCCTCGTCCATTCGAGGCAGCAGGCCGCCTGCCCAACGGCGGCCGCTGTCGGTTTTGGACAACGTCTGCTGTTGGGCATCGCACGCCTTGCTCCCGTAACCCGCTTCGGGCGTCCACAGACCCAGATCCCCGACGCCACGATCTTCTCACTGCGTCGGCCCCCCGAGGTCTGAGCCTGCTCCCCAGGACCGGATCCTCGTCCCGGGTCGTTTTCTGACGGTCCCGAGGCCCAGCAGGGGCCCCGAGGGGGCGAAGACAGCGAAGCACCTTCCGTCGTTTCTTTTCATTGCTCGAGGGGGGCTCCGGGAAAGCGGCCTCTGCAGGAGGCACCACACGGGAAGGCCCCCCCTGGGGGTGCCGCGGCGCGCGCTCGGCGTCGGCGGCGCTGGGGGGCCGAGCGAGCGCGAGTTGCACGCGGGGCGGCCCCAGCTCCCACCGACGTCGGCGGCCCACGCCGGCCAGAGCGGGGGCGTGCTTGACGAACCCGACGCCGCCGCCGTCGCCGTCGCCGTCGCCGTCGTCGTCGCCGTCGCCGTCGTCGTCGCCGTCGTCGGCGCCGTCGTCGTCGTCGCCGTCGTCGCCGTCGTCGTCGTCGTCGTCGTCGTCGCCGTCGGCGCCGCGGCGGCGGCGGCGGCGGCGTTGGCGGCGTTGGCGCCCGCGGGCCGCCACGGCCCAAAGGAGTGGCTCGGGACAGAAATCAGGTCGGGCATGTCCTCCTGCAGGCGGACCGTGGAGGAAAAACTGAAAAAATAGCAACAGTGACAACAGCAACAAATCAAACAAAATCATCGACGATCCCCGGCAAACTGACAACGACAACCACCAAAAAAAGAAAGACTGAAAATAGCAGCAGCGACAACAACAAAAATCAAACAAACTCAAATCAAAAAATGAATCAACAACAAACCAATACCACGTTTTGGCCTTCCCCGGCCGAGCCCCTGCGGGAGGCCCAGTCGGGCACTGCACCGGGGCGCCCAGCCTGCGGAGGGGCCCTCGGCGCGGGCCTCGGGGGGCCCATAGCGGGCCCCGCGGCCCCGGGAGGGCCCCCCCAGGGGCCCCAGGAGGGCGCCCCAGGCCCAGACCCCCTCGAGTCAGGAACGAACGACAAGTCGGGCCTGTCCCCCTACAGTGGGATTTTCGACGAAAAATACAAGGTACCTCAGAAATAATGAAAACATGCTCCAAAAATAGTCCGGGGATTATTGTTTGAGCATTAGTTGATCTTTTTGGGGCATTTTTGTGGGTATTCTTTTATTTGTCGTCGAAAATCCCCCTGTAGAGGGGGACACGCCCGACATAAAACAAACATCATGCTGGGAGGCGTTTGGTTATCTTCTAGGTGGGCGACAGAGGACAGAAAGATAAGAATTCGGAGCTCCGCGCGGGTTTCTCGGATCCGCGCTGGACCCCCCTCCCTGGCGCGCGGAGCGCGCCAGGGGCGCCGCCCGGAGCGCCTGGACCCCCCTGGCGGCGCCTCCGTCGCCGCCCCTGGCGCGCTTGCCAGGGAGGTGGGTCCGCGCGGATCCGAGAAATCCGCGCGGGCCTCCGAGTTTTTATGTTTATGTAATTCTTCGTTCCTCTATTTTCGGCCTCTGGGGGCCGAGGATGCCGGTCCTGGGGAACGGGTCGAGACCTCTGGGGTCGACGTTATGAAACATCATGTCGGGGGCCTGGGAGGGGGGTGGGGTCAACAGACTGCGCTCAGATCTCGGACGGTATGCGTTTTCAATCCTTGCGTTTTTCCTTGTCTTCTGCGTTCGGGGGTCGTTCTCGGGCCCTGAGGCCATCAAAAACGGATCGGGAACGAAGACCCCCCGGGGGAATGGGTCGGGATCCTGTGGCGCCGCGGAGTGAACAACTCAGATCGGCGGATGTCAGGGCGCCCGCGCGCACGCTGGCGCCCACGGACTTCCCGATTTTAAAAGTCCTTCCGAAACGCCGAGCCGAACACCTTGGCGCCGCGGCAACACTGGCGCCCCTGGAACCTCCGGCGCCTCGATCCGAAAGCATCTGGCGCCGCGACAGTCTTGCCGCCCCGAACCCCGATCCTCGAACCGAACACCTTGGCGCCACGGCAGCCTTGCCGCCGCGAACCTTCAACCCTCGATCCGGAGACCTCTGGCGCCCCGAGCCTCGATTCTGGAAACGAAAACCTCCAGCGCCGCGACAGCCTTGGCGCTCCGACAACCTCTGGCGCTCCGAACCTCGATCCTCGGTCCGAAAACCTCAGCACCGCGACCACCTTGCGCCCCAATAACATCGACTCGATCCGAAAGCCTCTAGCGCCCCGAACCCCGATCCTCGAACCGAACACCTTGGCGCCACTACAGCCTTGCCACCCCGAAAACCTCTGGCGCATCGACCCGGAAACCCCTGGCGTCCCGAACCTCGATCCTCGATCCGTAAGCCTCTGGCGCCGCGACAGCCTTTGCGCCCCGAAAAGTTCCAGACCCTCGATCCAAAAACCTCTGACGCCCAGAACCTGGCGGGGCCAGGACGACGATAAATCCGTTCCAGAGCGTTCCGGAGCGCTCCGAGAAGGCCGCGGCACCCGATCTCAGAGATTTTCGACCTATCCTCACTCGAATTTGTACTCGTCCTGGCTTCGTCTTACCGAGCCCCGATTCTCGATCCGAACATCCGCCACAACAGTATTTACTCAGACGCCCTCCAATTGATTTCTCCTGAGCCTCATGGGGAGGGCGGCGGTGTGTTAATCACCATTGAGAGCCAGCGACTTTGGACACCACCACTTTCCCTGACTGTACATGCACAATTCGTCGGGGGTGCCTATGTCTGTCTGTCTGTGTCTGTCTGTCTGTCTGTCTGCCTGCCTGCCTGCCTGCCTGCCTGTCTGTCTGTCTGTCTGTCTGTCTGTCTGTCTGTCTGTCTGTAGGTTGGTAGGTAGGTAGGTAGGTAGGTAGGTAGGTAGATAGGTATGTTGGTATGCATGTGTGTACGTACAGATGTATAATTGTATAACTATAAGTATGGATGCATGCATGTGTGTATGTGTGTATGTATGTATGTATGTATGTATATATATGTACGTATGTATGTATATAGGTATGCATGTAATGATGTATATTATGTATGTACGTATGGATGTATGGCTGCCACTTCTCAGACAAGGCGCGCAGGGCAGCACCATCCCCAATATCGAAAGTTGCTGTGCAAGCGCTGTTTTAGTTGACGCTCTCTTCCCCCTGATCCAGCAGGCAGCGCGCGCCCCGAGGCCTGCCATGGCGTGGCGCGTCGTCGCCTACAGCCCTCGGGTATGGTATGCGGCAGGCCGGCCACACGCTATCAGTGAGGCTTTCAAGTCTTATCAGTTCGTTGTACCTCCTGGCACGTCTAAAGCAGGTCCAGAATATGTGCAGACTCTACCACAATCCCAGCATATATTTTGCCGCTCTGGACGCGATGGGCGACCCCCAACCGGAGCACTGGTATCGCCATTGGCATCAGCCGACGAATCCACCAGCAGCATCATCTACGACACGTGCACGTCCCAGCCGAATTCCGAGGACGCGTGCTGGTTCTTCGGTTTCTCCGAGGCGACGTTGATATTACACTTGTGGCAGTGTACCAGCACGTGGAGCCCACCAGCGATACGGCCCGACAAAGCCTGTCAGATGTGGAAGTGGCTCGAACACTACATCAGCACCTTACCTCACCGCACCTATCCAATCCTGCTTGGTGACTTCAATGGCTGGACCGGCACATACGACATGTGAAACGGGATGTGGGCCTACCGACCTACTCCAGCGGTGGGGGCCCTTACGGTTCAGAAGGAGAATTTCAACGGAGGTCAGCCCAGATGGGTCTGCGAACGGCATCACTTGGCACTTGTCAACACTTTCAAAGGCGGCGGCCCTACCCACTATAGCCGTGCTGATGCCTCCCAAATCGATTATATCGCTGTCCCCCAGTCTCAACCTGGCAGCGTGTCTTGGTGCAAAGTTCTCGAACCCTTGGGGCAATCTCTTCAGTACATGGCAGCACCTGGACGACGAGATCATCGCCCACTGGCATGCAAGGTGCGACATCGACTGCGGTATTCCGGAGTGCCAACAACTACAGCAGCGCGTTGGGACCGACATCTCTTGGCGAAGTGCGTGCACGATCGGAGACGAACCCACGCCGTTTGGCGTCATTTGGAGGATGCTTGTCGTAGCCAGCTCCCCCTCACAGATATGTCTTGCGAGCTACCTCTGACACCCGACCAACTTCTGGACGTGCTGGACGATCGCTTCTGGCAAACATCGGCGCACGTTTCCGTGGCTGCCCAGAGTCACCAACGCCCCCCGGGAACCCAGCGTGCCATCGACGCCCTCACGACTGCCAAACGCGACATCCAGAGTTACGAATTCGACGCCACGGTCTTGCTCGAGGCCCCACACCACCAGTACTGCACATTGCAGTTTCAGTCATATATGCTCCACGCGTGGCAACTACAAGTCCGGTATTGGAAACGTCGGCGCGAGCTCCAACAACTACTCAAACATGACCGTCGTCATTATGAAACTGAACTTGCCGACTCCCTTCGTCAAGCTTGGCGGCATCGGGACCACCACGCTGTCTGGGCAATCGCCCGGCAAATGTCTGGCTCCAAGCCTGGCCCCCAAAAGCGGCTCTTTGACCGTGCTGCGCCAGAATCGCCGACAGCCGCTGAGTGGTACGCCGCACAACGGTTACCAGGACACGAAGGAGGACAGATGGCTTCCTATCATACGCCGCCGCCTCAGCCACAACCGCGACCTTTCAGCGACGACCTCCGTGCTGTCGCTCACGCCCGTGCGCGTGGAGATTTCGAAGGACTGCAGCACCGAGCACGACGTGCCAAACTTCGCAAGACGACGCCCCCTGGTACCATCCCCTTCGAATTATACCGCATGGCCCTCCACCCCAACGACGCTCCCTCCCCCCAAACCGCCGGACTCGGCAGCAACGATCCCGACGCACACCTCCCGAATTTCCCAGCTCTCCTCCACAATCTGCTATGGTCAATCCGGCTCTACGGTGCCACCCCTACCAGATGGCACCACAGCCGTGCATACCCACTACCAAAACCGGGATGCAAGGATCTGCGGCTCATTCATGTGTTGGACTGCCTTGGGAAGTCATTTTACGCTCATCTCTGGTCCCGTGCTGGGCCGTACGCTTCCCGCCCATATGCATACGGCTACATTCGGCATCGATGTAGAGAGGCTGCAATCATGCAGCGGCAGGTCCTCGTTACCCGCCTCATGGCTGCGAAGAAATCTTATGCTCTCAGCTTCCATGACGCCACCGACGCATTTCCCAGCCCAGCGCATGAACACCTGGACGCCGCTATACACGCCATCGCTGACCCCGCCGACGGGCAGCTTCTGCAGCAGCGACACCGTCAAGCAGCTACCACAATCCGCGCTGCAGATTCGGACCTCCATCTACGCTTGGGCAGCGGAGCTCTCCAAGGAGACGTCATTGCTGGCCCCCTGTTTCTCGAGGTCGCGCACCCCGCTATCGACCAATGGCGACAGGCCACTGCAGACCCGCAGCTGCTCGTCAAGCACCCCGTGTACGACTGCTGCTACGATGTCTCCATCACGACCTACGCAGATGACAACTCCAAGGCCCACGTCGTCACTGATGTCGATTCACTGGTCCTCTCCACCGCCCATTCAAACCAAAGCCTCAACGACGCTCTCACACAACGGAACATCGCGCAAAACGAAACCAAGATGGAGCATGCCGTTCACTTCTGCGGTCATGGTGCGGACGCCCGCATGCGACAGGTCTACCGCCAAGGACTTTTGGCAGGCAGCGTCCTTCCACACGTTCGTTATCTCGGGCCCCATCTGCACCGCAGTGGAAGAAGTGGTCCCGAGGTCACCCGACGACTTCGCGCCGCGCAGATTGGCTGGTCAACTATGGGCAAGTTCTGGGCCAAGTGCCGGGACTATGCTACCCGCCGAGTGCTATTTCTGTCTATGGCTCAAGGCGCGTTATACCCGGGCATGGAGTGCTTTACTCTCACTTCTTCTGAACGTGGTCAGTTCGATCGCTTCTTGCTTGGCAAGATCAGCAAGCTCATGCGTGGCACAGGTTGTAAGAAGCAGGTCAACAACGGAGTCGCCCGCTACACGGCTGCAGATTCTCACCAAGTCTGGCGATGGATCCGGCTTGCGCCGTCGCAGATCGAGCTGCGCATGCGACGACTCCAATGCTGGCAGAGAGTGTCTCGATTCCCCCACGACCACAACCAACTACTCACCACTGTGTCTGGGCAGGCGCCGTGGGAACAAGAACCGATGGTCGACGCAGCCGGCAAAATCACCGTCAACCCTCACACATGGATTGCGCTGCTGCAGGCGGACATTGCCGAGTTGCTTTCGCTTGACTCCGCGGACGCCCTCTCGCGCGCTCTGGGTGGGAATCTGTTCGCGATCTTCGCATCGAATTCGGATCTCTTCGTTAGTACCGATGCCGCCGAGCTTCGCCAGAAGTACCTATCTGTCGAAATCCCACCCCCAGGTCACGTCTCGCAACCAGCTGATGCAGATCCAACACCTCCTCCTGCCGATATCTTTATGCATGCGTGTGAAATACCGACACCGGCAGGCGGAATTTGTGGACAAGTGTTTCCGACTGCGCAGAGCCTGGCGGTGCACCGAGCTCACAGCCAATCCGAAGGCCATGGCCAAATTCTACAATCCACATTGGCCACAGTCACAAACCAGTGCTCATGGTGCCGGAAGGTTTTTGCATCTTTGCGAGCTGCGCAGCACCGCGCACGACAAACTATCGCTAGGGGGTGTTGTGTGGGAAGAGGGAGTGCTACTCATCATCATGTTCATCCTCCTTCTTGTCTCGCTTGCCCCTTGTGCAGCCGCACTTGTGCTCGATTGCCAGAGCTCCAGCAGCATATATCCGGACATTTCGTGCGCATCCGGCCGGATGGGCGCCTTCCTGATGCCGGCTGATGGCCGCCGTGCCCAGCGACTGCGCGCGGGTGGCAGCGCGGCAGAGGAGCAGGCACAGGCCCAAGTCCAAGGGGAACTTCTGACCTTGGTGGCCCAGCTCGCCCTGAAGGTGGACCTGGACGCGCGCGAGCTGCGGGCTGCCGCGACCACCACCGTCGTCGCGAAGAGGGCGGGCCCCATCATTGAAGCTGGCCAGAACGAAATGACATCCTTCGAGGAGCGCATCAAGGAGCTCCGGGGGTCGAAGGCCGACGCGGCCGAGGCGGGGAGCAAGCAGGTGCGCCTCTGGGCGCGCATCATCGACACCATCGTGAAAGCCGACCGCAGCCCTGAGGTCAAGCAGGCCATCGACATATTGAAGGAGCACCACTCCGCCGCGACGACTACCACCTACCCCTCCGAGCGCGTGCATTTGTGCAAGTTCCGGAAGGCCTTCGACGAGCACTCGGTGAAACTCCACTTCGCGTTCGTCCCAGAGATGGCCCCCGCAATGTATGTCATTGTGAAGGTTCTCGAGGCCGCGGGGGCC
Organism: Prorocentrum cordatum; assembly: GCA_963575745.1. NCBI lineage: Eukaryota > Dinophyceae > Prorocentrales > Prorocentraceae > Prorocentrum > Prorocentrum cordatum. The sequence goes on along the minus strand of CAUYUJ010017535.1, from coordinate 58,897 downwards.
AAGCGCAAGACCGGCCAGGAGGCCTCCGGCTCTCTCGTTGGCGAGCTTCAGAACTGGCTGGGCCGTCTGAAGGACCTAAAGTAAGGGATCCCATCGGTGCGCCGATGGATCCATATATCCAGCCAGTAGGGGCGACAGTCTGACATGATTGTGCAAGTGCTTCTCTGCTACTCTCGCCGCTTCCTTGGCATCCCCGGTCCCTTGCTGCTTGCTCTGTCTCTGTCTCCCCCTTCCTTCCCCTTCTCCCTGGTCCGCCCTTCCCCCGTCCCTCTCGTCTCCCCCGCTGCCCCGTCTTGCCGCTCTCCACCCTCCTTCCCTCGTCTTCGGAAGCCGGCGCAGCAAGCGCTGGGGCACGTGCTGCTTGCCCGAGGCCATCGGTCCCTTCCCGTTCTGGCCCTGCGACAGAGCAGCGATTTGTTTCTGGTCAGGGGCGGGGTATTCAGGTGAGCCGTTTCGGCCGCCCCCCCCGTTTTTCGTCTGAAAGGGGGGGCCGTGGCTAGGGGGCTTATGATTTGATCGCGACAGTCGTCGCTTGCTCGTGCTTGGCCCCTCCAGTGGCCACAGACACGTTCCGAGACCGAGACCGAGACGTATGGATGTATGTATACATGTATACATGTATGCCTGTATGGCTGCATGATTATGTATGCATGTGTGTATGTATGTATGTATGCATTTATGCACGTATGCATATATGTATGTATGTATGTATGTATGTGTGTATGTATGTATGTATGTATGCATGTCTGTATGTATGTATGTATGTATGTATGTATGTATGTATGTATGTATGTGTGTATGTGTGCATGTGTGTATGTGTGTATGTATGTACGCGTGTATATGTGCGTGTATGTATGTATGTATGTATGCACGTATGTATATGTGTATGTATATATGTGTGTGTATGTATGTGTATATGTATGTATGTCTGTATGTATGTATGTATGGATGTATGTATGTATGTATAAATGTTTTGATACACGTGTATATATATATATATATACGTATATGTATGTATGTACTTACGTCTATGTATATGTATGCAGGTGTATATTCACATCCATACAAATGAGTCGGGTGTCCCGGGGCCCCCAAAGTGCACTGATGTGTCTTCTGGCCGCTTCGGGCCCGGAGGGGGGCGCCGAAAAACGCCGAAGGGGGCCGAGAGACGTCCAAAAGGGCGCCAACATGGCCCAAAAACGCTCCAAGAGAACCCAAGGCCGCACAAAAGCATTTCAAAATTGGTCCAACATGGCTTGAAGACAGCCCGAGAGGGCTTCCAAACGGCCAATATGCTCTGAAAAGGACTCCCACGAGGCACTCGGGAGGCGAAACAAGTAGGTTTTCCTGCGGGTTTTTGAAGGATTTTCGTGTTCTCCTTGTGTCGTGCTTCCGACGGTCCAAGACAGCCCACGAGGCCCCAGAAATCAGTTCAGGACGGCCCAAGAGGCACCCAAAGAGGGCGCCACGACGGCACACGAGAGTCCCGAGACGGCCCACGAGTGCCCCAAGACGGCCTAAGAGGCGCTTAGAGATCGCCCAAGAGGGTCCCAAGACGGCCCCAAGAGGGGCCTAAGAGGGGGAACGCGAACCGACAATTCGAGCCTTCCGCCCTAAGAGTCTTCCAGGAGGCCCCATGAGGCCCCCAACAGACCCAGGCACGGCGGCAGGATGGGCCGCAGGTCAGTATAGGGAATGTGAACCGAGAGCCCGAGATCTTCGCCCCAGGAGACCCCCAGGAGGGGTCAAGAGGTCCCCAAGAAGCTTGGCGACATAGCGCCGGTCGACCACTCGATGAGAGCGAGCGGACGACGAGAACTGAGGAAGAGACAGGAGGAAACAGAGAATGTTGACCCTCGTTATGCATGACCGCCCTGTCATCTCCATGCGGTCAGCCTTCGACCAGCTAGAACCTGAGCGCGCGCCAAGCGCGCGCGATGGTTTTAGTTTCTTATTTTGCACACACACATATATATATATATATATATATATATACATACGTATATGTTTATATATATGTATATATGTATATATGTGTGTATATAGATGCTATATGTCATATGTATGGGCTGTATGCTCAGCGACGTACATTGCCGTTTTTAATACATGATCCGCGTGCGGATCATGTATAAAAATGCAGGGACTTAGCAGTAAACGCAACGATGAGTTCATGCATACATCTGATTATAAATTAGTCATGTATTAACAATCCCATTTCTCCCATGTGTTAAAAATTGCCCTGTTTATGATATATGTCACATGTGTGTGGCTGCGTGTTCAGTGACGTAGAGGCACTTCTGGCGCCCCGCGAGGCTCCGCCGCCCACGACGCCCACCGCGCCGCCCGCGGGCGCGGCGCGCCCGGCGGGCGGGGCGCGGGCCCCGACGCGCGGCCCGCCGGCCACGAGGGGCGCCACGGGAAGGACGCGGAGGGGGGCGCGCGGGGACGACGTTGGTGGGCTTGCCTTCCACCACCACCATAATCCTCCTTCTCCCCTTCCTCCCCTCCTCCTCCTCCTCCTCCTCCTCCTCCTCTTCCTCCTCGTCCTCCTCCTCTTCGTCCTCCTCTCTCCTCCTTCTCCTCCTCCTCTCCTCCTCCTCCTCCTCCTTCTCCTCCTCCTCCTCCTCCTCTTCCTCCTGTTGGATGGGGACGGCGTCCTCCTCCTCCTCCTCCTCCTCCTCCTCCTCCTCTTTGCTCCGTTGTTCCGTTGGCGTCTGGATCCCCTACACTGAAAGCGCGAATATCCAGAAGCAAAGATGGTGAGTCGGGGTCGGCTGCCCAAACACACCACGGATCGCTGCGCGCCCACAAGCTCCTGCGGTGAAGAGCTTGAGGGAAAAAACGCATACGAGTCGGCAGGCAGCAGAGAGCAAGACAGCTGGGGGGAACAAGCCTCACTGCCTAAACGGTTTTCGAGCTGCGTCCGCCCCGCAGGGCTCAGATAACGACACCCCCAGTGCCGCCCCGATGAGCCACCCGAGGGGCGCCACTCCCTCGGGCGACCGCACACCCCCACGCACGCCAGGGCGGGGGCCCCTGGCCGTGGGAAGGATGGGTGTGGACCCGCCATGAGCCCCCCGAAGGGGACCCCCCACCCGCCCAGGCACCCGCGGCGTACAGGCCAGGCCACCGCAAGGGGTGGGAAACGTGGCGACGAGGGAACGACACGACAGACGACGACAGCGACGGCGACGACACGACGGGGAAGACGGACTCCCCAGCCACGACTCCCACGGGGAACACCTGGCTGGGTAGCCAGGCTCCCGTGGGAGGCTGCGTGGCGGGGGGCCCCCCCGGGAAGGGGACCCCGCTTTGGGGGCCGTCCCGGGCGCGGGGGCTTTTCCCCCAAAGGCCCGGCGGTCCCCGCCTCCGCCAGGGGGCGCTTTGGCCCGACACCCCACTTCCTCCTCCTCCTCCTCTTCCTCCTCCTCCTCCTCCTCCTCCTCCACCTCTTTCCCCCTCCAACTTCTGGTGGTGGTGGAACACAGGCCCATCAGTCGTTTCAGCCACGCCGCAGATGGGGGTGCAGGGAGGGGGGCGGGCCTCTTAGAAGCACCCCTGCTTCTCAGAAGGCGCGGGCATGATCTATAGGTGTGAGGCCGGCGCCTTCTAATAAGCATCGTCCTGCTAAGAAGCCCTCCCCCCTCTCTCCACCTCCTTATGCGCGTCGCCAAGACGACATTGGGGCCTTAGGAAGGACGTCGGGCGCCTCGGGGCGGAAAGAAAGGTATCCAGATACTGCTACTCCTGCTCTCGTTTTCCCCTGTTGTGGGTTCCTGGGAGGCCCTCGCCGCCACCGCTGGATGCGCCTCGGAATCCTGGTCAGACCGCACCCCTGGAGAGGTCCGGGGAGTATCGGTATTGTTGCCTTCTGGTTTCCCAAAGGCTATCGGGGGCAACATTTTGCAGTGAAGGCCATATTTTGCTGCTGAAGGCAAGCATTCTTGCCTACAAGCCGACATTGCTTCCATGGACAATTGCGTTCAGTACTGAGACGCCTGCCTTCAGGAAAAAGTGTGAACAACGTGCTTTCAGTGAGCAAGCATTTTTGCCTTCAGAAATGCTTGCCCTCAATGAGAGGACGGAGACTCCATGCATCGAACCTCCATCGCCATGTGCCCTTGGATCCTGGCGTCGCCATGTTCCACCCCGGGCAGTGGAGCCCAGATTCAGGCGTCGGCGCCCTCGCAGTTGGATCATGCTCGACCAGCGTCGTAGGCAGGTGCGGTCGAGGGCCCCAGTCGTGACTATTTGGTGACCTTTTGTGCGCGGCTTTTGGTTTGGTCGGGGGCAGCGTGGAGGGTTCCTCCGAAGGGCTTAGGCGACCCGTCCTCCTCCTCCTCCTCCTCCTCCTCCTCCTCCTCCTCCGTCCTCCTCCTTCTCCTCCCCCTCCTCCCCCTCCTCCTCCTCCTCCTCCTCCTCCTCCTGATCCTCCTCCTCCTCCTCCTCCTCCTCTTCCTCCTCCTCCTCCTCCTCCTCCTCCTCCTCCTCCTCCTCCTCCTCCTCGTGTCGCCTACGGCCCCGGGGGAAACCGTGCGGGAGAGGCTCAGAGGAGGACAAGGTGCCGATCTGAGTGCCGCTGCCCCTCGCCGCGCTCGTGGCCTTCCTGCGACCTCCCTGGAGGCCCTCGCTTCCAAGCCTGGACACGCCTTATGCACTCGCATTCGGGCTCGCTCTCACCCAGACTCACGTGTTAACAGACACCCACACCCAAAAAGGAACGCGCTCGACACCGTATGCCCATCTAGGGAACCTCCGCGTCGACGAATTCAACGTCAGTGTGCTTGCTCGGGGACGTCTCGGGGCCCTCCTGGACCATTCTAGAGTTATGATGTTCCAACTTACTTTAGCCTTGATCACCAGAAAGAATTTCGAGCACCAGAAAAGGGGCCCAAGCCTTTAGGGTTTGCACGTGTCGGGCCCTGGGAGACGCTCGTCCGACACTGTTTCGACACTGCTTCGACACTCTTTCGACACGTTTCCGGGTGCTCGAGAGACTATTTCTGGGATGCGGCCCTTGAGTACGATGGGAGCAACCTAAGACTCGCCGTGAAATTCTGGTCCGAAGGCACCCGGGGAGATGTCCCCGGGGGGGGGACGCGCATCTCCGACGGTCCGGTCTTCTCCACCGGCGTGGGCGGTTTTCGGCCTCGGCGGTCGGGGGCCCTGGCCATCAAAAGTGGACCCTCGGGACGAGCAGCTGCCCCCGTGGAAGCGGCCGGGACTTGCAGGCCGCGGACGGAAGCTGGGCGCCGCGTAATGGGGGGGTCATAAATGGGGGGGTGGCGAGGGTGGTCCGAAAAGGTACCCAAACGGTACCTAAACGAGCCCCCTGGGCTTCTGGAGGGGCCCGAAAGGGACACGAAAGGGGACCTTTTCTGACCCCCCCATTTGTGACCCCCCCATTAAGTCACGCCCAAACGGAAGGACTCACAGTCGTGGGTGTCAGGGGCGACTTTCGAGGGGGGACGCACTCCAGAGGGGAACGTTCGGCGAGGGGAAGTCGGGGGCAGCTTTAGGGGGGGGGGCGGGACTTTTCTGGCCGTTCGGGTTCAAGGTTCGGGGTTCGAGGTTCGAGGTTTTTGGGAGTCAGGGGCAACTTTCTGGGCCATGGGCGGCGTCCTCCTCGGACACCCTCGTCGGTTCCTGGCGGAGCCTCGGGATGCTTTCCAGCAGCTGCGCCTCGCCGAGAGCGTGCCGTGGGTGCCCCTGCAGCGGAGTTGTGCGGCCCGGCAGGCAGACGCCACGTCAGGGGGGGATCGGCTCATGGGGACGTGCACCGGCCGCCTCTCGCCCAGTCATCGCCGACCAGGGCACGACAGCTCGCCCGGCCAGGAGCGTGCGGTTTCGCTGTCGGGGGCAAGTCGCCGATGCATCCATGGTTTATCGTCGACTGCAGCTGGATGGCTACACATGGTTCATTTCTAAGTATTCGAAAGGTTTTTGATTTTTTGGGGTGCCAAGATCCTTTCATTTCTAACTGTTCTATCCTGGGCCTCTTCCTGGCCACTGGGGGGCAGGAACAACTAGAAACGAGCAGAGTCAGACCAGAGCACGATCAGAATCGAACGACGTGTTGTTCTATCCTGGGCCTCTTCTTGGCCACTGGGGGGCCAGGAACAAATAGAAACGAGCAGAGTCAGACAGGAGCACGATCAGAATCGAACGACGTGCAGCTTACCGGCGACTGCAGCTGGATGGCTACTCCTCCGAGCCGGTCTCCCCTCGCTGCTGCCCTTCCGCGCGCCCGGGCGGGGCTGTCCAGCGCCGAGCCGAGGAAGCCGAGCGGGCGAGCCCCGCTGGCTGCTCGGACTCCGTTCTCCCAGTGCACGGCCGTGGGGCGCGAGGCTCCTCGGTCCTCCAAGGCCCCGCTGCGGCCCCTGCCCCGCTCGGATCCCCGCGCTCTTCGCTCTGAGTGGGAAAGTTTACAGCACCAGAGCGTAGGTACGATTATAGTAGGCGATTTTAACGTTCATCATTTGTTTTGGCTTGTCCATAGTCATTCGACGACTCCTGAGGGCATCCATTTGAAACGCATCGCTCAAGTCTCGAGCCCCGCTCGGTGCTCGGCTCCGGGGGCGCCCGCAGGCGTGCGCCCCTCGAGCGCACGGGGCGCAGGCGGGCCGGAGAGAGAGCAGCCCAAGCTTCTGGGCCGACGTCGGAAGCCCAGAGGGTCACGGAGCACGGGCCGCGCGGAGGAGCTCTCAGTCGTCACCCGGGGGCCGGAGGGCTTCTTCGCGAAGGGCTCGGGCGACCCCTCCTCCTCCTCCTCCTCCTCCTCCTCCTCCTCCTCCATCTCCTCCTCCATCGCCTCCCCCTCCCCCTCCTCCCTCTCCATCTCCCCCTCCATCTCCCCCTCCATCTCCCCCTCCATCTCCTCCTCCCCCTCCCCCTCTCCTCCACCTCCTCCTCCTCCGTCTCCTCGGGTCACCCACACGGCCCTGGGGGAAGCCGTGCACCCAGGGCTGCCAGCCCCTGCAGGCACGGCGCCGCTCCGGCTGTCGGGCCGCTCCATAGAAGTCAAAAAAACGGGCCCGTCCCTCTACAGGAGGAGTATCCAAAAATGGTCAAGAACTACCCTTGGGACGATGTTCTGACCTACTGACCATTTTGGTCATTTTCTGGTGGTGTTTGCTGGGGAATACGAAAAGACAGATTCGCCCAACATCCGCCTGCAGGGGGGCACGCCCGACCTAAAACAACAGGCGTAGGTCGGGGGGGTCCCACTCGCGGCCGAGGCTCGCCGCGGCCAGCAGCGCCGCCCTCGCTCCCCGGTTGCGCGTGCCGCCCGCCTGGCAGCACGGTGGCCGCGCGCCCCCCCCCCCCCCCGACGCACCCCCACCCCGAAGGAGGGCCGCCACGGCGGCCTCGAGGCCCGCCACGGGGGCCACGACGACCGCCACGGGCGCCAGGAGTTGCCCCCCCGGATCGCCGACGGTGCGGCGCGTTCCGTCCTGTGGCGTGCTCCGCGGCTTCGGCGGTGGGGTGGGTCCGGTCTCGATGCGGTGCAGGATCGGGGGCCACAGGGGAAGCCCGCCCTCCCCCCCAGAGAAATCGTGGGGGGCAGGGGCAGGGCTCGCCTGTGGCCCCCTGCAGGCAATTTCGGGCTGCCGTTCTCGGCACCCCGGGCCACTCCGCCCCAAAACGCTTCCGGATGGGAAGCTGGTCATGCGCCGCCAGTCCCGGGGGGGTAGGGGTCGAGACCCCGGGGGCTCGGGACCTGTGGTCGAAACACTTCGCCCCGAGTCCAGACGTCCCGCCTCCCGAAACCATCCAGACGGAGGTTTTTCATTGTTTTCGGCCTCGCGGTGCCCTCACCAGGCCTCGGGGCCGTCGCAAAACCACTCGGGATGAGAAACGGGTTCCGAGGCAGTGGTCGAGGGGTCGTGGGCCCGCGTCTTCATGAAGACCGACACGTCCGAATCCGACCCCCGCCAACCACAGCTGCTCCAGTCGATGGGAGGCGGGGGCAGGGTCTGGCCCTCGCCGCGCTGCCGCCGGGGCCCACGCCCTGCCCCCGCCGCCCGCCGAGGTGCCTGGGGAGCGTGGATCGGCGGGGGCAGCGCTCGGCCTTCGCCACCGCCCGGGGCATCGGGGGTCGATGCCACCCCGGTTGGGCCGGTCCCCCCGACCCAGACCTCCGGCACGACTGCCTGGGGCGTGGATCGGCGAGGGCAGCGTTCGGCCTTCGCCACCGCCCGGGGCATCGGGGGTCGATGCCACCCCGGCTGGGCCGGTCCCCCCGACCCAGACCTCCGGCACGACGTGGTCGTGTCCGTGTGCGCGGGGCCCGAACGTCCGGGGGGACGTCCGGGCGCGGGGGCATCGCAGAGCGGGGCCCGCAGAGCATGGCCGGAGGCCCGTGCGCGGACAAGAGGGGGCGTCTTGAGAGGAGGAGGCGGGGCCACGAGATCGTCGGAGACGTCGTGGCCCTGGCCAGGAGGCCACCCCCCACGCAGATGTCCTCCTCCTCCTCCTCCTCCTCCTCCTCCTCCTCCTCCTCCTCCTCCTCTCCTCCTCCACCTCCTCCTCCTCCTCCTCCTCCTCCTCCTCCTCCTCCTCCTCCTCCTCCCCCCCCCCCTCCTCAGTGGATCCCACCCTCCCCCTCAGAGGTCGTGGGGGGTAGGGGCAGGGCTCGCATGTGGCCCCCTAAGTCTGGCACAGGCTTCTCACGACGCGCGAGAAGATCTGGGCCGATATGCCTTCCCCGTCCGCCCGCGATGGCCAGGGAGGAGGGACGCAGGGCGGCTCCCCGGGAGGCCGAGCGCGTGCAGCCCTCTTGGCCAGCCTTGAGGCCCTCTTGGGCCCGAAGAAGGCATACGGGAAGATGACCCAGAGCCCAGCGGGGCACGCGGGCAGCCCAAAGAGATCTGAGAATTTTGGGCCCCGGCCCCATAGAGATTGTTCAGGACTGAGGCTCAGCGGATGAGGCCAAGGACCTGAGGACACGCCCACTCCGTGCCGATGGGCACGGTGGTGGAGAGAGAGAGAGAGAGATGTATACATGTGTGCATTTATATATATGTATATATACACATGTAGATACACACACATATCCGCCGCCGCAGGCCGAACTCGATGCCTCAGGGCCTCAGGCCTGGTCGCTCCGGCCTGGTCGCTCCGCTGCCTAAGGCCGAGCTCGATGCAGCCTGTTGCGCCGACCGCCTGTTGAGAGGTGAGGCCCGGGAAACGCGAGTTGGCAGAACCGCGCTTCGCCCAACCCGTAAAGAAGCGTGCTGTGTCCTCGACCGTCCCCTTGCACGCGTCCTCGCCAGAGGCTGGCTTCTGCTGCACGTCGCCCCTCCCCCCAAACGCGGTGGCGTGGGGCCCAGCTGGCCCGCGAAGCAGCTTGCGTGCAAAGGTGTTGCTCGCCTACGTGGCGCTTGCTCGGGCTTAGCCTCCGGTGTAATGTATAAGTCTGCACAGGTTTTCGACCTAGCTTTAAGTCGGGCCTGTCCCCCTACAGGGGGATTTTCGACGAAAATAAAAAATACACGAAACATATTTGAACAATTGTTCAAACCTAGTCTTGGGACTATTTTTGGAGTATTTTGTATTTTTTCCCAACCATCCTGTGGTGTTGGGTCCTCGTTTTGAAGAAGAGACAGCGCCCCGCGTTCACTCCTTCCTTCCTCCCTTCCTCCCGCTGCCCCCTCCTTCGTCACCGCACCCATTTCGGCACACCCCTCACACGTTTCGTGGCCCCATAGGGAGCTCCACTGAAGACCCCAGTGGCTGCGTCCGCATGGCGGCGCCGCACCCATTTCGGCACACCCCTCACACGTTTCGTGGCCTCATAGGGAGCTCCACCGAAGGCCCCAGTGGCCGCATGGCGGCGCCGCACCCATTTCGGCACACCCCTCACACGTTTCGTGGCCCCATAGGGAGCTCCACCCCAGTGGCTGCTCCGCATGGCGGCGCCGCACCCATTTCGGCACACCCCTCACACGTTTCGTGGCCCCATAGGGAGCTCCACCGAAGGCCCCAGTGGCTGCGGGCGCATGGCGGCGCCGCACCCATTTCGGCACACCCCTCACACGTTTCGTGGCCCCATAGGGAGCTCCACCGAAGGCCCCAGTGGCTGCGGGCGCATGGCGGCGCCGCACCCATTTCGGCACACCCCTCACACGTTTCGTGGCCCCATAGGGAGCTCCACCGAAGGCCCCAGTGGCTGCGGGCGCATGGCGGCGCCGCACCCATTTCGGCACACCCCTCACACGTTTCGTGGCCCCATAGGGAGCTCCACCGAAGGCCCCAGTGGCTGCGGGCGCATGGCGGCGCCGCACCCATTTCGGCACACCCCTCACACGTTTCGTGGCCCCATAGGGAGCTCCACCGAAGGCCCCAATGCTACCGCCCTCATGCGTCCCGTACGCCCAGGACAGCGTTTCGTGGCACGCCTTTCGTGGCCCCATAAGGAGCCCCACCGAAAGCGGCACCCACAAAGCGTTATTCACAATTGCATATGGTTGGGTCCTTCGCCAGGATAATTTGGTGCATGTTTGGGGTATTTTCCATTTTTCGTCGAAAATCCACCTGTAGGGGGACACGCCCGACATAAACCTAGCTCCACGGGAATGCACCCATATAGATCTATATAGATATATATATATATATATATACACATGCACATGTTAGCCGACGTAGGACCCCAAGCAGCGATTGCTCGCAGTCTACGCGTTGTTATCCCAGCGGCGCACACCGTGTAGCACCTTCTACGTGCTGCAACCCATTGTGCAGTCTCCGCGGCGCAAAAAAGTGCAAAGTAACGCAAAGCAGTGCACAGCAATGCAAAGCAATGCGCTGCACTGCAACGCAATGCAACGCCTGGCAAGACAATGCAACGCAATGCAGCGCACTGTAAAGGAATGCAAAGCAATGCAAAACAATGCCAATCACTGCAGATCAACTCAAAACAGCAGCACAACACATTGCAACACAATGCAATGCGATGCACAGCTATGCCAAGCCATGCGAAGCCATTTAAAGCAATCAAAAGCAATGCAAAGCCATGCGGAACCATGCAACGGCATTCACATCTATGCAACGCGATGCAACGCAGTGCAAAGCAAGGCCAAGCAATGCAAAGCACAGCAGAGCACTGCAATGCACGGCACAGCAATGCTAAGCAATGCACATCCCTATAAAGTGGTGCACCGCACTGCGATTGCAAAGCAGTGCGATTGCAGTGCAATGATGCACAACACATCAAAGTTCCGCACAGCTATGCACATCAAAGCAGAGCAAGGCAAAGCAACACGTTGCAAAGCTATGTGCAAAGCAAAGTAGAGTATTTCGAGCAATGCACAGCCAGTGCGAAGCAATGCAAAAAACAATGCGAAGCAGTGCAAAGCAACACAAGGCGGGCGACGACGAAGCGGCGGGCGGCGACGGCGACCACGAGGCGGCGGATCCGACAACAGAGCCCAGACGATGGGTGGCGACGAGGTGGCGACGGCGACCGCAGGGCGGCGGACCCGACAACGGAGCCCAGGTGACGAGGCGGCGACGGGGCGGCGATATCCGTCGGTCTCGCTATCTGTCCGTCGATCTCATCACCGGTCTCACCACCGGTCCCATTATTTATCGATCCCATTATCGACCTGACGATCGATCTCACTATCGATTTCATCGATACCATTGTCAGTCTCACGATTGATCCCACAGTCGGTCTCACTTTCATGCTATCAATGTCACAATCGATCGTGATCGTTTTCACTATTTGTCTTACTATCGATCCCACTTTCTATCGATCTATCGTAAGCGCGATCGATCGGTTTCACGATCTGTCGATGACACTATGCATCTATCGATCGATCTCCGTGAACATTCGCTGGGACAACCATCGGGACAACCACGGGATAACCACTGGACAAGCCCTGGCCGAAAACCACCAAGCGGGCGGGATCGGTCTTCTCGGCCGATCGCGCAGCTGTGCCTCGCCTGCACGCACGGCGCGAGCCCGAAACTGAAACCGGCTCCCCGCTGGGGGGCCTCCGTTTCCTTTCGGCCTCACTCCCGACGTTCTGACAGTCCCCGCCCGTCCAGCTTCTTTCAGGAGGGAAAGAAACACACAGACACAATTAATCGTCGATCCCCCAAAAAATATAGGAAAATATGGGAGGTGGGGGGGAAGACAGAAACCCAGAAAATGTAGGAAAATATAGGGAATCTTTTTATTTGTGTGTATTTATTTGTGTGTCCCAGGGCCCCTTCATTCTTCCTGGTCTGGCTTGCAGTCGGGGCGCCGAGGAAGGAGCCCCTCTCTCGTTGGGGAGGGGCTCCGTGCTCCCTGATCGTTTCACAGTTTGCCTCAGGTGTTCCTGAATCGGGGGTGGACACTACCCCCAACAGTGACACGTCGATTAGTAAATTGTCCGTGGCCGTTATTTTCCAGGCTTGCGCCCGCCAGGTTTGGGCCTCAGGTCGCTTTCACTGGACCACGTCTTACTAAAGGGGGGTCTGTCCATCCCCGACTGAGGTCTGCCATGGCGCGGACCTCAGGCGAGTAAAAGGGACCGGTCCGCAGCTCTGGCGATGCTGGCGCCGGCCAGGCCCAGGCCGGCGGTGGTCGGAAGCCCGAGCGAGGGCACGGTGGCGACAAGGCCCCAGCCGGTGGGGGGGGCGACGCGGGTCGATCGACGGAGACAACGGGCCAGCCGGGGGCGCCAGCGAACATGCGAGGTTTTCGCGCCGGAGTGGTCGAGGCCCACCTTGATTCCAGATCCGCCCTACTTTGTTTTTTTTTTCCAACTTGAAATTGCGTCGGAAATCCACCTAGAAGGAGCCGAACAAGTAGGGCGGAAATTTCTGCACCCAACATAAACTGGGGCGAAAATCCACAGAAGTAGGGCGGAAACAACAACAGAAAAGTAGGGCGGAATTGGCATCAGCGGGGCTTGAAAAGTAAGGCGGAAATTCCAAGCCCAGCTTACGAATTTCCCCAAAGTAGGGCGGATCCGGAGTCAGGGCAGGAGAAGCTCGGAGTTTATGCGCTGGTTCGCAGCGGGGCCTCGTTCTTTAGGTAGGGCTCCTCGGGCCACCGCCGCGACTGTGGTCTGGCCTTTGCTGGCCCCTCCCGGCGGGCTCGGGCCGGATCAAAAAGAGCATCCATCAGAGCGTGAATTACCTACCCCGGTTTCGCTTCCAGGCAAAACCAAGTCATACCACGCGCCTCCTCGTCAAGCGGCCTGACCAGTACAGGCCGTAGTTTGGCATCGCTTGGTATCTCTTGGAAGCGAGGGTGGTCAAAAGCGAGGTAGGTTTGCTTGCCCCCTAATCCACCCCCGCGGCCTCTTCTGCGGGCTGGGCTCGTCGGCGCCGCGGCCCCCCCGGTGGGTGCGTGGGGCGACTCTCCTCTGCGCTCCCGCGGAGCTCTCCCGGGAGATGCCTCCCAAGGTCTACACACTGCTCGCTTCTAATGTTTCGAGGGTTCTTTAATTTTTTTGGGGGCCAAAATCCTTTTTCATTCCTAATTCCTAGCCATCCTGTGGTGTTGGGTCCTCGTTTTGAAGAGACGGTCCCCGCGTTCCTCTTCTCATCCTCGTCCCCCTCCTCTCCACCGACCGCATGCGTCCGCCACACCCATGCGGCACACCCCTCACACGCTTCGTGGCCCCATAGGGAGCTCCACCGAAGGCCCCAGTGCCACCGGTGCCACCGCCCGCATGCGTCCCCCACACCCAGTTTGGCATTTTCACCCACCCAGTACAGCGCTTCGTGGCCCCATGGGGAGCTCCACCGAAGCTCCCAGTGGGACCGCCCGCGTGCGTCCCACACACCGAATTTGGCACGCATGAGTCCCCCACGCCCAATTTGGCATGTTCACTCACCCAGTACAGCGTTTCGTCCCTCCACGAAGCCCCCAGTTTGCCCCGCCACATCCAATTTGGCACCCACCCAGTACAGCGCTTCGTGGCCCCATGGGGAGCTCCACCGAAGCTCCCAGTGGGACCGCCCGCGTGCGTCCCACACACCGAATTTGGCACGCATGAGTCCCCCACGCCCAATTTGGCATGTTCACTCACCCAGTACAGCGTTTCGTGGGCCCATAGGGAGCTCCACCGAAGCCCCCAGTTGGGACCGCCCACATGCGCCCCGCCACATCCAATTTGGCATTTTTGACCCACCCAGTACAGCGCTTCGTGGCCCCATGGGGAGCTCCACCGAAGCTCCCAGTGGGACCGCCCGCGTGCGTCCCACACACCGAATTTGGCACGCATGAGTCCCCCACGCCCAATTTGGCATGTTCACTCACCCAGTACAGCGCTTCGTGGGCCCATAGGGAGCTCCACAGAAGCCCCCAGTTGGGACCGCCCTCATGAGTCCCCCACGCCCAATTTGGCATTTTCACCCACCCAGTATAACGCTTCGTGACCCCATAGGGAGCTCCACCGAAGCCCCCAGTGGTACCGCCCACATGCGTCCTCCCACATCAAATTTGGCATTTTCACAAACCCAGGAAAGCGCTTCGTGGCCCATAGGGAGCCCCATCGAAACCCCCAGTGGGACCGCCCGCGTGCGTCCCCCACACCCAATTTGGCATTGCCACCTACACAATACAGCGCTTCGTGGCCCCATAGGGAGCTCCACCGAAGCCCCCAGTTGGGACCGCCCGCTTGCGTCCCACACACCGAATTTGGCACTTTCATCCACCCAGTACAGCTCTTCGTGGCCCCATAGGGAGCTCCAGCGAAGCCCCCAGAGGGACCGCCCGCATGCGTCCTCCACGCCCAAATTTGGCATTTTCACCCACCCACTACAGCGCTTCGTGACCCCATAGGGAGCTCCACCGAAGCCCCCAGTGGTACCGCCCACATGCGCCCCGCCACATCCAATTTGGCATTTTTGACCCACCCAGGAAAGCGATTCGTGGCCCCATGCGGAGCTCCACCGAAGCCCCCAATGGGACCGCCCGCATGCCTCCCCCACACCCAACTTGGCATTGTCACCCACCCAGTGCAGCGCTTCGTGGCCCCATAGGGAAACCACCCAAAACCCTCAGTGGGACCGTCCGCATGCGTCCCCCACACCCGGTGTGGCATTGTCAGCCACCCACTACAGCGCTTCGTGGCCCCATTGGGAGCCCCACCGAAGCCTCCAGTGGGACCGCCCGCACGCGTCCTCCACACCACATTTGGCATTTTCACGGACCCAGTGCAGCGCTTCGTGGCCCCATAGGGAACCCCACCGAAGCCCCCAGCGGGGCCGCCCGCATGCGTCCCCCACACCGAATTTTGCATTTTCGCACACCCTTTACAACGCTTCGCTGCCCCATGGGGGGCTCCACCGAAGCCCCCAATGGGACCGCCCGTTTGCGTCCCACACGCCCAATTTGGTATTTTCACCCACGGCCCCAGTGCTACCGCCCGCATGCTTTCCACCCCCGCCCAGCGCAGCGCTTCGTGGCCCCATAGGGAGCCTCACCGAAGAAGATATTCACAATTGCGGTACCCACAACTCCACATGGTTGGGTCCTTCGCCAGGATACGTGTTCTATCCTGGGCCTCTTCCTGGCCTCCTAGGGGGCCAGGAACAATTAGAAACGAACACACTTAGAAATGAACACGATTAGAAATGAACGACGTTTAGGCCTCCTAGATGGGGTCGGGGCAGATGGGGTCGGAGGATCGCGCTGCGGAGCCCGATTTTCTCCACGCCGACGCATCGCCGACGCGTCGCCGACGCGTCGCCGATGCATCGCCGATGCATCCCCGATGCATCGGCGATGTATTGGCGATGTGGCGCGATCTTTCGACCCCATCTACTCGGACCTCGAGTAGGGGATCGACTACAGAATTGATTAATCCCGAATTGAGTTTCCCCATCCGGTACACGACGACTGCGTCGAACTTTCGTAAATCAATTGGGAACTCTGAGTATATGTCCGTAGATTCGCCAATGAAATTGATTTGGGGGTAAATCAATTCTGTAGTCGAGCCTCGTCATTTTTGTGGTGGTCCCCGTCAGGCCAACCGGAGTCCCCCGCACCCGAGTCTTACGTCGCCCCGACCGGAGATTTGGATTGTGTTTAGGAGGAGGAGGAGGAGGAGGAGGAGGAGGAGGAGGAGGAGGGGGAGGAGGAGGAGGAGGAGAGGGAGGAGGAGGAGGAGGATCAATTCTGCAGTCGATCCCCTGCTCGAGGACCCCATCTCGGAGGCCTCTGCGAAGCTCCGCTTGTGCTGCTGCAGCAGCGCTGCGCGGCCCCAGAGGGGGTCCCGACCCCTCTCGCGGGGGGGCGTTTTTCCGTCCCGGCTGGGCCTCGCGAGGCCGAAGTCGATCGGGAGGGAAAGAAGCACACAGACACGATGCATCGTCGACTCCCAGGAAGATATGAGAAAATGTGGGAAGTGGTGGGGAAGACGAGGACCCAGAAGTTATGAAAAGGTGTGGGGAGCCCCTGTGATTTGTGTCTCCTTATTTGTGTGTCCCTGGGCCCCTTCAATCAAGGACGACGCCCAGGTTGGACAACTCATGTCTTCGGAGATCTTGCTTCTGCCAGGCCGCCCACATGGGTTCGAAGTGGATGGGCCGGCGGCGCGATGTTAGAGCTCGGTTTTTATCCACGCCGACGTCGCCGATGCATCGCCGACGTCGCCAACCTATCACCGATGCATCGGCGATGCACCTGCGATGCGGCGCGATGCTCTGACCACGTCTACTCGGACCCCATCTGGGGGTTCCAGTATACCGATGTTTGTTGTGCCGCCCCGTTCTTTGATGGTCCCAGGCCCCGAAAGCGGGCCCCAGAGACCGTACTCGAAGACGAACGCGCAGATTGAGAACATCCCCAGACCCCCGACGTCATGATTTGTTCATTACGTCGACCCCCCAAGGTCCCGACCCACTCCCAGGGACCGGTTTCTCGTCCTGAGTCGTTTTTTCAGGGCCCCGAGGCCCGGTAAGGGCGGCCCCCAGGGACCGAGAACAGCGAAAAACCTCTCCCGTCGTGATTTTTGCATTGCTCGAGGGGGTCTGGGTCATATCGTCGGCGACGGCGCAAGGCTTTGGGTTGCGCACAGACGCCCCCCCCCCCCAGTTAGCACCGTCTCGCTTCCCCCGAGCAGCCAGTGCGGCCTCAGCAGCTCGACCTCGCAACGTTGGGCGCCGCTGGAGGCGGCGCCAGGATGCTGAGACCGCCCTGGGCTGCTCGTCGGGGGGCCAGTTGAGGCCTGCCGGGACACCTTAGAGGAGCCCGTCTCGATGTCCGCCCGAATCGGGGCAACGTAAGACTCGAATAGGCCAGAACTCGGGTGTGCCGACGTGCGTGGACGAGCGCGTCCTGGGTTTTGGCGGTCCAGCTTTCGTGGAATGTCTGCAGCGGGAGCTCGCGTCAAATCTCAGGTCGAGCCTCGTCATTTTTGCGGTGGTCCCCGTCAGGCCAACCCGAGTCCCCCGCACCCGAGTCTTACGTCGCCCCGACCGGAGATTTTTGTGTGGAGGAGGAGGAGGAGGGAGGAGGAGGAGGAGGAGGAGGAGGAGGAGGAGGAGGAGGAGGAGGAGGGAGGAGGAGAGGAGGAGGAGGAGGAGGAGGAGGAGGGGAGGAGGAGAGGAGGAGGAGGAGGAGGAGGAGGAGGGGAGGAGGAGGAGGAGGAGGAGGAGGAGGAGGAGGAGGAGGAGGAGGAGGAGGAGGAGGAGCGGGAGCGCGGGAGCGGGACCTCGAAGGACGCCCGCCACCCCGGCCACGACGCGGGCCACGGCCGCCCCGCGGACCGCGACCCCCGCCACGACGGGCGCGTAGGCGCCCTCGAGGGCCGCCGGCACGACGACCGCCAGGATCCGCAGGGGGGGCACCGCGCAGGGCCGCTGACGGTCCGACACCCAGACGCTCAAGCAGTGGCGAAGCGCTTTGGTGGTATGCACGACATGTTATTAGAACATTTCTGTCCGAGACTGTCCCGTTTTAACACGTCGGGATGATGTTCTGAGAACCTTGTTTTTGTTCTTCGAACATGTTTGGGTTCTAAGAACATCTCGCGGTAGGCCTACAGAAATGCCGGGACGGTGGGTCCCTGCGCAAGACACCCCCGCGTCGTGAAAAGATCACGACGGTTGGTCGCTCGCGATTTTCGGCGTCTCGGGAGCCGCTGCGGGACCGTCACGAAAACGAACCGGGCCGAAAAGCAGATTGCCGGGAAGGGGTCCAGATCCTGGGGGGTCCACGTTTCGTTTCTGAGGCCGATCCGTCCTGATCTTCAGGCTCCCGTTCCGATTTCGATCCGATCCGGCCCAAGCCGATCTACTCTCCAGCCTGCAAGGGACCGCTCCCGAGCTGACCCAGCGCCGATTCAGGGGCGATCCGATTGGCTTCTGATCCGATCCACTTTCGTGAGCCTCAGCCACGCGCAGAGGGGGTGGGGGGAGGGGGGAGGGCTTCTTAGAAGCACCCCTGCTTCTTAGAAGGCGCGGGCCTTATCTAAAGACGTAAGGCCAGCGCCTTCTAAGAAGCAGCCTCCTTCTAAGAAGCCCCCCCCCTCCCTCCACC
This sequence comes from Prorocentrum cordatum, assembly GCA_963575745.1. NCBI lineage: Eukaryota > Dinophyceae > Prorocentrales > Prorocentraceae > Prorocentrum > Prorocentrum cordatum. Next base: position 40,413 of record CAUYUJ010017535.1, on the reverse strand, counting down.
CCCTTGTGCGCGCCGCCAAGAGCCGATTGGTCTCCGATCCTCACGTCCCCTGTTGGAGGAGAGCAGTCGAGCACAAATACAGTGGCCCTCCCTGTCGTGTTTCGTTTTTTTTCTGGGCCTCATGGAGGCTTCTTGTCGGCGTGGCTGGATCCGCCTCGAAAAACATGTCGGATTGTGGAGCCCGGAAGGGATCCCATTATGAGCGAGTTCGAGCGGCGCAAAGATCCAGGACGTATATAACAAATCAAACACATGTTTTTAGTTGTTCGGCTTGTGGGGGTCGTTTTCGAGTATCGGGACCGTCCACAAACTACTCAGGATCAAAAGCCAGCCCTGGGGAAAGGGTCAGGACTTCCTGGGGGCCGCATTGAAAAAACAGCTGGGATCCTGGAGTAGCTTTCTCTTCACAGCGTCGTTCTCGCTCAGATTCGGGCCTGTGGTCCCTCAGGGGTCGATCCGCCTTGATTCGTGTCGCGGAAATGGGGTCCAGGGCTCCGGTCGAGATGTGCTACGGTGAAAAGGGGGGATGCTCGCAGAACCCCCCCTCCCCTTCCCCCCTTGAAGGGGGGTGGGGATTTTCGAACCCCCGCCCCCCCCTCCCCCCCTTAAGGGAGGGGGGGTCCGAATCCCCCCCCTCCCCACCCCACCCCTGGGGGGGATGGGGGGGTCCGAAACCACCCCCACCCCTCCCCCCCTTGGCGCTGGATTGCCATTTCGGATCTCAGGGTGTCGGGCGGATTCGTTGTTCCATCATTCCAGCGTTTCCGCTTCCGTGTCTCAGCATCGCATCTCCATTGGGAAAGTTTTGCCCCCGCTGTCCGACCTACAGTCGGACCGAGGTATGAGATCGAGGTATGAGATCGAGGTCGGTTCGGGGAGGGTGCCCGAATGTTCTTCGTGCTTGTGTGATGTCCCCCTGTGCATCCTGGGAGGGCACCTTCGAGCGCTCTCCTGATTTTGGCCCCAGCAGAGGGTCTCGTGCTCTTGGAGGATTTCTCCAGGTGGGGAGTGCTTCCCTCTCTTCGGATGCAACTCCTGGGAGGTCAAATTCTGCTTTTGCCCTGGTCCGAAGTCCGGCTCAATCCCGCTGAATCCCGCTTCATCCGGCTTAGTCCCGCTTAGTCCCGCTTAATCCGGCTTAATCCAGCTTGATCCGAGGCCCACTCTGGCGTGCCCCCAAAGGGGCTGAATCCTCCCTAACCCTTCCGACGAACACCTCCCAGTAGTTGCCTCCCAGTAGTTGCCTCCTAGCCTCCCAGTAGTTGCCTCCGAAGTCCTCCCGGTAGTTGCCTCCCAGTAGTTGCCTCCCAGTAGTTGCCCCGACGAAGACCTCCCAGTAGTTGCCTCCTAACCTCTCTGCCGAGCTTCGCGGTACACGTCTACCCCCACCTGGGGGGGCACCGCGTGCACACTCTTTGGCGGCGCGCGCGCGCGTGGGTTCGCTGCGAGGGGGGCGGCCGTTCACGGGGAAGGCCGCGGGGGCCCTCCAGGAAGGCAGGGGGCCTTCTCGGGCGACAATTACGTCGGGCGTGTACCTCTACAGGAGGAGTATTCAAAAATAGTCAAAAATCAAAGTCTGGGGACGATTTGTTGTATGATTTTGAGTGTTTTGGCGGTATTGTTTGTGTATTTTTTCTTTTTCGCCCAAAATCCCCCTGTAGGGGGGACACGCCCGGCTTAAGGCAAGAGCCTGGAGGCCCTTTATTTGGCGTCGCTCGGACGTGTGCTTGGCTCGGCAGGGACCATCGAGGAGCCTCGTGGGTCATCGAGCAAAGAATTAAGACACGCGCAAGATCGAAACATGCACGGGGAATGGTGGTCGTTCTTTTATTCATTGTTTTGCCGATCGGCGCGGGCCCCCCTCCCCCCCCTTCCCACCCCATGGAGTAGATCTTGGCTGTTTTCTGGCGCCCGTTTCGAGCAGGTGCAGCCTCCCTTAGAGGCTGCACTCTTGCAAACAGTCGCACTGAGCAGAGGTCTGGAGCCAGACCCCCCCCCTCCCACCCCGCCCTTGGCGCCCAATGTCGAAACTCCGAATAGGAAAACGCTCACGAATGGACGTCCGCGCGATGGCAAGTTAGGATGAAGTCGGGCCTGTCTCTCTACAGGAGGAATGTTCAAGCATAGCACAAACAATTGTCTGGGGACGATTGTTTGACAATTTTAGACGATGTTTGGAGTTTTTGCTTTTGCGTATTTTTCGTGTTTCGCCCAAGCTCCCCTGTAGGGGGACAGGCCCGACCTAAAGTTTTGGAAGGCTCCCACGAAGCCTCCTGAGGCCCTGCGGCGAAGCCCCCCCCCTGCCCTCGTGTCGGCGTCACCCCAACATACCTATACTATGTGTGCGGCGCGCCCCCGAGGGGCGACGCGCGCACCGAGAAATCTTGCAGTATATGCGTCGTGGCGGGCGCTTTCTGGCCACACCGCTCGGGAAAACGATGCACTACCAGATGGGTATACTACATGTTCGGGTCGGACGAGCTACCATGACCCTGGAGTTTTGCTCGATCGCGAGCTGGCGTTGGCACACAAGGCAAGAGACGATGAAGCGCGTCATGCACCCGACAATCTTGCCAAGCAACACTGGTGCCACTCGCTTCCAAGCTTGGCACACAGGGCCAGGGCGGGAGGCCCATGAGAAGGAGGAGGAGGAGGAAGAGGAGGAGGGAGTAGGAGGAGGAGGGGGAGGATAATCACGAAGAGGAGGATCTACTACAAGATGGGTAGTACTTGCATGTCCCTGCGCATCCAAGCAGGACGTGTCGTACTAGTATGTCCTTCTGCGTCCCATCGTGGGCGGCCGCCCCTCAGGCCCTGCCCCTCCTCGTGCGCGCCGCCATCCGCTGCCGTGCAAGGATCTCTCCCCAGATCCTCCCCCCTCCTCCTTCTCCTCCCCCTCGACACCAAGCCAGT
>CAUYUJ010017535.1:7500-32500 GCA_963575745.1 Prorocentrum cordatum | reverse complement strand
CACATTGTCATCATAGCCGTCGTCATCATCATCATCAGCATCATCATCATCATCATCATCTTCTTCATCTTCATCTTCATCTTCATCGTCATCATCAGGATCATTATCACCATCATCATCGTTATCAGCATCACCATCATCATCCTAATCCTCCGCCTCATCATCATCATCATCATCATCATCATCATCATCATCATCATCATCATCATCATCATCGTCATCGTCATCGTCATCGTCATCATAATCAGCATCAGCAGCAGCATCATCATCACCATCATCATCGTCATCGTCATCGTCATCATCAGCCTCATCATCGTCATCATCATCATGATCATCATCATCGTCATCATCATCGTCATCGGCGGCGTGATGGAGGCGATCTTGGACGTATGCTGGAGGTGGCCGGCCACCGTGAGACGTGGACGTGGCTTGACGTCACGGTGCACTCCTACCCGGACGGTGGCGCTCGAGCTGCAGCCGCGGATGTGCATCTGGCGACGCGCGCCGCAGAGCTTTCCAAGCGCCAGCGGTACGGCGATCATGTCGCCGCCTTCGCAGTCGGCGTCGGCGGCCAGCTGGGAGAGGATGCCCTGGCCATCCTGCGCCAGATCGACGTGGACGCGGCCAACCACGCGTGGGTGGCGCGAGGCCTCCCGGCGCCGCCCTCGAGCCGGGCGCTGCTAGCTGCCATCAGCGCTGCCGCGGTGGCCGCGGAGGCTGAGGCCATCCTCGGCGCCATTGCGCCGCTGCCGCCGCCGGGCTGGGGTGGTCGGCCGGCGGGGTCTTCAAAGTTCGAGGCGTTCAATCGTATGCGACCGTAGAGTGGAGAGCCCCATCACCGTCATCATCGCCATCATCACCATCATCATCATCATCATCATCAGCATCATCATCATTATCGCCATCACCATCAGCATCATCAGCAACAGCATCATCACCATCATCAGCGTCAGCATCATCGTCATCATCATCATCATCATCATCATCATCATCATCATCATCATCGCTATCGGCATCCCCTTCCCGTCTCTGCCCTCCCGTGTCTTTCTCGGCACACCCTTCACACGTCTCGTGCCCGCACAGGGAGCTCACACCGAAGACACCCGTTGCAGGGTCCGCACGGCGCCACCGCGACCATTTCGACACACGTTCCCGAGGTTTCCTGCAGCTTCCTGCTGGTTGCTGAAGGAACACTTGAAGATTTCCGAGAGATTCTCGCGGCTCCATGCTATTCCTCAGAGGTCCGTCGGATTTTTCCGAGGGTCCCGCAGGCGACCCTTCAAGATTCCTGCAGGTTCCTCAGGGGAATTCTGGGGGGATCCCGAAGGACTCCTGGTGATTCTGATTGAATGGCTGCCAGCTCCTGGAGGATTCGTGGGTATCTTCGAATGCTTTTCCGATTGCCTCACGGAATCTTGTGGGCACCTGAGTTTCTGGAGGATTTCTAAAGCTGCTGGAGGCGTTCAGAATTATTTCTGGAAGGATTCTTGAGGAGTCCTGCAGGACAGGTCACAGATCCCCGACGATTCCTGAGAATTCGTTGCTCCCCCTTCGCCCCCCCCTCGAGCAGTAGTTCATCCATTTTGTTTGCTGACGCTATCGTTCATTGGTGCCCCCCCCGGCAATGAACCATTTTGTTGTGCTAGCGGCAAAACACCGGGAGGTTCGACAAGTGGTTCTTAGGGTTCGGCCTTCTTGGCCTCGGCTAGCCAGGAGGAGGGCGCATCCACCTTGCCAAGTCACGCGGGAGTGCCCTGGCCAGGCAGGCACAGTGGCGCTGTGCACCCTCCTCGTCCCACGTCGCAGCCATGCCGTGTGTGACGTAGGCCCCCAGGGATCTCGGCCCCATCCCCGGGGCCAGCGCTGCAGTTGAAAGCTGGCCCCGGGGAGGAGCGGTCGCGACCCAGCCCGGGGCCTTCGGAAGACGACTCAGAATGAAGCATCCTGAGCCGCCTGACGGGCAAGGGCTGGGGAATGGTTCCCTCCGGGGATCTGCCCGCCAGGGTCAATGTGCAAGCCGGGGTCAGTTGGGCTTTCCAGATCCTGCAGGATCCTGCAGGATCCTGCGCACAGGGCCAGGTCAATGCACCCCTGGGCTCTGCGCCGCGGCGACGCCAGCGCGGGCGTTCAAGGTTGCAGCGCCGCCAGTGGACAGTAACCGGCCGACATCGGACGGTCCGAACGGTCGGAAAGCCGCGGCAGTTTCAAGGTCGAATGACTCGCGGTGTCAGAAGCCAGCGCCGACGTCGTCACTTCGTTAACTTGTAGGATGGCGACGACAAGTGCAGGGGAGGGGGGCTCACGCAGCAACTTTCTCGGCGATGGCTACAGGCCCGGGCGTGGGCGTCGTCGTCAGCACTGAGAGCCTTAGATCGGTCTCGCCTGCAGTTCCCTTTAGCAGCAGGAAGCGACGTTTCCATAGCCACTTCCCTGTCGTTTCCCAAACGCCATGCCACATAGCAGGAAACCTCCTTGAGATCTGACGTCGCGACAAGGGGCAAGATCGTGAGACATTACGACCAGAACCCCAGGGACCCCCCATCCTTCCGCGGCATCCTCGAGGGGGATCGGCCCGCGAAAGCCCTGGGGCCCGAAGCCGGGCGACGGCGCCCGGTGTGAAGGCACCGCGACGCCAGGATCTCCGCGGACGTGGTGAGCCACGAGCATCCCCCGAACTGTATGTTTGTCCCACCGGCGACCTCGCAGGTCCCGACCCTCCCCCTCGGGGAGCTAGAGTTAAGTCGGGCCTGTCCCTCTACAGGGAGAAAATTCAAAAATACGTCAAAACATAGTCTGGGGACTACTTATTGAGTATGTTTGGGCATCTGTTGAGCATTTTTTTTTTCTTATTTTCGTCCAAAATCCGCCTGCAGGGGCACAGGCCCGACCTGAAGCTAGCTTCTCGCCCTGGATCCATGCTTGCTGGTGGGCCCATGGCCCAGGGACGCGCGCCAGCGCCGGCGTCGAGGCACGCCGCCGGCTGCAGCGACCCCGTCGCCGGAGAGGTCTCCTGTGGGGGCGCCCGCCGCCCGGGGGCGGGCGAGCCCCCGGCCGGCCTCGCGACCGTGGGCCGAGCGCGCGCGCGCGCGCCCGCGGAGCAGGACGGCGGCCGCGCGCACCACCCGCACCCTGGCGCAGCGGAGAGGCCGGACCCCGCGCCCGTCGGGGGCCGCCCCCCCCCCCCCGGCCTGCCTGGAGGGCTTCTCCGAAGGGCTCCTCCTCCTCCTCCTCCGCCCTCCTCCTCCTCCTCCTCCTCCTTCCTCCTCCTCCGCCCTCCTCCTCCTCCTCCTCCTCCTCGCTCCTCCTCCTCCTCCTCCTCCTCCTCCCTCTCCTCCTCCTCCTCCTCCTCCTCCTCCTCCTCCTCCTCCGCCCCCTCCTCCCTCCTCCTCCTCTCTCTCCTCCTCCTCCTCCTCCTCCTCCTCCTCCTCCTCCTCCTCCTCCTCCTCCTCGGGTCGCCTACGGCCCTTGGGGAAACCGTGCACCGCACCCTGGCCCCCGGACCTCGCTCTGTGGGCCTCCCACCCGGGGTCGGGGCAGATCGGCAGCCGACGAGGCTGGTGGTTCGCGGAGTCATGCAGGCCGAGCGTGGGAGAGCGCAGGCGCTGTGCGCCGAAGCGCCGCCGGGTCGTGCGCCCCCTCGGAGTTGGGCGTGCGGTCCCTCTGGAGCTAGGCTTAAGTCGGGCATGTCCCTCTACAGGCGAAATATTCGAAACACCATTGACCCACGAGCCCGGGTTGGAGTATAGGAATGAAAGGCATGGTAACGTTTCAAAGACACCTGATTGGGCGACGGGCAAAGGCAGTGCTGAGTGTATCGATCTTGCCGTGCTGAACTGTGATGTGCCATGCCGCGATTGTGCTCGATAGTGTTGTGGATCGAGTCCTCCTTTGCATCCGAGTCCCGACCGAACTAATCTGGATCTTAAGCTCGAGCTGCCTGAGCACATAGTAGCTGCCCCAGAGCTATTTGACAGGGGAACTTGCCAGGAGGACGCGCCGCGGAACGTCCCAAGGGACGCGCCAGCCGACGCGCCTGGGGACGTGCCACGGGGACGCACCGCGGGACGTGCCAAGGGGACGCGCTACGGAACGTGCCAATGGACGTGCCACCTCATGCTAGACATCCGCCTGGGCGAACTGGACACGTGAGAGCACGTGGTTCGCTCGAGACATCCTCAACACATCTTCACGTTAGACGTCCGTTCCAGGCCCCCAGGAAGGCCTCCTGGACGTTAGATACCCCCTAGGCGGCCTGGACACGTTCAAGCACCTGGTTCCGCCATGTTAAATACCCCCTCTGGGCGGCCTGGACACGTCAAACCACTCGGTTCCAATTCGGGACAATCATGTCATATACCCCTTCGGGTCGCCTGGACACGAAAACTCACGTGGGACCACTCTGGGCAACCATGTTAGATACACCCCTGGGTGGCCTGGACACGTTAAAACACGTGGTTCAAGCTCGGGACAACCATGTTAGATACCCTCTTGGGTGGCCTGGACACGTAAAAACAGGTGGTTCAAGCTCGGGACAACCATGTTAGATATGTCCTGGGTGGCCTGGACACGCAAAAGCATGTGGTTCCAGCTTGGGACAACCATGCTAGATACCCCATGGGTGGCCTGGACACGTAAAAGCAAATGTTTCCAGCTCGGGAGAACCATGTCAGATATCCCCCTGGGTGGCCTAGACATGTAAAAACACATGGTCCCAGCTCTGGGCAACCATGCTAGATACCCCCTTGGGTGAAAGCACGTGGTTCCAGTTCGGGACCACCATGTTAGATACCCCCGCTGGTAGCCTGGACACGTAAAAATGCATGGGTCCAGCGCGGGACCACCACCCCCGGATACGCTGAATTCGCGCTCCCGCTCGAGACATCCTCGCAATGTTTTCCCTGGAGAAGCCCCCAAAGCGCCACCCACTGTCCAGAGCAAGAAGACAACTGTTCTGTATTGAAATATGTGTTCAGATAACGCTTCTCGGCCCCCTGTGCGTTTCCTGATAATTCGGCGTTGGGCCCGACGCCATGTTGGATATCCCCCCTGGGCGGCCTGGACACGTAAAAACACGACAATCATGTTAGATACCTCTCTGGGTGGCCTGGACACGTAAAAGCACGAGGTTACAGCACAGGACCACCATGTTAGACAACCTTATTGGGTGGCCTGGACATGTAAAAACATTGGTTTCAGCTCGGGACCACCATCTTAGATACCCTCCTGGGTGGCCTGGACACGTGACAACTTGTGATTCCAGCTCGGGACCGCCATGTTAGATACCCCCTGATGGCCTGCACACGTAAAAACTCACGGTTCCAGCCCACCCAGGGGGGGATACCCAACATGCGGTCGTTTTGGGCGCCAGCGACGGACAACGATGTTGGATACCCCCCTGGCCGACCTGGGCAAGTGAAAACAAGCATTTCGCCTGAGACATTCTCTGAATTCTGGCCCCCCACGAGGCCCCCGCTCGAGACATCCCCCAACTCTGCAAAACCAGCGTTTCGCTCGAGACATCCTCAATAAATTCTGAAAAACACGCGTTTCGCCAGGGACATCCTCAATTTTTTCACGCCGAATGGGATTTCACTTAATTATTTATCGCAAATGCTTCCGCTGGCCTCCTTCAAGTCGAGGCGGGGGAGAAAACCTACTGAAAGAGAACCCTGGGGCTGATTGTCTCACCAGTTTGGGCTATCTTTGAGCTTGCTTGGGGTACTTGTGCTTCTCTCGTCCAAACTCCGCCTGCAGGGGGACACGCCCGACCTGCAGCCGGGCCTCCCCAGGTGGGGGCTCGGGGCAGGCGGGGCCGGAGGGCGTCGCGCCGCCTCGCGGCTGGCGCGGCGGTGCGGCTCGCTGTGGCGCCCGAGCTTCTCCACGCCGGCGTCGCCGAGGCACCGCCGATGGCGCCGGCGGATCGCCGAGGCATCGCCGAGGCATCGGCGCTGCGGCGGCGACGTGGCGGCGATGCGGAGCCCCAGCTGCCCGGGCCCCGTGCGGGATGCCTCGGCGCGCCGCCTCGCCGGTGCGGCGGCGGTGCGGCTCGACGTGGAGCCCGATTTTCTCCACGCCGACGTCGCCGAGGCATCGCCGACGTCGCCGGCGGATCGCCGATGCGTCGCTCGAAGAAGAAAAACAATTGCATAAGCTTACACTTTTTGGCGCTCCGCGCGGATTTCCTGGATCCGCCCCTGACGCGCTCCGCGCGCCAGGGAGGGAGGCTCTGGCGCGGATCCAAGAAATCCGCGCGGAGCGCCAAAAGCTTATGTTTATGGCGTTTCTTCTTCTTCTTCCTCTAACCGCCGATGCATCGGCGGTGCAGCGGGATCCTCCGCCCCATCCACTCGGACCCCGTGTAGGGTAACTACCTCTGCTAGCAGAGTGCTAGAGCATGCCTCTAGACGTGTAGACCTGGCAGGACTGCCTGCAGCCTCGACTTCACATCAAGCTCGAACGGTACTTTGTATCCTTCCTGGGAGGTCAGGGCACGCAGTGGGGAGGGGGTCACCACACCTCTCTTGAATTCGGGGATGGAGGAAGAGGGAGCCCTTCGACGTTCTAGATCGAGAATCGAAAAATGTTTTGGACGCCCTTGGGGATCGAGGATCGAAGAGGTTGTGGACGTTCCTGGGAATCGTCGAGGGGATCGGGGATCTAAGAGGTGTTCGACGCTCTTGGGGCTCGAGGCTCAAAGAGGTCCTGGGCGCTCCTGGGGATGGAGGATCGAGGGGATCGAGGCTCGAGGAGGTGCTCGACGTTCCTGGGGCCAGAGGCTCGCAGAGGTCCTGGGCGCGCCCGAGGAGAGGGAGGGCTTCGGGGGGTGGCTGCGGGCCGCCCGGGAGGGGCGGCGAGTGCTGTGGGCTTCGATCCAGGGACAGAGCAGTCGCAGGCACAAGTAATGGAGGATGACGGTTCATAAATGACCGGGGGTCGTGTTCACGCGGCGGCGCCCGGGATGACGATTAGAAAGAACCGGCCGCGGGCTGGAAAACTATTTTTTTTAATCGTCCTCCTCCAGTCAGAAAATTATGCAGAAATAGTAGAAAACTATGTTTTTAATCGTTCTCTCCCATTTGTTTTATTAATCGTCATCCCGCATTAAAGGTCGATTCCCAGGGTAGTATTAAGTCGGGCCTGTCCCTCTACAGGGGGAATATCCCAAAAATAGTGAAAACATGGTCTGGGGACTGCTTTTTGAGCATTTTGGAGCATCTTTTGGAGTATCGTTGTTTGAGTATTTCTTATTCTTCGTCGAAAATCCCCGTGCAGGGGGACAGGCCCGACCTAAGGGTAGTATTGGACATGTGCAGTCAGGACGCTGAAACAAGGAACCCTGTGGGCACGAGATGGGGCCCGATGTTCCTTAGGTGTCCTCCTGTGGTTCTTCCTCTGGCCCTCTTCGTCCACACGCTGGGGCTTTTGGGGCAAAACAGGGCTTCGTTCCTCATTGACCGTTCCTTATTCCAGCGGCCCGACTGTATGGGAAGTGGAGGGGAAAACGAGACTCCAGAAAACAGCGGACAATTGAGGGCATCTTGGGATCTGTGCCTCTTTCCTGGGCCCTTTCCTGTGAAACTCGAGGACATGTGTTCGTCGACCTTTCTGTTGCGCTTCCCAGAAACTTGTCCTCGCCGCAGCTGGCTTCCTCCAGAAGTTCGGTCATAATGCGCTTGCCCGCGTGCATTTGCTAGGCCTCTGCCCCTCGAAGGCCCTCGAGCTCGAGCCGCTCGAGCGGGCCAACGCCCAAGGGCGGCGCTCGATCGAGAGGGCGGCATCGATGCACTCCGAGACATCCGACAACATGCTCTGCTCAGTCCGCAGGCCTCCCGACCCCTTCCCCAGGGGAAGTGTTTCGTCCCAGACCCGTTTTGGATGGCATTGGGGCGCGGACCCCTCCCGGATGCCGAAATCTAGTGTGTGTGTGTGTGTGTGTGTATATATATACATCTATGTATGTGACAAGTTTCCTGTTTATGTATTGTTGCAGGGCCAGGGCTCCCCCCACCCACCGAGCGAATTCGACCAACCCTGGCGCCCAAGAGGCCCCCACGTCCAATACGGTCCCAAAACAGCCCAAGAGCGCTCCAATCGGCCTCAGGTGGCTCCACGACAGTTCAATCCAGAGACCCCCAAAACGTCCCAAAAGGCCCCCAAATAGCTCCAAGACGGTCCAAGAGTCCCCCCCAAGACGCCCCCAAGAGCCCCAACAGAACGCCCAACAAGCCAAAATCTTTCCACTCCTCAGGGGAAACGCACACTTGTACTCGCTTTGTTTTTTTTGTCCAAAGCTCTGGAACGGTTCAAGAGGCCCCCCAAAGCGCCCCACAACGGATCCAGATGCCCCCACAAAGCCCCAAGAGGGCCCCGAGACAGCCCCAGAGAACCCCACGACGGCCCAAGATAGCCCCGAAACGGCCCACGAGAGCTCCGAGACAAGACGGCCCCAGGAAGCTCCCAAGAAAGCTCCAAGGCAGCCCCAAGATGCCCCCAGCAGAGCCCCACGATGGCCAGAGACACCCGAGACAGCCCCCCACGAAGGCCCCACAACGGTTTTAAAGGGCCCCGAGACGTTCCAGATGGGTCTTTACGAACACCTGGAAGCGCCCAATACCAGGGACGCGCCTTCCACCCCGTGCGCGCTTCCCGCCTCCCCCGTCTGAGCTCACGACTGCTCCAGAGGCTGGGGCCTCAACGGGGCTGGCGGATTCGGACCTATTGTTGTTCGATCCCCACACGCGCGACGGGCTCAGTTCTTCACATGGGGCCGCGTCTGGATGTCCTATCACACGGATGGTGTTGCATCCTTCTCATGCACACATTCACGCATGCACGAACTCACGCGCACACTTGGTCATCGCACAAGTGGTGCTGTCTGAAATGCCAAATGGAAGATTGCATGTCGTTCTTCATTTGCAACGTGTCATGTCTACGTGATTCGTCGCATTTTGTATAGCATACGTTGGAAGGCGGCGCTTAGGACTGCGCCTAGGGAAGCGTTGAAGGATCAATAATCGCGATCTCGCCATCCTCTGGTAGTCTCTTGAATTCTGTCGGTACCCACTCTGGAAGCCTTGGAGTTCCTCTTCCATCTTTCTTGGGGCCCTCGCGGTATCCTTGAGGGCGCTCTTGGGGCCATATCGGATGCTCGTGGAGTTCTTCGAAGCCCTTGTGAAGATGTTCCGGGTTTGCGTGGAGCCACATTCGGTTATTTGGGAGCCATCTTTTTTGCATGTCTGACTCGCCGTCACACGGGTGGCGTTGCTCGCTGAAAAATGCCCGCGCGCCCGCGCAAACACGGTTTGGCACTTCTTCGTAACCGACGCCGTTCGCGGTAACAAGGTGCCACGGTAGTCCAACAAGCTTCTAGCAGAACCCAGCGGGCACCCGAAGACATCCAGAATCCTTCAAACATTTTCGCTAAATTCCAACGAAGCCATCCAAGAAGGACACCTTGCAAACAGATAACGCACATACACTGAACATGGCAACAGGGACGCGTTCGCAAACGACGAGTAAACAAGAAAAGGAAACACGAGGGAGAGGTGACATATAACATTTGTGTAACGGCGATGGTAATCACGGCAACAAGGAACCTTCGTCCTTCTGGGTCGTCTCTCTTTCGCTCTTTCTCTCTCTCTCTCTCTTGTTCTCTCTCTCTCTCTCTCTCTCCCTCCTTTGTTCCTTCTCCTCTCTCGTTATATATATATATATAGATTTCTCTCTCTCTCTCTCTTCCTGTCCCGCGCCCCGCTTGCCGACGACACGCCGATCTTGAACAAGAGGCCTAGGTGCATGGCGCGAAGCGCTAATGCAGTCTTGTATTCATTTATCTGTGCATATAGATATACCTGAGTATATAGATTATTATTATATATGTATGCATGCATGTGTAGATGTACGAAGATATGTATATATACACGTGTGTATATACGTACACAAGTATATATATATATATATATATATATATATATATGTATGGAAGACATGTTGTTCCCCACAAACAACCAGGCGTACCCAATCACTCCTCACTGCGAGACGACTGTGTATATGAACGTTACATACAAAAGGACACGTTGCGAGGACAATATTTCCGATAGGTTCTCCAAGAAAGAGTGCGCGAAAGTGGCGACAGTTTCGCGGCTGGCAGCCTCCCAGGGAGCAACGAGGTCTCGCGTGACTACCGCGTCCGTTGCGCCTCCCAGGAGCCTACGAAAATGGTAGCGTTTGCGCAGTTGGCATCCCCCCGTGGAGCCGCGAGGTCTCGCGTGACTACAGCCTCTGCTGCACCTCCCAGGAGCCCACGAAGATGGCGACGGCTGCGCAATTCGCAGCCCCCCAGCAGGAAAGACGTCGTGAGCAAGGGAGGCAGTGACGCAGGAGGCAGGGGTGAGGGGACGGGAAGGTATCCTCGGAGACCACGGTGCCCTGCTCAGAGCGCGGAACCAACACAGGAGGGTTTGCTGAGGCTTGCGTAGACGAGATGGGGGGGACGGATCCCGCCTGCGGCGGAGGAGGAGGAGGAGGAGGGATCAGTCCCCTCCTCCTCCTCCTCCGCCTGATGGGGAGGAGGAGGAGGAGGAGGAGGAGGAGGAGGAGGAGAGGAGGAGGGAGGAGAGAGGGGAGGGAGGAGAGGAGGAGGAGGAGGAGGAGGAGGAGGAGGAGAGGAGAGAAGGAGGGAGGAGAAGGAGGGAGGAGGAGGAGGAGGAAGGAGGAGGAGGAAGCGGTATTGCAGGTGGCGGGGGCGCAGCGGCGCGGCCAACAAAAGCAGTGCCAACGACAACGGGGCCAGGGATAGCGGCGGTGGCCCGAAGCCGGCTGGCGAGGGGCGGGGACGGGGCAAACGTTGGGTCCCAGGTAGCCGTCCAGTGAGCCGGCGGTGAGGGGAAGCACAGTTCGCACATGATGGGCTTGTTCTCCACCACCACCATAAGTAGGAGGGGGATGGGGTCCTCCTCCTCCTCCTCCTCCTCCTCCTCCTCCCCTCCTCCTCCTCTTCCTCCTCTCCTCCTCCACCTCGTCGTCCTCCTCCTCCTCCTCCTCGTCCTCCCCCTCCTCCTCCTCCTCCTCCTCCTCCTCTCTCCTCCTCCTCCTCCTGCTCCTCCTCCTGCTCCTCCTGCTGCTCCTCCTCCTCCTCCTCCATCTCATGGTGGTGGTGGTGGTGGTGGAAAACATGCCCCTCAGCACAGGTCGTCTGGTCGGAGGTCTGGGCTCGCCCTGGCCTCCGATCTCGAGCCCCTCGCGCGGCGGGCGCCGCGAGCTCGCTGCCAGCGGCGCCGCGTGCGCCCCGCCGCCGCCGCCCAGGCCCCCCGGCGGCCTCCGCGACGGGGAGCCGGCCGCCCACGGCCGCCCGGCGAACGCCGGAGGCGGCCTCGCCCCCGCGGCCTCGCCCAGCGGCCACGTTTCGATACCGGGCGGAGAACGGCAGAACATACAGTTGGGGCGCTGAAGAAGGAACCCTTTGCGTTGGGGAGGGGCTCGGTGTTCCTTGATTGTTTCACAGTTTGCCTTAAGCTTCCCTTAGGTTTTCGAAGGTAAATCGAAGTTGAACTTGTGGGAAAAGGGGCCTCGTTCCTTGTTTAGGGTTCCTTAGGTCAACGCCCCGACTGTATTCCTCTTCCTCTATTTTTGCAAGCCCGCCCCCGCGGCCTCGCCCCCGCGGCCTTGCCCAGGGCCAGACGTGCTCGCGTCGTGAAAAAATCAGAACGGCAGGTTTTGGGCCAATTTCGGCCTCGACGGGCCCTCGCCTGGCCTCGGGAGCGTCAACAAAAACGACTCAGGACGAAGAACCGGTCCCGGAGAAGGGGATCGGGACTTCCAGGGACGCCGTCTTGAAAAAATCAGGACGTCGCATGTTTGAGGGGGCAACGTTTAGATACCGGGCGGAGAACGGCAGAACACGTTCCTCGTCCCATATTTTTGCAAGCCCGGGCGGGGGGGAAACCCGTCCCCCCTAAAACCGGACTCCCGAGGTCTGAGGCTTTGGGGCCTTCCGGACGGGCCTCGAAGCGGCCCCGCAGGGCTCGCAGGGCGTTTTGCCAAGCCTTCCAGCACACCTAGGGCGATCAGGGGGGTCATCGGAGACGTCCCAGAGACCCCCAAAACAGCACACGAGCGCTCCAAGAGTGACCGACGTGACCTCCAGATGGCCCAAGAGGTCTCCAAGACGGCCCCAAAGAGGTCTCCAAGAGCACCCCCAAGAAGGCCCCAACAGGCAAAAATCATGGACTTTCTTTTTGGTTTTTGGTGAATTTGGGGGTTCTCCTCTTTTCGGCTTCCCGACGCTCCAAGACGGCGGTCTTCTGGGCGTCCGAAGCCGCCTGGGAGGCTCCACAATCGCCCCACAACCATCCAAAGGGCTTCCAGGCAGTCCAAGAGAGCCCCAAAACGGCACAACACGGGTCCAAGATGGCCTTCAGAGAGCCCCATGGCGGCCCAAGATGGCCCCAAGACACCCTCCGAAGCATGCCAAATCGTGACCTGGTCGTTCAGGGAGACCGCGGTTGGAGGCAGTGTGGCCCGAGGAAGCCACCAGAGGCCCCCAGAATACGCTCAAGAGGCCTCCAGAAGGCCTTAAGAACGCTTGAAACAGTGTTTGTGAGGCCCCCAGAGGCTCTCCAAGGAGGAGCCTCCGCAAAAAAGAGCTGAGGAGGATGGGGAGAATGCGCAGGGTATGGCGAACATAAAGAAAAAGAAGCATGGAGGAAGGATAACGAAGAACATTATTATAGCAGCGATGCCAGAAAAGGCAACAAAAGGAGTCATCGCTAAATTGTCGGCTCGACCTTCCTGCCATTTCCGCCTGCATGCCAAACTCCAAGGACCAAGGTGCATGGCGCGAAGCGCCGCTGCAGTCTTGTATATATACATATACATATATATATATATATATATATATATATATATATATATATGTCACCGCGGGCGTCGTCCTCGACGGCGGGCAAGTTTTTTCCATGGGATGGCGCAGGTTCTCAGAACGACTTAACTGTTTAACATGTCTTTGGCCTTGGGGGGGGGGGCCCTCGCGGGGCCCCAGGACCATCAACAGAACTACTCAGGATGAAAGGCCGGCCCCAGGGAAAGGGCGGCGACGTTTGGGGGTCGACGATGTGAAGAAATCATGACGTCTGGGGTTTGTGCTCGAGCTTCGAACGCCGCAGCTGGGAACGCCCGGAGGGGGCGGGATAGGCTAAGGAGGGAAAGGCGCCCGCGAGGAGGGAGAGGCCCCTGGCTCGGAGGAACACATGGTGCGGATCCCGCTGCCCTCGAGCCGGGCATGTCCCTCGACAGGAGGATCGAAGCAGAGTCGAAGAAGCAGTCGGGCGGCCATTCCTTTCTGTTCCAGGACCATTTTGGGATATGGCTTGCGTGTCTGTCATCTCTCGTCCAAGATCCCCCTGTTCAGAGCCCCGAATCATCAGGGGTAACTTGGGTGAGGGCTAACTCGGGTTCGTTTTTCGGGATTCCGAACCCGACCTGGCGCTGCCCCTCGCTTTCGCCAACTCTGGGGGGCCTCTCTTGCGGGAGAGAGGCCCTCCTCGCCACGGCCGGGGGGCCCCACGTCGGCGCCTTCGCCCGAGCGCGCCCTGGGGCGATGGGGCGTGGAGCCGCGGAGCAGCGCGCCCCCGGGCCAGGGGAGAGAGGCTCATCGGGGGGGGGATACTCGGGGGCGGCAAAGAGGGGGGTGATGACTAGGGCGGGGTGGATCTCATGGCGGGGGCCATGATATTTCCCCAGATCTCATGGCGCCCCTTCTTATTTCATTACGTCCCTGGCCCCCCCGCTGGGCCGCGCACATGCCGCCGGCCATGATTTGCATCCCCCCCTCTCCCTCTTTGCCGCTCCCGAGATACAGTCCCAGACCCCCTCGAGTAATGAAAAAATCACGGCGGGAGGTTTTTCAAGGTTTCGGCCCCTGGGGGCCCTCGCCGGGCCTCGGGACCGTCAGAAATAAGGACCGGGGATGGCAAGCCGGTCCAGGGGAATAGGTTCAGACCTCTGCAGGTCGACGTTATGGAAAAATCATGATGTCGGGGGTCTGGGGTGGGGGCCCATGCCAAGAGACACCCTGTTTGCCTCCAATGTGCCCTGGGTTTCCTGGGTTTCGGTGCTCTTGCCGTGGAAGGCGTGGCGTTCCCACACCAAAAACCGGTGGACGCCCTGGGGTCTCAGGGTTGGGTTTCTTGTGGAAGGTGTCTTGTGGTCGGGCCTCCGCTGTAGGCTGCAGGCTCAGGGGGGGAGGTTTGAGGTTGAGATTTTCCCGCGCTCTCGTCGATGTTCGGCGGCTTTCCAACCTCACGGCGCCTTCCAGCGGCTGCACGAGAAGCGAGTCCCGAGTTATGGCCCGAAGGCGACGAGGAACACCGGGGGCGACGGGCTCCGGGGGGTGATGCATCGACGCCCAATCGCCCACGGATCGCCGGTAGGGGCCCGATAGCGCACGCCTCCAGAGAGCGTGCGGTTTCGCTATCGGGGTGCCCATCTCCGATACATCGGCTGAACATCGCCGATGATTGCAGGTGGATGTTCCCCCCTTTGAGCCAGTCCCCCCTGATCGTTCCCCCTCACTTACTCCCTCCCACGCTTGGGTTGCGCAGGCTCTTATGATGAGATGCATTCGGCGCGCTGCCCGCTTTTTTTCCCGGCGGAGCCGGGTGAAATTCCGTGCCCGCCGGTGACTGACTGTTTGATTGATTGACTGACTGATTGATTGACTGACTGACTGAACGTCAGGAGGGCACCTTGAACAACACATTTCAACCCGCCCGCGGGCGCGCAACCGCAACAGGGCGACACATTTCAACCCGCCCGCGGGCGCGCAACCGCAACCGCAACTACGCGACACATTTTGACCCGCCCGCGGGCGCCCGACCGCAACCGCAACTGGTCGACACATTTCAACCCGCCCGCGGGCGCGCAACCGCAAGCGCAACTGGGCGACACATTTCAACCCGTCCGCGGGCGCGCAACTGCAACCGCAACTGGGCGACACATTTCGACCCGCCCGCGGGCGCGCAACTGCAACCGCAACTGGGCGACACATTTCGACCCGCCCGCGGGCGCGCAACCGCAACCGCACCTGGGCGACACAGTTCAGACCGCTCGCGGGCGCGCAAAAAGCAACTGCGCGACACATTTCGACCCGCCCGCGGGCGCGCAACCGCAACCGCAACTGGGCGACAAATTTCAACCCGCCTGCAAGCGCGCAACCGCAAGCGCACCTGAGCGACACATTTCAATCCGCCCGCGGGCGCGCAACAGCAACCGCAACTGGGCGACACATTTCAACCCGCTCCCGGGCGCGCAACCGCAACCGCAACTACGCGACACATTTCGACCCGCCCGCGGGCGCGCAACAGCAACCGCAACTGGGCGACACATTTCAACCCGCAGGCGGGCGCGCAACTGCAACCGCAACTGGGCGACACAGTTCGACCCGCCCGCGGCGCGCAACCGCAACGGGCGACACATTTCAACCCGCCCGCGGGCGCGCAACCGCAACCGCAACCGCAACTGGGCGCGGGCGCGCAACCGCAACCGCAACTGGGCGACACATTTCAACCCGCCCGCGGGCGCGCAACCGCAACCGCAACTGGGCGACACATTTGAAACCGCGCGCAACCGCAACTGGCGACACATTCCAAACCGCCCGCGGGCGCGCAACCGCAATCCCAACTGGGCGACACATTTCAACTCGCCCGCGGGCGCGCAACTGCAACCGCACCGCTCACCTGCCGTCCTCCTCCTGGGGATCTGAGGCGGAGGAAGGGTGGGAGGGAGGGGGGAGGGAGGAGGGAGGCGAGAGGGAGGCGGGAGTAGGGGGGGAGAGGAGACGGAGGAAGGGTAGAGAGCTCACAATGATTGGGGGCGGACAACTTCTCCCCCCCCTCTTTTCCACGCAAGTGGATCTCCACAAGGCTCCAGACCCTGGATTCCTTACCCAAGGCCTCCACGACCTGCTAGCGGGATGGGTGGGTTGATCGCCCCCGAGGGGGGAGACGAGGCTTTGACAGAAGCGGTCCGTTGCACCGCCTAGTTTGAAGTTTGGGGGGCGATGCCGCGGGGATCGATTGCGCGTTTACCCGCGCGCAAGCTGCCCGCGGATGTAGGTGCATCGGCGCCGTCTTATTCATGCAGCCTGTCGAGTCTTATCCATAATTTGGTGCAGGAGCAGGTGGAGGAGGAGGGGGAGGAGGACGAGGAGGACATAAGGGAGGAGGAGGAGGAACAGCAGCAGGACGAGGAGGAGGAGGAGCAGCAACAGGACGAGGAGGAGGGGGAGGACCAGGATGGCCAGGAGGAGGAGGACGATGGAGAGGGGGATGCCAGGGTGGTGCTGCTTGTTGCGGAGGACTGAGGAGGATGAGGTGGTGGACGTCAAGGAGGATGGAGGTGGATGTCCTCCTCGCGGCCTCCGGGCGTGACCCGCGGTTCTCCGCCGGGACATTGCAGCGGGGAGTCCCCATTCCACGCTGCTGCCTCTGATTGTTTTTGTTCCCCCTTCGTGCGGTTCTGGTTGGCTGGTGGCGTAAGTGTGCGTTTGCGCCACCCAGACCCCCTTCCGCCCCACAGAGTGCGAGAACAGCTAAACGTTTCTTCCGACATTCGTTGGGCAATCTCGAGGCGGATCGGGTCTTGAGGTCATGGTGAGCGTCCTCCAGGTGGACCTTCTGTGGGGCCGCCATTCGGGCCCAGGGCCAGAGGCGGCAGGCTGCACCTGCACATGGGGGATGGGTCCGACCCCTTGCAGAGGTTGGGAAAATCAGTCGGTCGGATGTTTGGGCTCCTTGTCCTGGCTTCCTCCCCGAAACCAAACAGTCCTCCTGCTCGTTGCGCAAAAGCCACGACGGTGCGCCCAGGTTTTCGTATCGAGGTCTGAGGACGTGGTTGTTCACCCATTATGCGCTGCCTTGAAGTTTTTCGTCGCCACGGTTGCGAAATTCTAGCCTGAATGCACCCTGGCCTGAGGGCCATTTCCGACCCTATATCCAGGCCCCCTGGCATCGCGGAAAATCCACCTGGACGTTTCCTGACAGTGTTCTGCCTCCAGGGGCCTTCGACCCGGCCCAGCTGGTCCCAACCAGGGGATCTCAACCTCTGCGGGCCCAAGTTGTGAAACAACCTGAGGTCTGGCCACTCCATCCAGCCCCCGAGTGCGTTTTGCGGTTCGGATTGCAAGCGCCACTCGTCTCCGTCGCCGTCGTTGCATGTTGCTTTGTGCGGGACTTGTTTCCCTTGCGGGAGCGGCTGCCCCAACCACCGATCCCCACCACCCCCTCCCTCATCCCTCTCCCCCCCCCGGAGGGGGAGGAGGGGAAGGAAAAGGAGGAGGTCCTCCTCCTTCTCCTCCCCTACCCCCCCCCCGCAACCCCGTTTCCACCATCCCGGCGCCGCGGCGGCCGCCGTCCGACGACTCCCCAAAATGGTTCCGATTTTCCTGCCAGTGGAACGATTGCTTGGCGGGGTCGCGAGAGCTGGCCTCGTGGGGGTTGCAGACCTTGGCTGCGCCTCGCGGGCCGCGTTCTGGATATTCGTTAGCAATTCGGCCTTCATCACAACGCCAGCGTTCAGCGTCGGGGTCGCGCTTCCGCGCTTCGGCGCATCTTCCCAGTCGCGCGCGGCGCGCGCAGGAGACGCCGAGACTCGCGCCTTTCTCGGCTGCGATCAAAGCGACAATTGGTATTAGCGCCCAGTTGGTCGGGGCAGGCGCTCCCTGAGCCATGGCCGAGCACTTGCGTTTCGTCAAGTGGCGTTTCGTTCGCTGGCAAATGTTGTCGCGCCTGGTTATTCTTGGCGGGGTGCGGGTGTGGCCTGAGCTGTAGATTATGATGCGCGTGGTTGTCTGGTTGTTTTGGCTGCGCCGGTTGACCGGCGATCGGGGCGTCCACGGGGCCCCGCTGCATGCGCGCCGCGCGGGGCCCCGTTGGAATCGTGCCGAGAGGCGCCCTCCCGCGACGACACGGGCCGCGCGTCGGTCCATGCGTGCTCGAGAATATAAGTCCGTGCAGTTGTCCCTGTCACAGTTTGGTCCCATTCAGTGCAGTAAGGACGTCCCTATCCCCAAGATTCGCATTGCTGAAGTTCGGTGCCGATCTCGAAGATCCGCCCAGCCCCTGGGGCCACATCCCTGAGATTGTCATCGCCTTCGGCCTGTCAAACTCAGAGACAGGGGAGAGTTCGAGTGTGGCGACCGAGCTCAATGAATGCCAGGACGATGCCGACGAGGAGGGGGGAGACAACGGAACGAGGCGCGCGTCCTTGCGCTGGCTCTGCAAAGGAAGCGGTTACCCCGACCACGCCTCAGGGCCCACGGCGATCCCATCGGTACGATTCTACGTCGACTCCGGCTGGCCCGACCCGATCCGATGTCGATCTTCCGACGGTCTGGCGTTGTCCGAGGCTCGCAACTGTTGTGGATCCTAGCGCGGCCGATCCGATCCGATCCGACCGCGACCCCGTGCGGAGTCGGCCCGACCCAACGCGCGGTCCGATCTCGGGAGAAACGTTCGCATCGACGAGGCGCTGCCTTTTGGGAGCCCCTCGGCTTGTCGCTCCCTCGTTTTTGTCTGGAGGCCCTGCGTTTGGTCGGCGGCAGTGCGCTCATGGGCTCGTCCCGCGGCGGCCTGTCATTGATACTTCGTTTTTGCGTCCCCGGGCCCGGGGCCATGAAAGAGCCACGATGAAAGAGGTATGGTATAAGAGCCACGATGAAAGAAGGGGTGTGGTGTGAATGTCATGTCAAGGGGAATCTGGCGATGTTATCTATCGCAGATGGCATCGCCCTTTTCACGACTGGGCACCAGACCCCCTTTATGCCACACCCCTTTCCGACCTCCAAGTGAAGGCGCGGGGTGCGACGGACCACCTGCCACGGGGCCGCCGTCGCTGTCTGCGCCCCTCGTCGCCCCTGCATGTCGAGGTTGGCGAAAAGCGACTGGCTCCTCGCAGGAGGGGGCGCCTGTTCGCAGCACGCTGCGCTCCCCCTTCGGCGCGGTCGCCCGCCGACATTGCAGATGCGGGGTGCGGAGGGGGGCCTTCTCGGCATGGTGCAGGCGGGCGTTGGTTTCGCGAGACAGCGGCGCGTCCATACCCGAGGCCTCACGAGGGGAGCGGCGGCAGCGCCGGCCGCTGGACCACGGGCCGAGTCGCTGCGGACAGGTGGGTCCCTCGCGGCGGCGTGCCGTGGATATGTTGTCTTGGCTGCCCCGCGGCCCGATTCGCTCCGATTTCGGTGCTGCCCCGAGATATCGATACTACAAGCCTCGTCAAAAAATAAACAGAAACGCAGTTGGAAACCACGACGATCGATCTTCTCGGGCACTTGTTAGAAACTGCGTTCTTCAATGCTGCGGAGGGGTCGTCGGATTTTTAAAGCCCTTGCGTCCACGTGAGATACCTAGCGTCAGAATTGGAGTAGCGCTGACCATACAATCACCGAAAACAGAATCCCTCAGTTTATTTTTGACGAGGGTTGTATACGTGCGTCGCCCCCAAGGGGTTGCGCCCGCGCCAGAAAAATCATCCAGCGCAAGCTCCGTAATGGGCGGTTTCTGGCCCTGCCGCTCGGCGGAACAGTAAATCACAGTACGGCTGGGCTGGATTTTCGGTCGTTCGCTCGCCATTAAGGAGGACGCATCATACGACAACCCTCATCAAAATGAAGCTCAAACATGTTTTAAGTGGCTGAACTGCTTGTGGGGAGATACTGGACAGAGTTGCGGTGACTGCGAGGTATTTATGCGCCGCCCCTCCATTGTCGGTCATCATCGAGCCTCCGAGTCGTTCCCGGTCAGACCACTTTTGCCTTGGCCCCGACATGGGAGGGGCGTCTATCGACATGGAAGGGCGCGCCGACATCGCAGGGGCGCGGTTGCCATTTTTGAGGTCAATCTTGACGAGGGTACTCTGCGTGCGTCGCTCCCAAGAGGGGGCGCCCGCGCCGAAAAGTCTTCCAGCGGAAGCTCCACAGTAGGCGGTTGCAGGCCATGCCGCCCGGCGAGACAACACAGAACAATGCGGCTCGACTAGCTGTATTTGCGGGTCTCTCGCTCGCCTCCAGGGAGGACGCAGCATATACCCAGACCCCCGACGCTATGATTTTTACATAGCTTCGACCCCCAGAGGCTTCGACCTATTTCCCGGGACCGGTGCCCGGTGATGGCCTCCAGAGGCCGAAAATGGTGAAAAACCTCCCGTCGTGATTTTTTCATTGCTCGAAGGGGTCTGGCTACTGGTATGTCTTGCTCCGCCCCACGATTTTCCGATGCGATTGCTGACCGGCCCTCACCTTGCCCCAGCAGGCGCCGCCCACGGCGTGCCGGACAGCAGGGCCGCTGGGCAGAGGCGCGCGCTTTTCCCCGCCCCCGCCCCGCTCTCCAGGGCGCTCTTGGATCCGATCGATTTGATTCGATACGTCGCCGTCCATTCCCAGACCCCCTCGAGTAATGAAACATGCAGTCACGACGGGAGGTTTTTCGTCATTTTCGGCCTCTGGGGGCCCTTGCCGGGCCTCGGGACCGTCAACAAAACGACGCAGGATGAACAGCCGGCCCAGGGAAGGGGTTGCAACCTTTGGCAACGCCGTCCTGACAAAAATCAGGACGTGGGGGAGAGCATGCTACGCATGGAATGAATTGAGTAGAGGATGAAGTGTTGGATCCCTGAGTGGATCAACCTAGACAGTATGATGATCAGAGGCTGTGATGCCTCTATTGGTTTTGGGTCGGCTATGATGCCAGCCTGTGCCCACCCCGTCCCGTCTCCAGGGACTTCGCATCCCCCTTTGATGGCAGGATGGGGAGACGGTCCGCCACCCCCAGGGATGGGGATGGCAGGACGTCGGGGGTCTGGGTTCTGTTCGCGTCACAAGGGATCTGCCTTGGAGGGGCGGCCATGGCCAACACGGATGTCACAGGGCCCCGTCGGCTCACGCACCCAACGCGGGGGCACACCGGCCCCGTTGGCTCCCGAGGGCTCCCCCCCCGGGGGCTCCCGAGAGAGGTCACACACAACATGCCCGCCAACACGGGTAAAACGACGCGAAGATCGGGACAAAATCGGATCGGGATAACTCGAAATCTCTGAGAATCGGCGGGTTTGGAGGATGTATTGGGCGCCGCGGCCGCTCCAGAGCGTTCCGGAACGCTCTGAGAGCGCTCCGGAACGCTCTGGAGCGATTTATCCCGATCCTAGCCATGTTTTAACGGGTGTGACTGCCGCAAGTTGGCGACGCGTGGACGCGCATATGGATTCGGGCCGGCTCGATGCGATTCGTCTCCGCTGCTCCGACTGCCTGGTTCGGCCTGGCCCGGTGCTCGTAGGGCGCCGTTGTGCACCCTGGCGCAGCCGATCCGATTCGATCTCGACTCCGTGCCGATGCAGCCCGATCCTGCGCACTTCCCGATGCGGCCCGACTGCCCGGTTCGATGCTGACGGATCCTGCCCTCGCTGCCGCCGCGCGGGGAAGCCGGGCGGCGTGGGGCGGCGGGGGCTCCTTTTCCTGGGTGCACATGGCGCGGCCAGCCTGGGCGTCGGCGGCCGCAGGGACACCGCTGCAGCTGCTCGTCTGGGAGATCCCTCGTCGCCACGGCTGGATTCTCCTGGAGATTCTGGTCAGAATACACCCCGGGAGAGGTCCAGGGAGTAGCGGTGCTCCGTGCCCCTCAATGGTTCTGGTGGCACCTGTAGTCCGAGGAGGGTATACCTGTAGTCTGGGGGAGGGGCACCTGTAGGCCGGGGGGGGGGGATCTAGTGCGGGGTGGGGCTCCTGCAGTCCAGGGGAAAATCGTGCCTGTGGTCCGGGGGGGAGGTACCTGCAGTCTGGGGGGGGAACGCGCGTTCGCGCGTCAGCGCACGCGTGGACGTAGTCCTGCAGGGGGGTCCTTGCCGTCCGGGGGGGCGGGGTACCTGTATAGTCCAGGGGGGGTAATTACCTGCAGTCCGGGGGGGGGGGGAGCACCCGCGGTCCAGGGGGGGAGGGGTATACCTGCAGTTCGGGGACGGGGGTACCTGTAGTCAGGGGGGGCACCTGTCATGCTTTCTGTCACGACGTGGGCCCCCCACGAGGAGGAGGAGGAGGAGGAGGAGGAGGGCGGAGGAGGGCCGGGGTTGGATATGCATGCGGCTCGGCCGTCTCCGACGCCCTGCCCCTCTGTGGCCAGGCACGGTGCTCCTCCAGGCGCGGATGCCGCAGGTGGGCACCAGAGTGCTCCACACGCGTCTCCAGCCGTGTGCGTCTCCAGGTTGGCCAGCAGTTCCCAGACACCCTCTCGTTGGACACCCGCTGTGAAGATCGAGGAGGTGCAAGCACGGATCAAGATACGCGTGTTCGCGACACGTGGATCCACCGTTCTGTCGAGACGGAAGTGCCCGACCGACCCATAGGCGTTTCCCTGGCCTCGCGCGCGGTCGTTGTTTCAAGTACTGCAGGTTGAAAAGCACTCGAAAGACATCGGCGCATACCGTCGCCACATCAGGCGGCACCTGCTTGTGGTTCTAACATCTCTCCGTGGTAGTCCTGGGGCCCCCCTGGAACCTTCCGGGCCCTTCTCGGAGCTGTCTTGGAGGCCATCGGACAAACGGTCGGTACCGATTAGCGCTGGCCCTCTTCAGGAGCTCCTGGGCTCTCTGGGGGCCGTCTTGGACGCCCCTCTTGGACGCCCCCGGCTGTAGGAGTGCAATGACCAGCATACTCTACTTCACAACTCAACCCTGTAGGCACATATTTTCAACACTGACACTGAGGGACGCGAGGGTTCTCAACGCAGGGGCGTGGGTTCCTCTGTTCGGCGGGCGCCTTTTCACGCCAATAGCGGCAATGGCCCGTCCTACGGGTCTCGGGGCTCAAGAGACGGGGGTCAATGCAAGCGGGGGTCAGCCAGAGCGCCAGACCTTGCAGGATCCTGCAGGGCCAGGGTCGCACTGACCCCGGCTTGGGCGCAGGATCCTGCAGGATCTTGCAGGATCCTTCGCACTGACCCGGGCTTGGGTGCAGGATCTTGCAGGATCTTCCAGGATTCTGCAAGGGCTGACTGACCCGAATCTGGATTGACCCGGGTCAGAAGATCCCCGAGGGTCGTTTTCGGCTCGGCGTGGTTGCTCGCAAGCAAATTTGGTCAGCCCACTTCGCTTGCTTGGGGTCACGGTCTCTACGCCGTTCCCCGATGACGGGCACGACCGGGCTCCCAAGCCGGGCGCGCGCCACTCAGGCGCTCGTCCGGTCTCGCCTCCCCCGATCCTTGCGTGCGGGGCGACATCAGCGGCCTGCGCCCTCCCCCCCCCTCCCCGACGGCTCTCTAAAGCCGCGCACCAAGTGAGCGACGCAAAAAAACGGAGTCGTCTCCACCGACATTGGCGCGTAAGCTGCCCGCGTGGGGTCGCGCGTAAGCGCCCACGTCTCCAGTGGCGTGCCGCGCTGGTGGCCGGCGTGAGCCACCGCGTAAGGCCGCTATGGCATCTCGCGTAAGACCCAGTTTTTAGTCGTCGCACCAAGCGTCACTCGTGCTAAGGGTCACCCTTGTGCTGTGTGCAGCGCAGGGCGGTGGTTCCAGAAATGACCAGGGGGGGCGTCCCGCAGCAGTGCCCTGGGAGATTGGTCATAGAAGGGATTCTGGGCCTGCCCCGGGGCACCGTCGTCGCCATTGAGGCTCTCTGGTCGTCTTGGCATCGCTCGGCCTTGTGCGCTCTTCCTCGGCGAGGACCTTCGAGGAGCGTCCTCGACCACCGTCAGGCAAACCCGAGTGCCCCGAATTCGAGTCTTACGTCTCTTCGAACTTGGCTTCGTCTTATGTTGTCCCTTTGCGCCGCCTGGCCCTAGGCGCAGCCGCAGCCGCAGCCGCCGCAGGGGCGCTGGCCACAGGACAGATCTGACAAGCTTCCCTGCGGCCCTCCACGCAGGTCCCCTCTCAGCTTGCTGCTCCCTGGGGAGGAGGAGGAGGAGGAGGAGGAGGAGGAGGAGGAGGAGGGAGCGTAGGAGTAGAGGAGGAGGGAGGACTAAAGGATGGGGAGTAAGAGGATGAACGAGGAGGAAGGAGGAGATGCGGAGTAAGGAGGTGGAGGGGGAGAGGAGGAGTGAGGAGGAGGAGGAAGGAGGAGGAGGAGGAGGAGGAATGATGATTGATTAGGGAGGAGGAGGATGGGGAGGAAGAGGATGCGATGGGGGGGATGAGGAGGAGGAGAAGGGAGGAGGAGGATAGAGGTAAGGAGGAAGAGGAGGGGAGGAGGGAGGAGGAAGGAGGAGTATTAGTGGAGGAGTTGAGGGGGGAGGAGGTGAAGGAGGAGGAGGGGAGGAGATGAGGCGGATGCTAGGAGGAGAGGAAGAGATGATGAGAATAGGAGGAAGATGATGAGGAGGTAGGACGTAGGAGGAGGAGGATGGAGGGAGGGGATGGGATTGATGTGTGGTGGTATGATATGTAGGAGGAGGTTGGAAGGGATATGCGTCTTAGACAAGGCGGAAGTCTTCGTATTCTTCGTTCTTACTGTTCTGCTTCTTTTCTTCTTTTCTTCGTCGTTCTTTCTTCCTTCTTCACCTATCTTCTTTCCTTCTTCTTTCTGCTTCTTTCCTTCTTCTTCCTCTATTTCTCATTTCTTTAACCTTTGGCTCTGTCCGCCTAGCCTCTCCTAGACCCCCTCCGCGAATCGTCTACTAACCACCCCCGGGGTGGTCTGACGGGGCCACCACCACCACCACCACCACCACCTCCTACTCCAGCTCAACCCCACCACCACCACCTCCTCCTACCACCTCCACCACCTCCACCACCACCCCCACCACCGCCCCCCTACACACGCGGACCAAACCAACAATCAGCGGAATCAACGGGCCGTGTCCGCCCCCCCACGATCACTCCTCAACCAGCCGACATCCAAGGATTATCAAGCCGAGTCCAAGCCATCTTCAGCAGCACGCGCGAAGCAGAGATCGGCCACAGAATTCCGATTGCACGGGAGAGGTTGAATCCTCACCGCGCAGAGCCTCCGAACGATCAGCACTCCA
>CAUYUJ010017535.1:0-5000 GCA_963575745.1 Prorocentrum cordatum | reverse complement strand
TGACGTCCCTTCGTCGGCGGAGGGTGGCGGAATGGTGGCGGGAGAGAAACCGTGGCGGCTCCGCCGGCGGAAATCAACCTTTGCCCTCCAAGGGATGTGTACACTTTTTCGGGGGATTCAGGGTTTCCGGGACGAGCCACATGGCCAGCCGAACCACACCCTCGAACATGGCAATAGTTGCCAGGTTCCGTCCTGGCGCACCGTTCCCGATTCCGTTTGCAGCCCGAGGGTCGGGGGTGGATTTCGATTCTGGTCCGATCCCATGCGCGTTTTCCATGGTGTTCCCAACCATCTTTTGGTGTTGGGTCCTCGCTTTGCAGAGGCAGCGCCCCGCGTTCCTCGCTCATCACTCCTCCTTTCTCTCCCTCCGTCCTCCCGTCCTAGCATCCGTGCCTCGGTTGTGCGAATCTCTCTGTTTCGGCACACCTCTCACACGCTTCGTGCTCCCAAAGGAAGCTCCACCGAAGGCCCCAGTGGCTGCGCTCGCATGGCGCCACCGCGCCCGTTTCGGCACACCCCTGTCACACCTTGTGTGGCACCATGGGAGCTTCACCTAAGGCCACACTGGCTGCGCTCGCATGGCACCACCGCGCCCGTTTCGGCGCACCCCTCAAACGTTCCGTGGCCCCGAACGGAGCTCCACCGAGGGCCGCAGCGGCGGCGCTCGCATGGCACCGTCGCGCCCAGTTCGGCACATCTGTCGCACGCTTCGTGGCTCCATGGGGAGCTCCACCGCAGGCCCCAATGGCTGCGCTCGCATCGCGCCGCCGCGCCTATTTCGGCGCACGCCTCGCACCTTTTGTGGCCCCACAGGGCGTAGGGGGCTCCACAAAGGGCCCCAATGGCTGCGCTCACATCGCACCATCGCACCCACACCGGCAAACCCCTAACACGTTGCCCCATGGGGAGCTCCACCGGAGGCCACCGCGGCTGCGCTCGCATGGCACCACCTCACCCGCTTTGGGGAGCTCCACCAAAGGCCCCAGTGGCAGCGCCCGCATGGCACCACCGCGCCCAACTCGGCACACGCTTCACACGTTTCGTGGCCCAATAGGGAGCTCCACCTACGGCCCCAGTGGCAGCGTCCGCATGGCACCAACGCGCCCAACTCGGCACACCACTCGTAATACGCTTCGTGGCTCCAACGGGGGCTCGGCCGAAGGCCCCAGTGGCAGCGCACGCATGGCACCACCGCGCCCACTGCCGCACAGCTCTCACACGTTTCGTGGCCCCAACGGGAGCTCCACCGCAAGCGGTATTCACAATTGCATCTGGTTGGGTCCGTAGCCATTTTGGCTCAAGGCCTCTGCAGTTGCGCGCCCCGCCCCCCTCCGCGCGGCAGAACGCCCGATGGCGCTCCCCACCCGGGTCTCGGCGGCCCTGGCGCTCGTCCTGGCGGCGGCCGGGGCGGCGCCCCCCGAGGGCTGCGCCGCGGCGGCCGAGGAGGGCGACGGGGTGGGGCTGCTGCAGGCGGCGGGCCGCAGCGCGCAGGTGCGGAGCCGCTCCGACACGCCGAGTGGGGGGTGGGTTCCCCGGACTGCGAGGTGCGGCGTCGTGGACGTGAAGTGCGGGACGGGCTGCTGCTCGGTGACCAGCACGTGCACCTCGGACCAGAAGTGCAGGCCGCTGTTCGGCGGCATCGTGGAGCCCACCCCAGGCAAGCTCGGGTGCCCGGTCGCCTTCAAAGACTTCGGCGACGGCGGCTGTTGTCCTGTGGCCACGCTCCTGGGCCCGCCAGAGACGTGCGTGGGGCTGCTCGGGCGGGTCGCCGACCTGCACGGAGGGCGGTGAGCTGCCCGCGGGCGCGTTGACTGGCATGGTGATCCTCGGCAAAAAAAGTGACGCCGACTGTCTCGCGGACCTGCGCGCTCGACGGGAAGAGCTGCTACGAGTACCCGGTGAACACGGCAAGTGCCCAGATCGCGAGCGGCACCTCCAGTCCAGATTGTAATCATTGATGTGGGGGCGATGATCATGCAGCCTTTTTTTGGTTTTGAAGCCCCCGAGGCACTGAGTCAGCCGCCGGTGCCAGAGCGCGCGTCCCCCTCCTGCCTTCTCTCTCCTTGCGGTGCCCCCTCCGCTCCTCCCCTTGCTCCCGCGCGGGCGCCGCGCTCGAGCACGGGTGGGCTGGCGCCGCCGGCTGGCTTCGACGGCGCTCCAGGCGCGAGAGCAGAGCAGAACAAAAGAGACAACTGCATATGGTTGGGTCTTTTCGCCAGGGTGATGTCCGACGTGCTCTTGTTCGCCGATGCGGTTTCGAGACTTCCGTCCGATGGGGGCTGGACTTGCACCGTTTCAGGCGCCAGGCGGTCGAACTCGGAACGCCCGAGGGTCCAGGTATTGGCACGCGCGCAGCGCCGAGCCGAGCAAACCAGTGGAATGCAGGTGGGCGTCTGAGTGGCAGGGCCCAGGGGGACAGCCAACCCTCGACGTCGGGGGTTCTGGGATCTGGAGTGAGCGTTTGCCAGACTCGATGCCTAGAGCTCGAGTGGAGCTGAGGGCACTCCTCTTCGTGCCTCGGGACACGGTGGCGGATGTACCATCTCTAGATGCGCTCGCGGCGCCTCGGCGTCTCGAAGCCTCGGCCCTCGGGCTTTTGGAAGCATCAGATCCGCTCGTCGGATCGTTGGCTGGTTGGAGCCTACGTTCGCCAGTCCATCCCTTCTGGATGTCTTTTTCCGTTGGGGCATCCTCAATGTCGGGCCATCATCGGGGACATCTTCATGGATGACGAGATACGGTGGCGAATCAACGTATGACTTATGCTCGCCAGTCTCCGAATACCAAGCCGTCTGCCCCTACTCGACTATGGCCGCGCCTTCAGGCTCAAGGCATGCCGTCACAGGGCTCACCTGTCTGCACTTGCGCGCACTCATGTTTCA
The DNA here is from genome assembly GCA_963575745.1 of Prorocentrum cordatum. NCBI lineage: Eukaryota > Dinophyceae > Prorocentrales > Prorocentraceae > Prorocentrum > Prorocentrum cordatum. The sequence continues at coordinate 2,118 of CAUYUJ010017535.1, read as the reverse complement.
CAAGGCGTCCAACGCACTATCCGAAGCGTCGAGGAATACAGTATGTTTGGGTACAGGCGTGGTACCCACACGCTTGCCCCAAACGTAACAGGTTCGCTCCGACGCCGCCGACCAAACAGTGTGGGTCCAGGCCGCTCAAATGGGATCCGAGAACATGGGGTCGGAGAATCGCGCCGCATCGCCGATGTATCCTCGGTTTGGCTCGATATGCATCCGGATGTTCTCCACGCCGACGGAATCGTGTAATCGTGGATGCATCGGCGAAGCGGCACGATCCTCTGACCCCTTCCGCTCGCACCCAATTCGGCAGGCCTCTGCCAGGGCCCACTCTTGGGATATTCAATTCAGCGTTGGCGCTGGTAGATCCTGGGCCGAAAACTAGCCAGGTCTCTCATAATCTCGTGCAATCCAGCGCGATCCAGTTTTATCGTTTTGAATATTGGTATTGATCTGGCCAGATCCAGCTTAACGGCCCCTTCATCAGGCTTAACAGCTTCGAATGCTTCGTACGAAGACCTCCCAGCAGTCACCTCATCGCATTCCTTTCTCATCCGCCTCGCTGCCGCGACGGAGAAGAGAGCAGGGGGCCATGTGGCACTACGTCCCCCCCCCCCCACGGCGAGCTCTCGAGGAACATCCGTCTGATTTTTGTTGCACCCACCCACCCTACAGCCGGCGCGCCTCGCAGGGAAGCATTGCTTTTTGTTCCACCACCCACCCTCCCTCCGCGGAACTAAAAAATTTGAGAATCCGTTTTGACACTGGTCGGCGGCATTGTTTTCGACACCCTCCCACCATTCGCGGGCCAACAAAACTGCGGACTGCGATTCGCGTTGAGCATCATATTTCCGTGCCTACCCACCCGCCCATCGCCCCCCCGCCCCGCCACCATGCGGCATCCGCGGGCGGGCGGGCGGGCGGGCGGCCATGCCTTGACCACCTATCTGCCATGAGGGGATCCTGATCCTACCTGTGTGGTACATGATCATGGCCCCCTTGTGTTAAGTCGGGCCTGTCCCTCTACAGGGGGAATCTTCAAGAATAGTCAAAAGAATAGTCTGGGGATTATTTTTTGAGTATTTTGGGGCATCTCTTGAGTATTTTTGATCTTTCGTTTAACATCCCCCTGTAGGGGGACAGGCCCGACCTAATCCTACCTGTGTGGTGCGTGATCATGGCCCCCTTGTGAGAAGAGGACTTCTGGAGCCGGTGGTCTGAAGGCAGCCACCCCCCTCCAGCAGGACTCGTGGTGCCCACGACCCCTTGCGCCTCAGCGACCGCGAGGAGCACCATGGGCGCCCCGGCCACGGCCTTACTTGCCAGAGTCTCGGAAGACAACACAAACTGCATTAACATTTACGTCGGGCTTGTCCCTCTACAGGGGGAATATTCAAAAGGCTATGTTTGGAGTATTTTTTGACCATTTTGGACTATGTTGGGGTATGTTTTATTTTTCGTCGAAAGTCCCCCCGTAGGGGGACACGCCCGACTTAACATTAGCATAAACTTTCGGAGCTCCGCACGGATGTCATGGATCGGCGCTGGACTTCCTGGCTGCGCCTCCAGCGCCGCCCCTGGCACGCTCCGCGCGCAAGGGAACAGGGTCCAGCGCCGATCCAAGCAATCCGCGCGGATCTCCGAACGTTTCTGATGATGTAGGTCTTTCTTGTTTCTTCCCAGGCCCCGAGTCCGTCAGAGCTCGATTGAGGATGAGAAGCCAGTGTTGGGGGGGAGTACGGTAGGTTCATGCGGCGATGGCGCGCCGCCTACGCTGGCGAAGGCGTTCAAGGTTGAATTCTGCGACGCGGACGCTTCGAGGGACACGGTGACGCCACTGGGCCCGACGGACTTCAGCCTTGAACGATCGGGGCCGCAATCGATTCAAGGCTGAGCGATCGACGCTGTGTCGAAAGCATTTGCGCGCGCCGCCGCCGCGCGAACCTACCGTATGGGGGTGGAGCCCTGGGGTCCAGGGCCCGCTGCCCTCGGGACCTCTCTTCGTGGCAGGCCGATGTGGCCGTCGCTCGCTCGTGAGGAGGAGGAGGCGGTGGCCGGGGAGGAGGAGGAGGAGGAGGAGGAGGAGGAGGAGGAGGAGCAGCAGCCTCCAGCGCCGCCCCT
>CAUYUJ010017534.1:227049-233017 GCA_963575745.1 Prorocentrum cordatum | reverse complement strand
TCGTCCACATATCTGAGGACGGGAACGAAAATGAGCCTGCGGCCCAGCGCTGACAGCATCGCGCCGATGCGCTCCCAGCTGTGAACGGAGGAAGTCGCTCCGAATGGGGCGGCGAAGTGCTGAGCCACGAAGACGCATGTGCCCACGAGGAACGCGACCCATGCGAGGGCGCGATGTTCCGGCAACAGCGGCACGCGCCGGAACGCGGCGTCTATGTCCGCCTTCCAGAGCCCGGGCGCTTCGCCCACGCGCGTCACAACTGCCTTGCAAGTGCCAACCAGAGCGTCGATGGCTTCATGGCCGAGACGCTCCGTCGGCTGCGACGCCGCGTTGATACGAGAGCGCGACATATCATCTACGAGCCGCAGCTTCTCGGTCCCGTCCTCTCTCGACTGCCGGACGCCGAACCGCGGCGACAAAACCGCACCGTCGAGCTCGACCGCGCTGAGCGGCGCGGGATGGCTCATTCGGCCGAGCTCCGCTTCGGCGATAGTTTTGGTGAGAATCACGGCGGAGTCGCTATACTCCTTGAGCGTGCCGAGCAGCGCGGCGTTGCCTCGCTCCGCGCCCGCGGCCAAGTCCGGCAGGCTGAGCGGTACAGGGAAAGATTCCGGACGCCCGTTCCCTGTGCACGGGAGAGGGCCCACGAGAGGCGCGCCGCGCCGAAAGACTTCCACGCAGGCCGCGTCCTCGTAACCGATTTCGTCGAGCAGTTCGACGAGAAGAGGGCCGTTGATCGACCCTGCGATTGTGCGCACATGTGCATCGCAGCCCGCGAACCAGGCCGCCGTCGCTCCAGAGGCGCGTAGCTCGGCGTCCCTGGCCCGAATTCGCTCGAGAGTCGCTCGCCGCTCACGGCACACCAGCCGCTCCGAGCGCGCAGCAATCCAATCGATCGCCGCCAAAACATCGCCGGGCACCACCACGGCCTTTTCAAAGGCCTCTTTGTCCTCGAAGGAGTGAGAACGGGAGAGGACCTCTTCAAGAAAGGCGAGCTTAGGCGCTTCCACAGCAGACGCAGGCGACGGCAGGTGACAGCAGCCGGCAGTGGCCAGCGCGCAACCGCGTGCATTGCAACTCGAGGCAGCATTCTGCCGGGCGCGCGATCCCGCGAGCGTCGCGCGCCACAACGCGCAGCGCCTGATAATCCCATGTGGCAGCGATACTGGGCCCCATCGCATCCTGCGCTTTGCGAGCGCGAGCGCTCGAGCCTGCCGGGGGCGTTCGCGCGCCTCCTGGCCCAGCGGGCGGGCGGCCCTCGCGTCGCGAACGGACCGCGAGTGTTGACTGGCACCCAAGCCCTGGACGACGCGGCAACACCGCGGCGCCCTCCTGCCAGCGCGCGCGCGCGCGCCTGCGGGTCCCACGGGACGGTGGCTGAGGTTGGCGCCCATTCGTTGTTATTCAAATGCCAACGTGGCGCGCGATGCTCGTCCTCATCGGCGCGCGTCCCGCACATCGCCGCGCGCCGCGGGCTGCGCGTGCCTCCGGCGGGCGTCAGGCGCGCGGCTTCTTCTGAGGAGAATACACCGTTCGCGAATCCCAGGAGCGCTTGTTGTAATCCCCGCGATAGGATCGGGACTGCCACCCGTCGGCTCTGGAATCGCGGTCGTTCTTCCAGGAAGTGACGGCTGCGCCCCCCGCGGCTCCCACGGCGCCCGCGGCGCTCGCGGCGCTCGCACTCTGCCCGCGCGCTGCCGCGGCGCTTTTCCCTGCACCCTTGCCGGCCGGCGCGGCAACCTGCGCGACAGCGGTGGCGCAACGCGAACAAGGGATTCGGCGACGTGGCCTTAAGAGCCCGATCGTATTCCGCTTCCGCCGCGCGGAGCAGCCCGACGTCAAGCGACAGCGCCGCAACGTTCACCTGCGCGCCGACGCGCGCCCGAGAATACCGCGCCGAAGCATGGCGCGGAGCTGCGGCCTGGAAGCCTGCCGCGCCGGCGGCGGCACGCTCGGCCCACGTCCTCCGCACAAGGCGGTCGTAGACCAAGGCAACCTGGGCCTTCCGTCCCTGCAGGGGGGCATCCAGTGCAACCTGGGCAAGCGCGCCCACTTCGGCGACCAGCGGACGGGCGCCATTGTCGACTCGCCTGGAGAACAACGTGTTTGTGAGCCATGGCGCTCGTGTACGAAATCTGATCAGTGACCGCGGCCGCCACGCTCCACGCGTCGTAAGCTTGGTGCAATGGCGTCCACGCCAGAAGCGGCTGGCTCTCCGCCGCGGTTCCCCGTCCGAACGCTCTGGCCAACGCGGCCGCCTCTTTCGACTCGGGCTCGTCATCGTCGGGAGAGCCGCCCGCGCCGCGCGCGCAAAGCGGCTGGAACTTCGCGAGCTCAGTATAAATGAACGGGCGCGCGATTCCCCTGGTTTTCGCGCGCTGCACCTCGGTGGCCAGCGCATCGGTCTTCGCTGACCTGAGCGAACGATGGAAACGCGCCAGCGCGCCGGGGCGAAGCCGCGCGGCCGCCTCGGCCACAGGGACACCGGAAGGTCCCTCAAGCTGATCTGGGCCAGGCCAGCGCCGATGTCGACATGCTCTCCCTTCGGCGGGAGCCCAGGATTCTGCAGCAACCGAACCGAAACGACCCGCCGAAGCCGGCGCAGGCCCCGCGGCACCCGGCGCACTCGCCTTGGCTGCCGCCACCGTCGCGCGATCCAGAGCGCGCCGCAGGACGCCCTTCGTCAGCGCCGTCGCGCCATCGGCATCCTTCAAATCGCCGAATTGAAGATTGGCCAATTCTTCTGGCATCGTCAGCCCTTTGGCTGCCAGGCAATCAATGGCGCCCTTGAACTGGATATCAGTCCACTTCGCGCCCACAACAGGGTCAGACTGCAAGAAGGCAAGCATCGCCATCGCAATCACAGCGCACGGGGCACGAGCGAGAACCACGCCAGCTGAAGCCCGCTCGCTTGCATGCCAGCGCGCCATGGTGACGAATGAGAGCGTGCCAACGACAGCTCGTGGTCACTATGGACCAGAAGAGAGGGCCCCATTGGGCACGTGAACGCAGCAGGCCGCTATGGGCCGCAACGAAGCCACTAAGGGCCGCAAGGAAGCCACTATGGGCCGAGCGAAGCCCCCAGAGGGCGGAGGGCCGAAACCCGACACACGGCACGGTATTTATATCCCGCCCCAGTGCCAGGCGGAGGAAGCACGGCACGGCACTGCACCACACGACGCGAGCGGGAGGCGGAAGAGGGTCGACCAGCGCGCGGCCGACCAGCCGAGCGGGGGCGCCCCCGCGGCCAGCCGCGGGGTCGTTCACAGCGCGGGCGGATTTGTGCCAAGCAATAACTTCGTTATTCCGACCCAAAATGCCGCATCAGGGGCCCCAAAGGGGCCCCTTTTCTGCAGCCCTCGCTGCCCCCCAATTGATCGCCCCCCCCATAGCGCGACGCCCAGACGGCGCGGGAAGGGAGAGCGCCGGCAGGCGTGGCGCCTTCAGCAGGTGGATCGCGCAGCCTCGGGGAACAGACCATGGCACAGACACAAGAAGCTTGCAGGTCCGCGCAAAGTTCTCAGACCGGCGCAGGGCACCTCTATAGCGGCGCCTCAGGCGACGCCCCCTGGCGCGCTCCGAGCGCCTGGGGGGGTCCAGCGCCGATCCAAGAACTCCGCAGGAGAGATCAGAATCGAATCGATGAGTCAAATCGGCGATCGAAATGAATCGGATCGGCGGAAATCGGCAGCCAGGTCGGGAGGAATCGAATCGGCGAAAATCGGAAAAGCAGTAAGGCCTCAGTGAGAAGTCGGAATCCAAATCGAAATTCGAAGTCGAATCGACTCGGAATCAGAATCCACCGAAATCGAAAAGAATCGAATTAGGGGAATCGAGAAGAGCCCTGAATCCGTGCGGGCCTCCTAGCTATGTCATTGTCTGCTCCCCTGCAGCCGCTCCCTCGCGAACAGCCGCCCGCACCACACAAGTCCAGGCACGGACTGGAGGGGAAGAGAGCGGGGGCCACGAACAGGAACGAACGCGGGAACGTCAGGTGTCGATCTTGGCCACCGTCCGTCTTGACCAGCGTCGGCTCGTGGATCATCCTCGCGAATCGGCGATGGCCAGCTAAGGAGCATGACCAGCATCGGCGTCGACGAGATCCTGCGATATCCTGGTCATGGTCCGCGTGCCTCCTCCCTCGAACGACGGGCCCGCGCGGCGCAGGCCAAGTCGGCGGGGCCGCCGCACGCCCTCACAGCGGCGTGCGGTTGATGGAGTCCTCCAGGCTCTTCCGGACCTTCTCCACACGCTCCTCCTCCTCCTCCTCCTCTCCTCTCCTCCTCCTCCTTCCTCCTCCTCCTCAGCCCCTCCTCCTCCCCTCCTCCTCTTCCGCCTCCTCCTCCTCCTCCTTCCCCTCCCTCTCCCCCTCCTCCCCCTACTGCGCTCCTCCTCCTCCTCCTCCTCCTCCTCCTCCTCTCCTCATCCTGCCTCCTCCTCCCTCCTCCTCCTCCTCCTCTCCTCCCCATCCTCCTCCCCAGCTCCTTGCTGACCTCTCCACGGATAGGAAGTAGGAAGGCTTGCACGCGCGACCACCTTCGCCTTCTCCTCCTCGCCCGGGGAGGTCTGCTCGACCCACATGTCCTTCCAGTTTGCCATGTTGTTGCCCAGGTTGTCGCCGAGCTCGTGCATGCGCGGCCACAGGCGAAGCTGGGCCGCGAACAAAGGAGCGATCATGAATTCGATGAAACCTATCTGCGAGTGCGGCTTGTTCAGCTTGTCCCGGTCGTTGAGGAACTGCACGGGGATGCCCTTCTCCTTCTCCTGGTCGCCCTGCGAGAAGAACTCCTCGAGGCACTGCCACGCCCACAGCTGCGTGACCTCCCACGAGCGGCAGGGGTTGGAGACGTCCGCCGAGTGCAGGAAGGCCTCCATCACGAGGGTCTTCGCCTCGCCGAAGACCGCGATCTCGGCGGGGGCCACCGGGCCCGCCTGGGCGTCGTCGGGCGACTCGTCCGAGAATACCTTTAGGTCGGGACTGTCCCCCAACAGGCCGATGTTCGACGAAAAACATGTTTTAAGAAAAACTCAACGGATACTCCAATAATGCTCAACAAAAATCAACAAATCGTCCCTCGACTATTTTTGGACTATTTTTGAATATTCCCCCTGTAGAGGGACACGCCCGACTTAAGAATACCTCCATGTTCATCTGGTAGAGCATCTGCAGGTCCTTCACCATGGAGGTGTGCATCGTCATGTCGGTGTGCAGAATCGTCTCGATGCAGTGCTTTCGGACCTCCTTGCGCTGCTCCTTCGTCAGCTTCCCGAACACGTCCGCCTGAGGGTTGGCGACGATCTTGTAGAGCTTGGCGCAGTGCATGTTCTCCAAGGGCGACCTGTCGTTGTACTCGAGAGCAAGCTCGTGCCCGACCTCCGACAGGAAACCGTTGTTGACGCCCGGGTGCCCGATGTCGTGGGCCACGGCGGCGATGAGGAGCGAGAACTGCTCCAGCTCGCTGAGGAAGTGCTCCGAGCCCGTGACCCGCATGAGGCGCGCCACGCCATGGACTACGTCCGCCGCGTGGGCGAAGCTGTGGAACGGCACGGGAAGGTACTCCTTCTCGACCGCCTGCAGGAACCTCTGCAGGGTCAGGACGTCCTCCTGCGAGGCAAAGAAGCCGTCGCCCGTCTCGTGGAAGCGGACGATGGTGAACTCGGTCACGCGCCGGCGCTGCTCCTGGGACAGCCGGAGTGTGTTGAAGCCCCAGGAGGAGTAGACTTCCAGCGTCACTCCCAAGTCCTCGATGCGAACGGTGGGCGGCGCCGCCTGCTTCTTCTTCGTCACGGTCATCCTTCTCTGAGCTTTTTCCTTCTCCTCCACGATGTTCGCGCCGTGCATCATGCTCAGGACGCCTATATCCTCGGCGTTCATGTCCTCGGTCTTCTCCGGCATGCGCCCCGCACTGGCCGCCTGCATCTCCGCGATGATGGCCAGCTTCTCCACAACCTTCTCGAGCAGCTTCAT
>CAUYUJ010017534.1:192049-224549 GCA_963575745.1 Prorocentrum cordatum | reverse complement strand
CTGACCCCCGCAAGACGGGGGTGAGAAGGCGTGGGAAATGATTGCCTGTCCCCTTCCCCTTTTCCCCCTCCCCTGGGGCCAAAAATTGCATGAGAAGGGGGGGCACGAGCTCCCCAGGGGGCTCTCGCCACCAGAGCCGCCAGACGGCACAATAAGCGCCGACACAATCCAAGAGAACGTCGAGAAGACCTGGGGTAACCCAGCAACGGTCCCAGATGGCTTCAAGACGGCCTACGAAGCCCCCAAAACGGCCCAAGATTGCTCCCAGAGGGCCGCCGAAAGGGCCCAAAGAGGCTAACATCGTCCGATTCACTTGGGAAAACGCACACAAAGTGTTAGCCAGCGTGGACCCGAAACTGCGATCGTCTTGCAATAAATCTGATGCGATTTAGGTGGTGCAATCCATGTGGTGCGATCCACGTGGTGCAATCCACGAGGTGCGAAATATGTGGCGCAAAGCAATGCAAAACAACGCAAAGCAAGGCACAGCAATGCAAAGCAATGCGAAAGCGATGCACAGCAATGCAAACAAGCGCAAAGCAATGCAAAGCAGCCCAAAGCCACGCGTTGCAATGCAAAGCAACGCAGAGAAACACGAGGCAGTGCAAAACGACGCAGAGCAAAGCAAAGCAATGCAAGCGGGCGGCGGCGACGGGCGGCGACAAGCCGGCCGGACCGCCAGCCAGGCCCAAGCGGGCGGCGGCGACGGGCGGCGACGGGCGACGACAAGCTGGCCAGACCGCCGGCCAGGCCCAGTTCCTGTAAGTGCAAGTACTGTTTGGGTCATTTTCGAGATGTGCCCCGTCTTTGGTCTTGACAGCGTCAAATACGGCCCAACGAGCCCCCAAGATTCTCCCAGGACGGCCCATGAGGCCCCGAAGAGGGCCCCGAGAGGGCCCAATTGAGCCCCAAGAAAGCACAAGGGGGCCCCAAGACGACCACGGGTCCCCTGAGACGGCCCACAGGGGTCCCACGAGGGCCCCCAGAAGGACAATACAAACTGACATCTCGAATCTTTTCCGCAGTGGTGGCCCCAAGAGCCCCCCAGCGACCTCCGAGGCGCCCCCAAGAGGCCCCAATTGCTTCCAAGAGGCACCCAAGAAACCCCCGAGAGGCCTCCAAAAACCAATCAGATGCTGCAAAGAACCCTCCGAGAGGCCCCTGAGAGGCAACCATCATGTGCATCCCCGAAGCTCCTGACCCACAGGCCAGGCTCGGTGACACGACTCTTCACGAATTCATTGCTTTGGGGGGCGGCGGGATGGCGCACGCCTCTTGAATGAATCTCTTTTGCCTTCTCGCCTTTTCGCGGTCCTGCTGGCGACGCTTTCGGGGCGCATGCCGGCTCTTTCTCGGCCCCCTGCGGGCCCCCCCTCGGCTCACAGCCAGCTCCTGGAACCCTCCAGAGCGCCTCTGGTGCCCAACTGCGCGCAAAAACCGGGAACTTCAAAATTAGCCTGGCGAAAGACCCAACCGTGTGCAGCTGCGAGTACCGCGGGGGAGATGAGACAAAGGAGAGGGCGCGCAGTCTCCGAGCAGTTCTCATAGGCAGCGCGCCGCAGGAAGAACGGGGCGCGGGGCAGTGCAGGCAGGAGTGTTGGGGGGGGGAGCGCAGCGGGATGGTGGGCTCTCTGATGTTTCCCCACACGTGTTCTCGAGCCCTGGTGACCGCGGCTCTGGGCAGAGCGCAACGCGGAGTCCCCGCGACACGTGCCGGTCGCCCCGCAAGGGACCAGGCGACGCGCGCAGGTCTTCCGCTGCGCGGAGCAAAGAGGGCCAGCTGGCTGGCCGACAGCGGGCCAGGCGCTGGCCGCTGGGCAAAGCGACGGCTGGCGAGCAGCGAGGGGCTGTGCTGAACGCAGCACGGAATCCCGCGACGCGCGCCGGACGCCCCGAAGGAGTCCCGGCGACGAGCGCAGGTCGTCCCAGTCGCAGCCGCTCAGAGCAACATTAAATTTCTACTGCCACGCCAGCCCCCCTCTCCCGCGGCCTCACCCACAGAAGACGCTCTCCACCGTCTCCTCTGCGCCGTGAGGGATATGCCGAAATGGGCGCGGGACGCATGTGGACGCAGCCACTGGGGCCTTCGGCGGAGCTCCCTATGGAGCCACGAAACGTGTGAGGGCTTGTGCCGAAATGGGTGCGGGACGCATGTGGACGCAGCCACTGGGGCCTTCGGTGGAGCTCCCTGTGGAGCCACGAAACGTGTGAAGGCTGTGCCGAAATGGGTGCGGGACGCATGTGGACGCAGCCACTGGGGCCTTCGGTGGAGCTCCCTGTGGAGCCACGAAACGTGTGAGGGCTGTGCCGAAATGGGCGAGGGACTCATGTGGACGCAGCCACTGGGGCCTTCGGTGGAGCTCACCGCGGGGCCACGAACTGTGCGATGGGTGCGCCGAAATGGGTGCGGGACGCATGTGGACGCAGCCACTGGGGCCTTCGGTGGAGCTCCCTGTGGGGCCACGAAGCGTGTGAGCGCTGTGCCGAAATGAGCGCGGGACGCATGTGAACGCAGCCACTGGGGCCTTCGGTGGAGCTCCCTATGGAGCCACGAAACGTGTGAGGGCTATGCCGAAGTGAGCGCGGAACGCATGTGGATGCAGACACTGGAGCCTTCGACGGAGATCCCGATGGGGCCACGAAACGTGTAAGCGTTGTGCCGAAATGGGCGCGGGACGCATGTGAACGCAGCCGCTGGAGCCTTTGGTGGCCTCCTATGGGACAAGGAAACGTGTGAGGGGTGTGCCGAAATGGGCGCGGGACTCATGTGGACGCAGCCACTGGGGCCTTCGGTGGAGCTCCCTGTGGGGCCACGAAACGTGTGACGGCTGTGCCGAAATGGGCGCGGGACGCATGTGAACGCAGCCACTGGAGCCTTCGGTGGAGCTGCCCATGGGGACACGAAACGTGTGAGGGCTGTGCCGAAATGGGCGCGGGACGCATGTGGACGCAGCCACGGGGGCCTTCGGTGGAGCTCCCTATGGAGCCACGAAACGTGTGAGGGCTGTGCCGAAATGGGTGATGATGATGATGATGATGATGATGATGATGATGATGATGATGATGATGATGATGATGATGATGATGATGACGACGACGAAGACACGCGGAGTGCAGAGGCAGGGACGGAAGAGGAAGGACAGAGGAGGGTGAGGAGGAAGGAGTGAGGGAAACGCGGGACGATGTCTCTTCAAAACGCGGACCCAGCACCACAGGACGGTTAGGGAATACAAGAAAACCTATAGGTATTGCATGATTGTGCCTCGCCCGGGGTCGCCCGGACGCATCTTGTTGCCGAAAATCTGGCTCGTCAAGGCAATTTGCAAACATGTAGACTTTGTTGCCGATTTTGGGCACTTGCGGCATCAATTTTGAACGATTCTGGGCACAACTGGAACCCACAAAACGGAACCAAAACCGGACCCGAACCAGCCGGGTTTTCGATGGCAGTCGAACAGGGTCACAGCCCAACACGGACGTGCTGTCGCTTGGGCCATCCAGAGGACCAGAAATCCGACGTCGTGATTTTTTCAACACGGGGTCCCCTGAAGGGTCGACCCAGTCTTCAGGACCGGTTTTTTATCCTGACTCGTTTTTTCCCAACCATCCTGTGGTGTTGGGTCCTCGTTTTGAAGAGACGGTGGCCCGCGTCTCCTCCTCTCCTCCTTCCCCCCCTCCTCCTGCCACACCCAATTCGGCACACCCCTCACACGTTTCGTGGCCCCATAGGGAGCTCCACCGAAGGCCCCAGTGCTGCCGCCCGCATGCGTCACGCACACCCAATTCGGCACACCCCTCACACGTTTCGTGGCCCCATAGGGAGCTCCCACCGAAGGCCCCAGTGCTGCCGCCCGCATGCGTCCCGCACACCCAATTCGGCACACCCCTCACACGTTTCGTGGCCCCATAGGGAGCCCCACCGAAGGCCCCAGTGCTGCCGCCCGCATGCGTCCCGCACACCCAATTCGGCACACCCCTCACACGTTTCGTGGCCCCATAGGGAGCCCCACCGAAGGCCCCAGTGCTGCCGCCCGCATGCGTCCCGCACACCCAATTCGGCACACCCCTCACACGTTTCGTGGCCCCCCCATATGCGGCACACTTCGGCACACCCTCACATAGGTGAAGGTGCACATGGGCCCGCATGCATGCGTCCGCACACCCAATTCGGCACACCCCTCACACGTTCCGTGGCCCCATAGGAGCCCCACCGAAGGCCCCAGTGCTGCCGCCCGCATGCGTCCCGCACACCCAATTCGGCACACCCCTCACACGTTTCGTGGCCCCACCGAAGGCCCCATTGCTGCCGCCCGCATGCGTCACCGCAGAATCCGGCACACCCCTCACACGTTTCGTGGCCCCATAGGGAGCCCCACCGAAGGCCCCAGTGCTGCCGCCCGCATGCGTCCCGCACACCCAATTCGGCACACCCCTCACACGTTTCGTGGCCCCATAGGGAGCCCCACCGAAGGCCCCAGTGCTGCCGCCCGCATGCGTCCCGCACACCCAATTCGGCACACCCTTACACGTTTCGTGGCCCCACAAGGCCCCTGCCGCCCGCATGCACGTTCGGCACACCCTCACACGTTTCGTGGCCCCATAGGGGGCCCCACCGAAGGCCCCAGTGCTGCCGCCCGCATGCGTCCCGCACACCCAATTCGGCACACCCCTCACACGTTTCGTGGCCCCATAGGGAGCCCCACCGAAGGCCCCAGTGCTGCCGCCCGCATGCGTCCCGCACGCCCAATTCGGCACACCCCTCACACGTTTCGTGGCCCCATAGGGAGCCCCACCGAAGGCCCCAGTGCTGCCGCCCGCATGCGTCCCGCACACCCAATTCGGCACACCCCTCACACGTTTCGTGGCCCCATAGGGAGCCCCACCGAAGGCCCCAGTGCTGCCGCCCGCATGCGTCCGCACACCCAATTCGGCACACCCCTCACACGTTTCGTGGCCCCATAGGGAGCTCCACCGAAGGCCCCAGTGGCGGCGCTCACATGCGCATGCGTCCCGCACACCCATTTCGGCACATCCCTGACAGGTTTCGTGGCCCCATCATCCACCGGAGGCCCCAGTGGCGGCGCTCACATGCGTCACCCACACCCACCCAATTCGGCACACCCCTCACACGTTTCGTGGCCCCATAGGGAGCTCCACCGAAGGCCCCAGCGGCCGCGCTCACATGCGTCCCCGCCACCCATCCCGGCACGCCCCTCACAACAACAGGTTTCGTGGCCCCATAGGGAGCTCCACCGAAGGCCCCAGTGGCACCGCCCGCATGCGTCACCACCCGCACCCAATTCGGCACACCCCTCACACGTTTCGTGGCCCCATAGAGAGCTGCACCGAAGGCCCCAGTGGCGGCGCTCACATGCGTCCCCGCCACACATCCCAGTACACCCCTCACGCGCTTCGTGGCCCCATAGGGAGCTCCACCGAAGGCCCCAGTAGCGGCGCTTACATGCGTCTCCGCCACCCATCCCGGCCCCCCCCCCCGCAGCAGCATCATGTTTCGGGGACCCATAGGGAGTTCCACTGGAGGCCCCAGTGGCGGCCCGCACATGCGTTTCCGCCACCCATGTCGGCACGCCCCGCGCGTGTTTCATGTCCCCATAGGGAGCTCCGCCGAATGCCCCAGTGGCACCCATCTCGGCACACCCCTCACACGTTGCGTAGTCCTATGGGGAGTTCCATTGAAGATGAAACCCGCAGCTGCGGTACTGACAACTGCATATGGTTGGGTTCTTCGCCAGGCTAATTAACGGTCCTGGCCCCGGTGAGGGCCCCTGGAGGCCGAAAGCTGCGAAAAACGTCCGTCTTGATTTTTGTCGATGCGTCGGATCTCTGGGGACCCGCCTGCGCCGCCTCGGACTCTTCTTGGCCCCTTTTGAGGTCCGTCTCGGAGCCCTCTTCCGCCCTCGTGAGCGCCTCTGGGGCCGTTGTCGGGCTGTCTTTGGCTGGTCTCGGGCAGCGTTTTCTGGCTACCCCTGGCCTCCTGCTCTGAGTGGAAGGGGTACAGGTCAAGAGAGCCACCGGGCTGAGGGACGTACGAGACTCCCCTGTGAGAGCTCCTTACAAGGTTCAGCCTCCCCCCTCCCCCCCCCAGAGGCCTCCGCCATTCCGCCGCCCGGCTGCGTCCCATCATCCCCTCTTCGGTCCCCGAGGCGGCTCCCAGCAGCCCAACGCGGAGATTGCGCAGGAGCAAACTACCACACGACACATTCACGATCGGCCAGGCACGCGGCATATCTGGGCCAAGGAGCGATGGGATGGAGAAGACATGGGGCGCCAGAAAATAAAGAGGTATCCTGGCGAAGGACCCAACCATACGCAGTTGTGAATGCTTTCTTCGGTGAAACTCCCTATGGGGCCACGAAGCGCTGCACTGGGTGTGGGGGGACGCATGCGGGCGGTGGCGATGGGGCCGTCGGTGGAGCTCCCTATGGGGCCACGAAACGCTGTACTGGGTGGGTGAAAATACCACATTGGGTGTGCGGGACGCATGCGGACGGTCCAACTGGGTGCTTCGGTGGAGTTCCCTATGGGGCCACGAAACGCTGTACTGGGTGGGTGAAAATGTCAAATTGCGTGTGCGGGACGCATGCGGGCGGTCCCACTGGGGGCTTCGGTGGAGCTCCCTATGGGGCCACGAAACGCGATGCTGGGCGTGCGGGAATGCCAAATTGGGTGCGGGGCACGCATGCGGACGGTCCCACTGGGGGCTTCGGTGGAGCCCCCTTATGGGGCCACGAAACGCTGTACTGGGTGAACGAAACTGCCAAGTTGGGTGGGTGGGACGCATGTGGGCGGTCCCACTGAGGGCTTCGGTGGAGCCCCTTCATTGGGGCCACGAAACGCTGTACTGGGTGGGTGAAAATGTCAAATTGCGTGTGCGGGATGCATGCGGGCGGTACCACTGGGGGCTTCGGTGGAGGTCCCGATGGGGCCACGAAACGCTACACTGGGCGTGCGAAAATGCCAAATTGGGTGTGCGGCACGCATGCGGACGGCCCCACTGGCCACGAAACGCTGCACTGGGTGTGGCGGACGCATGTGGCCACCCCTACAGGGGGGGGCCTCTGATGGAGCTCCCTATGGGGCCACGAAACGCCGTAGTGGGAGTGGCGGACGCATGTGGCCACCCCCATTGGGGCCTTCGGTTGAGCTCCCTATGGGGTCACGAAACGCTGCTGGGTGTGGCGGACGCATGTGGCCACCCCCACTGGGGCCTTGGGTGGTGCTCCCTATGGGGCCACAAAACGCTGTAGTGGGTTTGGCAGACGCACGTGGTACCCCCACTGGGGCCTTACGTGGAGAACCCCATGGGGCCACGAAACGCTGTACTGGGTGTGGCGGACGCACGTGGTACCCCCAATGGTGCTTTACGTGGAGCTCCCTATGGGGCCACGAAACGTTGTACTGGGTGTGGCGGACGCATGTGGCCACCCCCACTTGGGCCTTGGGTGGTGCTCCCCATGGGGCCACGAAACGCTGTACTGGGTTTGGCAGACGCACGTGGTACCCCCACTGGGGCCTTACGTGGAGATCCCCCTGGGGCCACGACACGCTGTACTGGGTGTGGCGGACGCATGTGGTACCCCCACTGGGGGGGGGCACGGGAGGAGGAGACGCGGGAACCGTTTCTTCAAAACGAGGACCCAACACCACAGGACGGTTGGAAATTATCCCGACGAATGACCCAACCATAAGCAATTGTGGATACCGTGTTCTGGGTCCATCTTTCGACGGGCCTCCCTACGGGACCACGAAACGTGGATACAATGGGCGGCCCGCAGCGGGAAGGGGAAATGGACGTGCGGCGGGCGGGGAGGGCGCATGCGGACGCAACCACTGGGGCCTTCATTGGAGCTCCCTATGGGGCCAAGAACCGTGTGAAGTGTATGCCGAAATAGGCGTGCGGCGGGTGGGAAGGGAACATGCGGACGCGGCCACTTGGGCCTTCGGTGGAGCTCACTGTGGGGCCACGAAACGCTGCACCGTGTGTGGCGGACGCATGTGGCCACCCCCACTGGGGCCTTGGGTGGGGGGGCCACGAAACGTGTGAGGGGTGTGCCGAAATGGGCATGCGGTGGGCGGGGAGGACGCATGCGGACGCGGCCACTGGGGCCTTCGGTGGATTTTCATGGGGGCATGCGGCGGGCGGGGAGGGCGCATGCGGACGCGGCCACTGGGGCCTTCGGTGGAGCTCCCTATAGGGGCCACGAAACGTGTGAGGAGTGTGCCGAAATGGGCATGCGGTGGGCGGGGAGGACACATGCGGACGCGGCCACTGGGGCCTTCGGTGGAGCTACCTATGGGGCAACGGAACGTGTGAGGGGTGTGCCGAAATGGGCGGGGAACGCATGCGAACCCTACCACTGGGGCCCTCGGTGGAGCTCCCTATGGGGCCACGAACCGTGTGAGGAGTGTGTCAAAGTGAGGGGGGGGATGGGAGGAGGGAGGAGGAAGGGGAGGGAGAAGGGAGCAGGGAGGAGGGGGAAGAGGAGAGAAGAGAGGAGAAGAGAGCAGCGGAGCGGAGCGGAGCGGAGCGGAGCGGAGCGGAGCGGAGCGGAGAAGGAGAGGAGAGGATAGGAGACGGAGATGAAGAAGGAGAGGAGAGGAGAGGAGAGGAGAGGAGGGAGAGGAGAGGAGAGGAGAGGAGAGGAGAGGGGAGGAGAGAGGGAGAGGAGAGGGAGAGGAGAGAGAGGAGAGGAGAGGGAGGAGAGGAGAGGAAGGAGAGGAGAGAGAGGAGAGGAAGAGGAGAGGAGAGGAGAGGAGAGGAGAGGAGGAGGAGAGGAATGAGGAAGAGGAGAGGAGAGGAAGAGGAGAGGAGAGGAGAGGAGAGGAGAGGAGAGGAGAGGAGAGGAGAGGAGAGGAGAGGAGAGGAGAGGAGAGGAGAAGGAGAGGAGAGGAGAGGAGAGGAGGAGAGGAGAGGGAGAGGGAGGGAGGGGAGAGGAGTAGAGGAGAGAGGAGAGGAGAGGAGAGGAGAGGAGAGGAGAGGAGCGGAGAGGAGAGGAGAGGAGAGGAGAGGAGAGGATGAGGAGAGGAGAGTGAGGGGAGAGGACGAGGAGAGGAGAGGAGGGAGAGGAGAGGAGAGGAGAGCGAGAGGAGGAGGAGAGGAGCGAGAGGAGAGGAGAGGAGAGGAGAGGAGAGGAGAGAGGAGCGGAGAGAGAGAGGAGAGAGGAGAGGAGAGAGGAGGAGGAGAGAGGAGAGAGGAGAGGAGAAGGAGAGAGGAGAGGAGAGAGGAGAGGAGAGAGGAGAGGAGAGAGGAGAGAGTGCGAGGAGAGGAGAGGAGAGGAAGGAGAGGAGAGGAGAGGAGAGGAGAGGAGAGGAGAGGAGAGGAGAGGAGAGGAGAGGGAGGAGAGGATGAGGAGAGGAGAGGAGAGGGGAGGGGAGGAGAGGGACGAGATGGACGAGGAGAGGAGAGGAGAGGAGAGGAGAGGAGAGGGGAGAGGAAGAGGAGAGGACGGAGGAGAGGAGAGGGAGAGGGAGGAGGAGAGGAGAGGAGAGGAGAGGAGAGGAGAGAGGAGGAACGCGGGGACCGTCTCTTCAAAACGAGGACCCATCACCACAGGATGGTTGGGAAAAAACACACCCTTCGGGAAGTCTCTCATTCCTTTCCGACTATAATTAGCCCGTCTTTGAGCCGACTTGGCCTCGTCTGGCGAGAATTGGAATGGGCGGGCGGTGAACGCGAAGCGTCTTGAATACACGACTTGTGCCGTCTCGCCTTTTCGCTTCCGATGGGCGTCTGCGGCCTCGGGATGGCCCCAAGAGAGCCCCCAGAGAGGCCCCAGAGAGCCCCAAGAGGCGACCAAGAGGCGCCCAAGACAGACCCCAAGAGCACTCGAGAGTGCCCCAAGAGCGCCCTCAGAAGCGCTTGTGAGCGCTCATCTCATTGGGGGGAGGGGCGGAATTTGGGATCCCTCCTCTCTGGATCGACGCCCTACAAGATCGAGTCGAGTCGAGTCGCGCCCAGCACAGAAAAATACTGGCCCCAATGAAGGGGAGGGCGGCGTGCTGCTACCAGGCAGGCGGGCCCGCCTGGAGCAACGAGGTTTGAAAGTACAAGTGGCGAAACGAAACAGGAGGAGGAGGAGGAGGAGGAGAAGGAGGAGGAGGAGGAGGAGGAGGAGGAGGAGGAGGAGGAGGAGGGGGAGGAGGAGGAGAGGGCTCCCCACAAGCCCCCAAGAGGGCCTCCAGGGCTCCCAACAGGCCCCCCAAGAGGGCCCCGAGAGACGGCCCCCACGAGGGCCCCAGGACACCCCAGAGGAGCCCCGCGAGGACCCCAGGCCCTTCCACAGAGGGGCCCCAGTAGGGCCCCGCGAGGACCCAAGTGAAACCTCGAGAGGGCCAGGAGGCTCCCAAAGGGGAGGGAGGAAACGAAGACGACCTCGCATCAGCTCAAGCCAAAGTCCTGGCTGGGCGTCCAGGCAGCCCCGCGCGGGCCAGGCTCGAAAGAGCGTGTTCCGTGCTGATTTCTGGCTCCCCGCTGCCATGACGGCGGCGAACGGCTTCCCGTGCAGCGTGGCGCGGATTTTGGAGGCCAGGCTACTCCTGTACCAGCCGCTGTGCACAATGGTCTGGCGCGCCTGCGTCGTCCGAGTCACCCTCGCCGAGTGCCCGGAGGCCAGGCGGTGGTCGCCGGACCCCGACGGCAGCCGGGAGGACTGCTCCCTGGTGTCCACGCTCCTGAGGAGGGGTGGGGGGGGGGGGCGAAAGGGAGGATACTGCTACTGTTAGGTCGGGCATATCCTCCTACAGGCAGATTTTGGAGAAATCACAAATAATTCAAAAGTATTCGAAAATGGCCAAACAGCCGAAAGATCGTCCCCCGACTATTTTAGACTATTTTGGAAGATTCCTCCTGTAGAGGGACATGCCCGACTGAATGCTACTGGCTCAGGGGGTGGGGGGGGGGGGCGAGCATCGACCTGGAGTCGACGATACATCGCCGATGGACCGGCGAAGGGCCCCTGGATGGCGAAACTGCACGGCCCTGGTCTGGCACCCAGGCCCCCATCAGCAACGACTGGGCGATCGGAGGCCGATCTTCCCTCCCCTGGGCCAGATCCCACCACTCTTTTGAATACCTACCAAACCATCCCAGCCTAACCCGAAGACTCTCGGGTGGGGGGGGGTGCTTACGGGATCCACACGTGTTTCTTGAGTGCTTTTCCCGACGCCCCCCCCCCCGCCTCTGGGAACGGAGGGCAGCATGAGGGCCTTCAGGCTGGGTTGGGGCCGTTTGGTGGGCGGCGACTTTCGCCCCCGCGGAGCTCCCCGTCTGAGAGCGCCCCGAGGGCGTGGACTTCCAGGCCTTCCGGAGGGCGGCAGGGCACCCGAGAGCACGCGCCAGCCTCGGAGGTCCGCGGGCGGCGCCTCTGCCGGCCCCCGC
The DNA here is from genome assembly GCA_963575745.1 of Prorocentrum cordatum. Classification (NCBI taxonomy): domain Eukaryota; class Dinophyceae; order Prorocentrales; family Prorocentraceae; genus Prorocentrum; species Prorocentrum cordatum. Next base: position 213,151 of record CAUYUJ010017534.1, on the reverse strand, counting down.
CGGGCACCTCCCCCGCCCCGGCGCGCGAGACTCGCCCGGGAGCGGCGCACCCCGGGAGGGGCAGGGGCGCAGACCTCCGCCGTCGTGCTCGCTCACGACCTGGACGGAGGCCCGGACCCCTGCCCCCGGGGACCGGCTCGTCGTCCTGAGCTGCGCTCGAGTGCCCCCAGGTGCCCAGTGAGGGCCCCCAGGCGACGAGCCTTTCGGCCAATGGCGACAAGACCAAGAATCGTGCTTGAGACGATTCGTTCTTCGCTGCTCGCGCGTCACCAAACGCGTCTGCCCCAAACCCTCGATACCCGCCCTTTTCGTGTTCGATCCCCCCCCCCGTGGCGGATAAACCTTCCCTGCCTGCCACGCGCAGCTGGCGCGGAGGGAGAAGGGAAAGAGGGAGAGAGCAAGGAAGGAAGGAGGAAACGAGAGGAGAATGGGCACGAGGGAGATTGGAGGATTGAGGACGAAAATTAGCCTGGCGAAGGACCCACCCATATGCAGTTGTGAGTACCACAGCTGTGAATATCTTCTTCGGCGGCGCTCCCTTATGGGGCCACGAACCCTGTGAGGGGTGTGCCGAAATGGGTGCGGCGGACGCATGTGGACGGTGGCACTGGGGCCTTCGGTAGAGCTCCCTATGGAGCCACGAACTGTGTGAGGGGGGTACCGAAATGGGTGTGGGGGGGGCATGCGGGCGGTGGCACTGGAGCCTTTGGTGGAGCTCCCTATGGGATCACGAAACGTGTGAGGAGTGTGCCGAAATGGATGTGGGGGACGCATATGGACGGTGGCACTGGGGCCTTCGGTGGCGCTCCCTATGGGGCCACGAACCCTGTGAAGGGTTACCGAAATAGGCGTGGGGGACGCATGTGGACGGTGGCACTGGGGCCTTCGGTACAGCTCCCTATGGGGCCACGAAACGTGTGAGGGGTGTGCCGAAATGGATGTGGTGGACGCATGTGGACGGTGGCACTGGGGCCTTCGGTGGAGCTCCCTATGGGGCCACGGAACGTGTGAGGGGTGTGCCGAAATGGGTGTGGGGGACGCATGTGGACGACGGCACTGGTGCCTTCGGTGGAGCCCCCTATGGGGCCACGAAACGTGTGAGGGCTGTGCCGAAATGGGTGTGGGGGACGAATGTGGACGGTGGCACTGGGGCCTTCGGTGGAGCTCCCTATGGGGTCACGAAACGCATTTGGACGGTGGCGCTGGGGCCTTTGGTGGGATTCCCTGTGGGGCCACGAAACGTGTGAGGGCTGTGCCGACATGGGCGCTGGGGACGCAGGTGGACGGTGGCACTGGGGCCTTCGGTGGAGCTCCCTATGGGGCCACGAAACGTCTGAGTGGTGTGCCGAAAGGGGTGTGGGGGACGCATGTGGACCGTGGCACTGTGGCCTTCGGTGGAGCTCCCTATGGGGCCACGAAACGTGCGAGGGGTGTGCCGAAATGGATGCGGGGGACGCAGGTGGACGGCGGCAGGGGGATGGGGGAGGAGGAGAGGAGACCCGGGGCGCTGTCTCCTCAAAACGAGGACCCAACACCACAGGATGGTTGGGAAAAACTTCGCGGCGGGAGGGAAGGGAAAGAGAGACAGGAGGATCGGCAGGCTGACCCTGACTGGGCGGATCGGGCGGACCCAACGGGCGAGTCGGGCGGGCGGACCCTGATTGGCGGGTCGGACGAACGGGACATCAAAGCGAACGCGCGACGGGCGGGTCGGGAGGGCGAATCCTAACGGGCGGGTCGGGCGGGCGGACCCTCACGAGCAGGCCAGGCGGGTGGACCCCGACGGGCGAACCAAGCGGGACGTGAACGCAGGCGGGCGAGCGGGTCGGGCTGCCAGGACATGGAAGCGAACTTCGTAAGTCATGAAGGCTGCTCGGGCGAGAGCACGATTCCTGAGTAACGTGTTCGGAAGTCTTGTCCGAGAGCGCGGTTCCTAGACGTCGACAGCGCAGCGCCTGTGAAAATTGTGAGGAAATCCGAGCGGCGAGCGCCATTCCATACTAAATTGCTCTCATACATCTCAAACGACGATGCGCCTTTGAGTAAATTGCGAAGAAATATCAAGCAGAAGCCGATGTTGTGGCATTCGGGGGGCCAACGACGCTGTTTGAGGCTGAAGACTCTCCCTGGTACAAGACAAGGTGCGAGCCCTAGGGGGGGACACTTCAGTTGAAAACAAACAATGCGCGCCAAAGGGGGATCAACAACAATCATTTCCAAGTAGGCTAAGGGGCTCTTACTTGGTTAAAAATTGGTATCTCCTGTTGCCACTTTGCCCGTTGCTCGGAGGTTCCTCGGGTTCCTCGGGTTCCTCGCCCCCAGTGCCTCCTACTGTTACTTTGCTCATTTCCCAGAGGTTCCTCGGGTTCCCCAAGTTCCTCAGGCTCCCCGCCCCCGGTGCCTCCTGTTGTTACGTTGCCCGTTCCTCGGAGGTTCCTCTGGTTCCCTGGGTTCCTCGGGTTCCCCGCTCCCAGCAATGCCAGGCAACGCCAGTCAACGTCAAGCAACGCCAAGCAACGCCAAGCAGATCAAAGCAGCTCAAAGCAACGCCAAGCAATGCCAAGCAACACCACGCAACGCCAAGCAATGCCAAGCAACGCTAAGCAATGCCAAGGAATGTCAAGTAATGCCAAACAATGCCAAGCAACGCCAAGCAATACCAAACCGTGCAAAGCAGCGCCAATCAATGCCAAGCAACGCCAAGCAACGCCAAGCAATGCCAAGCAACGTCAAGCAATGCAAAGCAACGCTAAGTAATGCCACGCAACGCCCAGCAGCGCCAAGAAATGCCAACTGATGCAAAGCAATGCCAAGCAACGCCAATCAATGTAAAGCAATGCCAAGCTATGACAAACAATGCCAAGCATCTTCAAGCAATGTCAAACAACACCAAGCAACGCCAAGCAATGTCAAGCAATGCCATACAATACAAGGCAAAACAATTCAATGCCGAGCAATTCTCAGCAACGCCGCTTAGGAAGCGTTCCCCTAATTGGGGTCGCGCTAGGCTCATTTTTCAGAAGCGAAAGCTCAACAAAAAATAACCGTCTTAGACTGTTCGCTCTCCGCTGCTCGAGTGTCGCTGAACATGCACACCCCACAAAAACCCTCGATTCCCGCCTTCTTGGTCGTCGATCGCACCCCATTTGGCGGGCACGTCTCTGTTGTCTGCCACGTGTAATTGGCGCGGCCCCCAAAGCAGGAAGACGAGTGAGAGAAGGACAGAGGGATAGAGCGAGGAAGGAAGAAGGAAACGAGAGGGGAGGGAGGCAAGAGGAAGGGGGACTGGGGAAGAACAGTCTTTTAGCGGGAGGGGGAGGAAAGAGAGACAGGAGGATTGGCAGGCGGACCCGAACGGGCGGGCCCGGCGGGCGGACCCAACGGGCGAGTCGGGCGGGCGGAACTTCATGGGGGGTCGGGCGGGCCAGGCAGGACGGACAGGCGGACCCTAACGGGTGGGTCGAGCGGGCGGACCCCAACGGGCGGGTCGGGCGGGCGGATCCAAACGGGCGGGGTCGGGCGGGCGGACCCAAACGGGCGGATCGGGCGGGCAGGGCATTGAAGAAAACTTCGTACATCCTACCAGCCGCCTTGCCGTCGGTGATTTAGGGAGTTCTTTCTCCCAACCTCCAGCATCCCCTTCGTGGACAGGTTTACCTCTCCCCTATACCCCCTCTCCCCGGGTCTGAACGGGGCGAGCGGGCTGGAGCGTCCAATATGGCCCAAGAACGCTCAATAATGGCCCCAGGTTGGCTAAGATGACCTCCAAGATGGTTCGATCTGTTTTCAGCATGGCTCAAGATAGTCTGCAGCATACCTCCAAGAGGCCTTAAACCCGCACCAAGACTACTCGAGTGGCCTCCGAGCCTTCCGAAAACGCTCCCGAGGCTATCGGATAAACCGCCCGCGGACACCCGGCAGCTCGTGCTCGTGAGTGCCCTCCTGGCCCCCCCCATCCCGAGATCGCCTCGCCGTTGGAGTGCACCGACGTGCGGCTGCACCTGTGCGGGCTCAGCTGGTTGGGGTTGCCCGCCAGGGGCTGGCTGGACTCGCTCGCCTGGGAGAGGCGGAACAGCAGAAAGAGCAGCACTATCATACATCATTCCCAACCAACCTGTGGTGCTGGGTCTCGTTTTGAAGAGACAGCGCCTCGCGTCCTTATCATTCCTCCTTCCTCAGCTTCCTTTTCCTCATCCCATCCCTGCCATCCCTGTCATCCCTGCCGCTACCCTCCGCATGTCTCTGCTGCGGCACACCCCTCACACGTTTCGTGGCCCCGGGTGGAGCTCCACTGAAGGGCGCAGCGGGAAAGTTCGCATGGCACCGTCGCGCCCACTTCGGCACACCCCTTGTATACGCTTCGCGGCCCAATAAGGAGCTCCACCGAAGGGCCCAGTGGCTGCGCTCGCATAGCACCGCCGCACCCGTTTCGGCACACACCTCACACGTTTTGTAGCACAATAGGGAGCTCCACCGAAGGCTCCAGTGGGAAAGTTCGCATGGCACCGCCGCAGCCAGTGCGGCACACCCCTTAATTACACGTTTCGTGGCCCCGTTGGGAGCTCCACAAATGCCCCAGTGGCTGCGTTCGCATGGTACCACCACACCCATCGCGGCACACCCTTCATACGTTTCGTGTCCCCACAAGGAACTCCACAGAGGGGCCAAGTGGCTCCGTCCGCATGGCACCGCCGCGCCCATTTGGTCACACCCCTCACACGCTTCGTGGCCACATTGGGAGCTTCACCGAAATCCCCCCTGGCTGCATTCGCATGGCACCGCCGCACACGTGTCGGCACGCCCCTCCCACGGTACGTGGCCCCAGAAGGAGCTTCACCGAAAACCCCAGTGGCTGCATTCGCATGGCACAGCCGCGCCCCTTTCGGCACACCCCTCACACGTCTCGTGGCCCCATAGGGAGCTCCACCGAAGGCCTCAGTGGCTGCGCTCGCATGGATATCGCCGCACCCGTTTCGGCACCCCCTCAAACGCTTCGTGGCCCCATAATGAGCTCCACCAAAGATCCCAGTGGCACAGTCCGCATGGCGGCGCCGCACCCATTACGGTACACCTCTCACACATCTCGTGGTCCCATAGGGAGCTCCACCGAATACGATACAATTGCAGTCCTCCTGACTGCATGTGGCTGGCTCCTTCGACCAGATATTATGTTGTTTATGCCGGTTGGTGGTGTTCCTCCATCCGCCACTCCAAAATGGTTGCACAACCACAGAGGTCAAGAGAATACATGCGCGCGGCCATAAATTCTCCACGTCTGCGCTGCTCGCAGGGGCGGGTGCGGGTAACGCGGGGCCTGGGGGCCCCACCCCAGGGGCCCCCACATCTGGCCAGAATCGGCGCGCTCCCCCGAAGCGCGGACCGCAGCATCCCAATTCGAGTCCAACCGGTCAGAGTTTCGGCCAGCGCCCGCGTGTGGGAGGTCCGCGCGGCTTCCTTGGATCGCCGCGGGACCCCGGGCGGCGCCTCCCGTAACGCTCATGATGCGCTTCGCGCGCCAGGGGGGGAGGAGGGGACACCACCTGCCCGAGAACTCCGCGCGCGCCTTCGAGAGATTCCACTTACAAGCTTTGTCCATGGTGCGCTTCGCGCGCCAGGGCGGGGGAAGGGGACAGCACCTACCCAAGAAGTTCGCGCGCGCCCTCGAGAGATTCTACTTACGTGCTCTGTTTTCCCCAAGGCAGGAGGAAGAGGAGGAGGAGGAGGAGGAGGAGGAGGAGGAGGAGGAGGAGGAGGAGGAGGAGGAGGAGGCGCGAGGAGGAGGAGGAGGAGGAGGAGGAGGACCCAGACCTCCGAAGTCATGACTTGTGGATGCGGGTCACCCTGACCCCTCGACCCCTTCCCAATGGGCGACTTGTTTTCCGTCTCGGGTGATCTTCTGATGGTCCTCGGGCCCGGAACGTGCCTCTGCACGTCGAAACTGAGCCAGCCACGAGCATGAAAAATTAGCCTGGCGAAGGACCCAATCATATGCAGCTGTGAGTGCCGCAGTTGAGGATCGTCTTCGGTGGAACTCCTTACGGGGCCACAAAACGTACGAGGGGCGTGCCTATTTGGCTAGAGGGGGGGGAGCGCATGTGAACCCTCACACTGGGGCCTTCGGTGGAGCTCCCTCTAGGGCCACGAAACGAGTGAGGGGTGTGCAAAAACGGGCTGACGCCCATATGGGAACTGCGCCGCTGGGACATTCGGTGGAGCTTCCTCTAGGGCCACGAAACGTGTGAGAGGTGTGCCGAAATGAGGCGGCGGTGCCATGCGAACTTTCCCACTGGGGCCTTCGGTGGAGCTCCCTATTGGGCCACGGAACGTGTAAGGGGTGTACCGAAATGGGGCGGCGGTGCCATGCGAGCTTTCCCACTGGGGCTTTCGGTGGATCTCCCTATGGGGGCACGAAGCGTGTGAGGGGTGTGCCAAAATGGGGCGGCGGTGCCATGCGAACTTTCCCACTGGGGCCTTTGGTGGAGCTCCCTATGGGGCCACAAAACGTTTGAGGGGTGTGCCGACATGATAGACTGATGCGGAGAGCAGAGGCAAGGAGGGAGAGGGGGGAAGAGGGGGAGGAGGAAGGGAGGAAGGAGGAAGGAACGCGGGGCACTGTCTCTTCAAAACGAGGGCCCAGCACCACAGGATGGGTCTGAAAAACAACAGCGTCGGAGGTTTGGCGGATAGGAGGAGGAGCAGGGAGGGAGGGAGGGAGGGAGGGAGGTAGGGAGGAGAAGAAGGAGGAAGAGGAGGAGAAAGAGGATGAGGAGGAGGAGCCGCAAACGCCCGAGCGCGCCCGAAGGACAGGCCCTCAGGATCGTGGCGGCGGCCAGCGCTCCGCCCGCCCGCAGGTCCGCGGCGGCCGCGATGGACCACCGCTACATCCACCACAAGGTCCGCTTCCCCCGCGGCCCACTTGGCCCCACGACATCATCCGCGACAGCCAGGCGGAGGAGCACCGCCTGGCATAAGCGGTTCAGACGCGAGAGAGCCAGCTCTCGCACGCTGTTTGTTTCGAGACCTCAATGCTCAGCAGCTCCTTGCGCACCACCACAGCGCACAGCAACCACCTCGACTTCAGGCAGTCACCGTGGCACCGAAGTACCAACCCAAGTGGCAACCACGCCCCCAAGGATCACAACCGTCACCGAAGCCAGCAGCACGGCACAAACCAGCAGTCGGCACAGGTCTGGCCAGGTGGAAGGAGGACATCCCCTACTGGAAGTAGAAGAACGGCAACGGCACCCAGAAGGACAGGAGCCAGATCACCAAGCACGAGAAGGAGGAGGACCACCAGGATATCGAGAAGACGACCACGCAGCACAACGCCATCATCGACACCATCATCCCAGACGTCTTACCCAGAAGGAAGAAGGACGCTACCAAACACCCCCAATGGGAGGAACTGCCAAGGTCCTCACTGGTATGCACTACGCTGCCAGCCAGAGAGGGAGTACAGATCTCTCGGGCGGCCGTAGACCAGGCGGCCACGACACCTAAGAGCCCAGCCGAGGGAGCCACCACTCCACGTCCTCGGGTGGTGGTGGCTCCGCTCGGAACACCTCTTCCGCCTACTCTCGCACGTGTTCCCGGCTCTTGCATTTCCCTCCTCCTCCGCCGCCACCCACAGCTTTGCGCCTTGAACACCGCCTGGCGCCAACGCCTCCTTCCCCCCCACCGCCTCCACACTCGCACCACCCACTTCCGCTGCGTGCCGCCGCGTCGCACCGCATACCTCCCCCACCTTTACCTCGTGATATGTGGCCATCGTTTAACCGATCCCCGTCCCCACCAGCGTGGGCTGGGCCCCACTGGCCGCCTTACCCCCGTGATAGGGGTATAGGCTGCTCTCTTCGGGTTTCGAGGGGCATATCCACAACTGAGGTGGTGAGACTGTGGGGCTCGAGATGTGGATGGGGATGGGGATAGGGTTAGGTCGGGCATTTCCTCCTACAGGCGGATTTTGGATGAAAAATACAAGTTGCCAAAACAGAATCAAAACATATTCAAAAAAAGTCGAAAATAGTCACAACAAAAACGTCTCGTTAAATAATTGTTGAAGATTCCTCCAGTAGAGGGACATGCCCGACCTAAGGATAGGGATCGGTTAAACGATACTGCATAGGGAGGATGCGGAAGAGCAGGCGACCCCCACTCCAGGATAGGCGCGCGCCGAAGTGGGCCTCTGCCTCCCCCCCCCGCGGGAGCTGGGGCACACGCTCGGGCCCCGCCCACAGATGTGCACTTGGGACACAGACAGTCTCGCCTCTCCCCTCCAGGGCTGGACCTGAACGTTGTTTTCGTTTCGTGGTCGTTTCGTGCTTTGCTTCATTTTGCTCTGCCTGCTTCCCTGCACCACCCTCCCAAAACGAAAAACCAAACTCAGCCGAAGTCCAGCAACACAGCGTTGAGGTCCAGCCCTGCTCCCCTCCTCCCCCTCCGGTGCGCCACATCTTGTGTCTTCGTGACCGCCAACCTTCAGTCTTCCGCCTCGGAGTGCTCGCCCTCTCCTCCCCCCCTCGCGGCCGCCCTGCCTTTCTTCTTCCCTCCTCCTGCATGCCGGACAGTTCGCTTCGTGGTGCCCCTGCATCGCTGCCACGCTGGAGCGGATTGTCCCGCCTCGCTGCCGACAGAAAAAGTGTTCACCATCCTTCCTTCTCGCTTTACCTCTTGGCTTTGTTCCCCCTCCGCCGGCGCTGCCAGCGGGAGGGGTCGAGGGCGCCAGCAGCAGGAGCGGAACCGTCCGCATCCACGAGCCACGAGGAGGAGGAGGAGGAAGATGAGGAGGAGGAGGAAAAGGAAGAAGGCGGCGGCGACGACGACGACGACGAAGACGACGACAACGACGACGACGGCGACGAGAACAACGACAACGACGACGACGACGACGACGACGACGACGACGACGACGACGACGACGACGACGACGACGACGACGGCGGCGGCGGCGGCGGCGGCGGCGGCGACAACGTTGATGGGCGACGCATGACGGACAACGAACGACACATGACAAACGACGAACGACGACGACGACGACGACGACGACGACGACGACGCCGACGCCGACGCCGACGCCGACGCCGACGCCGACGCCGACGCCGACGCCGACGACGACGACGACGACGACGACGACGACGAGACCGGCGCGACCTCGATAATGCCGCCGCTGTTGGCGGGCTCTGCGGGGCCAGCCGCCGGCGTCGAGAGGCCAGCGTTGATGGTCACGGTCACAGCTTGGACGGGCACATCGTCCGACTCGCCTCCACTCGCAGGCCCTCCTTCCTCGTAGTCGTCGTCGTGACGACGACGACGACGACGACGACGACGACGACGACGACGACGACGAGAAGGGTGACGACGACGACGACGACGACGAGGAGGGAGGAGGGACCGAAGCGGAGAGAACGCTCACATACGTGCCAGAACGCGGTTCACCTGGGGACAGAGCATGGGCGCCGCAGCGCCAAGCATGCAAAAGCTGATTGGGAAATCCGGTAGCTCTGCGGCGTGAGCACGATGCAAGATGGGTGGGAGAGGCAGCGGGAGGGGAAGCAGACTCGGACTCGGACGGAGGGCGAGAAACAAGGAACGACAACATGCGAGGAGGATCTAACGATAGGGGAGGAAAGGAGAAAAGGGAGAAGATCGGCAGCACGAGGGAGGAGGAAGGAAGACGGGGAAGAGGAGGTCAGGAGGTCGGTCGGCTGCGGACTTCGCGAGGCTCAGTCAGCTGAGCTCTGCTGGGCGGGCGCGGGCACTAGAGTCAGCCCGCAGCCCAATGACGGGGTTGCAAACAACAGCCCCCGAACAGGAGGAAAACAGGGCATACAGGAATCGCACCCTCCCTCCCCACCCGATCACTCTCCTCAAGCCTCACCCCCCCAACATCATCCTGACGCGGCTGCCTTGAACCACCTGCGGAGGTCCGACTGCACCATCATCGGTTCCCTCCTAGTGGGCGGTGGGGGGGAGCCTGCGCGAACAGGTTGAGAAAGCGGATGGGAAGGCGCCGCGCCTCCACCTCCACCAGTTTCGCCGCCTCGACACTGTGCCTTCTCCTGCGGAGCGCCTCAGCCCTGTTGGCTGCGATGCGCTCGAGCACAGCGGGCGGCAAGGGCATCGGGGATGGCGGAGGCGGAGGGAAGGGAACAGGTGGAGGCCCCTGTTCACCCTTGGCCACGGAAGAGAGCTATACATCGACAGAGTGCGTTCCCTGGAGTTCTTGCTCTTCCTGTGGATGCAAGAGAGCCTCGACCTCCGAAGCAAGAACAGGCGCAGGGCCAAGCAGCCGACGGATCCGCGAGATGCCAGACCCTTGCTTGGCGGTAAATGTCTTAGCCATGTCAGGCCCGAATGCAGGAGCCCCATCAACAATAAAGCCTGTGGAAACAAAGAACAGTAACTCGGCAACAAGCGGATCAGCCAAGTCATCACGAGCAAAAGCTGCAGCAGCCTCTCGAATGTGATCGAGCATCGCAAGGGCAGTATCTTTGCACATCTCTGGAGGACACACCCTCTTGGGCGCCGTGCGCCACCTGACCAACTCAGGATCCCATCATACCATGGCCTTGCGGAAGCACTTTCAGCGGCCAGACCTTCCTTTGCCCGGAGCGCCCATCAGCCCACCATGGAAGGAAAGGAGGCGAGCGGATAGGATCCAAGTGGGAGCAAGACCTGACTGGCCAAACTCGCACTGATGGAATTCGATAATCGAAGGTGCGGGAGACGCAGCAAGCGCACGTAACGGACTGAACTGCCACGACGGGACCGCACTTTGTTCCCATGGGGCGGGGCTGGATGTTCCATCCACCACCCGGCGCCAGAAGTCGCTGCAACAGCCAAAGGTTTTCTCGGAAGGTGTTGGAAGGTGTTCGGAATGGATTGGGCGATCTCGCTAAAGTTTGGAAGGCTTTTGGAAGGTTTTCGGAAGGTTTGTTGGAAGGTTGTTTGGAAGGTTTCTGGAAAGATGTTGAAAGGTTGTTTGGGAAGGTTCTTGGAAGCTTAACCAACGCATGGAGCACATAGTTGGCAACCTGATCCTGGACGGCCTGGCGCTGAGACAGAGGCGCGATACCCCAATGAGCAATCCAGGGCCTGAGCGATGGTGGGGGCCTCCCCTCCCTCCAACGAGCCGCAGAGAGCGTCTCACAGCGGGGGCGGGCCACCAGTGAACTGCACCCTACCTGCACGAACGTGGAAGCCCACACACGAGTTGAATCACCACGAACAGGATGAATGAGAATGTCGAGCCAAAGGACACGGACCTCGACATCATTCAGGCTGGTCCCAAGAGCGTATTCAACCTGCGCCTGAACGGCTCCACGACGACGTTGGCCACAAAACAAATAAAGTATAAGCGTCTGTCTTCGCTCAATCCGGCGGGGAACGGATGAAGCGAGAACCATTTGAAACTGTCCATGACGGCAAGGACACGCGATGCGTGAGGGAAGGACCTCAGGAGGGGGAGAGAGGCCTGCTCGAAGGAGCTCAGAAGTAGCTCCGACCAACCAGTAAATCTCTCCATCGCCTGCTCAATAACCATGCGTGCCTGAGTGGGGTCGCAGGTCCGAAGAACGCGAACAGCTCTCGCAGTAAGGGCCCGGCAGCCCTGTATGGCGGAAACGAAAAGTGGGATGGTGCGAGGCCGACTTTGTGCGCCTCCTTATTACGCCTCTCATCCCGGGATACCTGCAGCTCACTACCCATCTGCTGCGCGTGAAGTAGGTAGTACGTGAAGCGCCTCGGACCCCACGACGACACATGCCTGATGAGGAGATGCCTCGACGAGAACACCTTCAGACAAGCTGGGCACCACTCAGTAGCCACAAACTTTCCAGCAAAGCCAGCATGAGTAAGATGCATCGCTCGAATGTGTGCCCTCAGCGCCTTGAGGAACCCAAACGAGGGGGCTTCGCACAACGGGCACTTGAAAGGTAGCCGAGCAGGTACCAGGGGGACATCTCGAGGCGGCGGAAGGCCCTGTTAACTGAGGAGCCCCAGTACACGGGCCACCGGCTTCAAAACGTGCAAGCTTAAGAATCCGTATGTACTTCTTCGCATACTGGGTACCCAACCGAACCAGGTCCTGGGAATGCAAGCGATGCCTGGCACTAGCTGAAAATAGCGACGAGTTGCGTAGCGAATTCCAACAACAACTACTCGGTCTCAAGATCCCGTCGGGGTACCTGTCAGAGAGCCTTGGTGAATTCCCGAAAGGCTATCGCGGAAGCCTGCTCCCTGTTAGCTGACCCTGGGCCCAGCAAAGCCACGTCGTCAAGAACCGCCCCAAGATACACAGACCGACTGACCACGCGTACAACCAAATCCTGTCACAAAGGTCCTCTGGCCGGGACCTTATCGTTCAAGATGATAAAAACTACTGCCTAAAATCAAAGGCCCAACCCCACGAATAGACATGAGCAGCTCCTTCTCGCCGAACTTCACGCGCGAGAGAGGGCCGACAGTGAGAAAACTGTTGATGCAAGTGCGACAGAAACGCTCGAGCAGGGCCAAAAATTCGTCAACTGGCGCGAGCAACGTGCACGCCGAATCGTCTGAATAGACGAGAGCAGGTAGAGTGGCGTCAAGGTCTAGATCGTCAGTCGAACAGAACAGGTTCTCCACAGACGCATTGACAGCAAGCTGCATGTTCAACTTGTCCAGTTCCATAGCGGGGCGGTAGGTGGCCTCCGCGATAACAGAAACGAGGATCGCGTCACCTAGTGGAGTGCCTGGCCGAGTGCCCCCATATGAGTTGTTGCAATACGTTCGGTCCACGGGATCAAGGACCACCCCCAGCGATAAAACCTCCTAGACAATTGCTCTGGAATGATATGGCAAGGCATGTCTACGGGGATCTCGGTCAACCTTTGTTCCAAAAGGGGAGATAAGTAGGAAGTAGCCCCACCAGACTCCTGACGCGAGGTATCAGTGAAAACATCAGCTCCCGAATAGCCGAGCAGTACGCGTGCATTACATCAACGAAAAAGATGGTCAGGCACTGCTGCTCGAGCTGAATGCACCTAAGCAGAACGATGGCCGCGAGAGTGAACACAGTAACCCCACATCTAGCCACTCCAGCGAGCTGGTGATCACTCCCTGCCTGCTTCATAACCTGCAACAGCTGGCCCCGAACGCACGAATGATACCGTCTGCCTATAGGACATCTCCCTTCCATTGCACAGGTTCGCAAACCAGGAAGGAGGACGTCCTTACCAATGGATAATAAATTTTGGCGATGATCGGGGTGAACGACTTACGGAAAGCCCCAAGGAAACCGTCCGCCCCAACAGCCCCTTTTCTGGTAGATCTGAAAGCACCGTGGAACCTCAGGAAAGACGGGACGTTATTAACAGGGATAACCATCAACGAGTGAGCATAGGCGACATCACAAAATGCATAAGCGAACATGGCATGAGAGATCTGCACAACCCATTCTTGTTGTGAAAAAGTTTGGGTACCTGGCTCGCGCCAGCGACCGTCAGAGCCAGTCGGCCATCAGGCAGAGCGACGGCTGATAAAATTCTGACATGTTGCTGTGTTTTGCCAGCGGCCCCAATCGATCTCAACACGTAACATGTATGATTGAAAACCTTTTTCCAACCTTCAAGCATCTGAGACCGTTGTTGATAGCTGTTCTGCCTTCTCCGCCGCATCTGCCCTGGCTCGAGACTGACAGCCGAACATCAGCGGGGCAAAGAGACAGTGTTGAAACGCAAGTAGGCATCGCGGCAATGCGCGAAGAGGGGGCAACACCTTAAGCCAGGAGCCGGGATCGGCGGAGTGCACCAGCTCACGCAGCTGCCCCACGAGAAGGGAATAATCAGCAACATCAGCCACCGCCTTTCCCCAGGAGCTGCTGGTACCCACACCCTTCATTCCAAGTCTGTTGGCCACGGTAAGTACTAGGGAAACCGTTAGCAGACAAGCCGTAATCAGTTTGTGTTTAACTCTGGCAAGGAAAACAAGATACTCCCGTCAACTTCCTCCATTACTAGAAGCCCAAGTAGCCAACACATCTCAAACCCACATGATAAGCTGCCAAACGGTAGGAGCTACAGAAGCCACAGCTAACAAAGTAGATCAAGGGAGAGGGGACGCTATATGACGCCAAAGTGAAACGAAACGCACGTAGTCAAGCACCTGCACGCAAGTCGACCGCCTGTCAGTACCCTCTGCGGTGCACTTGGAGCTGGCACAAAATTTGCTGGGTCTCGATCGGTGACTCGTTCTGCCCATTGACACCTTCTCTCTTGAAGCACTGGACCATGCCCTGAAACATGTGCTGTCTAACCAAATGACAATGTACAGTAAGTGGGTATCCCATTCAGTGGGGAGAGGATGAATGAAGAGGAGAGAGGAGGAGGAGGAGGAGGAGGAGGAGGACGGAGGGTGGAAACAGACCTAGTCCCTCATAAGTCCTCCTCCTGCCTTCACTCCGCCCTTCGACCGCCTCCACTAGCATTTTCTCCTCGTCGTGACGACGACGAGACGGGAGGAGGAGGAGGAGGAGAAGGAGGAAGAGCACAAGGAGGAGGAGAGGAGGTCATACCTTCCGCCCCCCGATGCCTCCAGGCCCTGGAGTCCAGGGACCTTTCGGGACGTCCAGGAGGAAGGATCGGGGGGCGACACGAATACGTGCCTCCTCCCTCTTCCACCCCCCTTCTCCTCCTCCATGTCCTCCGCCTGTTTCAATAATCATCATGTCTCCTGCTTGCCTCCCCCCTCCATCCTTCCCTCACGCCCTCCCGTTCCTCCTGTTCCTCCTCCTCCTTTTCCTCCTCATCATCATCATTCTTCCCCTCCTCCTCCTCCTCCTCCTCCTCATCCTCCTCCTCCTCCTCCCTCCTCCTCCTCCTCCTCCTCTCCTCCCTCACAGAATATCCCACCTCTCCCTTCCCCTTCCTCACCCGACCCTCTTCATCATCGTCCTACTGCGCTCCTCATCCTCATCCTCCTCCATCTCTCCTCCCTCCTCCTCCTCCTCCCTCCTCCTCCTCCTCCCTCCTCCGCTCCTCCTCCTCTCCTCCTCCCTCCTCCTCCTCATCCTCCTCCTCCTCCTCCTCTCCTCCTCCTCCTCCCCTCCCCTCCACAGAATCATCCCACCTCTCCCTTCCCTTTCCTACCCGAGCCTCGTCATCATCGTCCTACTGCGCCTCCTCCTCCTCCCTCCTCCTCCTCCTCCTCCCTCCTCCTCCTCTCTCCTCCTCCTCCTCCCCTCCCTCCTCCTCCTCCCCCTCCTCCTCCTCCTCCTCCTCCTCCTCCTCCTCCTCCTCCTCCTCCTCCATCTCCTCCTCCTTCCTCCTCATTCCTCCATCTCCTCCTCTCCTCCATCTCCTCCATCTCCTCCCTCTCTCCTCCTCCTCCTCCTCCTCCTCCTCCTCCTCCTCCTCCTCCTCCTCCTCCTCCTCTTCCTCCTCCTCCTCCTCCCCTCTCTCCTCCTCCTCCTCCTCCTCCTCCTCCTCCTCGTCATCCTCCCCTGCCTCCCTCCGTCCCTCCCTCCACCAATCCTTCCCTCCTCCCTCCGCCCTCAGCCGTCCGCCCCCGTCCTCATTCTGACATCCTGCTCCATCTCGCCCATCACCTCCCCCGTAGGATTCCTTAGTTTCCACAGGCCCCCTCAGGATTTGACCGAATTGCTTCAGACCGCTCCGGACTCCAACGAAGATTCCTCTGGATTCTTTGGGGTTGATGACAATTCCCGAAGGTTCCTCTGGATCCCTGAGGACTCCGGAGAATTCGTCAGGACTCCAAAAGTTCCCATACGATACGATCTCCGAGCATTTCCAAGGGCCGCCCAGGATTCCACTAGATTTCCCCAGGATTCCCCATGAGATTCCTCAGGATTCCTTAAGATACCTCTGCATTCCTCGGCGCCCCTCACGATCCCTCGAAGTTCCTCGAGATTCCTCTTGATTCTTCCGGCTTGCTGAAGATTGCCCTGGATCTCTCCGACCTCATGAGAATTCCCCAGGATTCATTTTTCAAGTTCGCGGGCGCCAGGACATGCAAGACGGTCAGGCGCCGGTCAGAGCGAGCGGCGGGATGCACCGGCAGCGAATACAGGCATGAAAGCGACAGAGAAGAGAAGGCGAGAAGAGGGAGGGCCCAAAAGTTCACACGGATTCCTTGCTGGATCCCTCGAAACTCCTCGGGGCTTGTCTTTGGACTGGGGCGTGGGGCGCCTCCGCGGTGTGCATCGGCGCTCGCCCTCGGCGGTGAGGAGGGGAGCCCCGTCTCAGAGCCGGGGCTGCCGCTGGGCTTCGTCCGTGGACGTTTGAAGTTCCCACCCCCGCGTCTCCCAGCCTCCTGCAGCTCGAAAGATGCCCCTTGGCTCGAAAGACTTCAGGTTTCCTCCTGGTTTCGGAGGACCTTAGGCCTCAGGTTCCCCGTCGCCTTTACGTCGCCCCCTGGCTCGAAATACTTCAGGCTTCCTCCTGGCTTCGGAGGACTTTAGGCCTCAGGTTCCCCGTCGCCTTTACGTCGCCCCCTGGCTCGAAAGACTTCAGGCTTCCTCCTGGCTTCGAAGGACTTAAGTCTCAAGTTCCCGGCGACTTTACGTCGCCTCCTGGCTCGAAAACATACGTTCCCTCATGGCTTCGAATGACTTTTAGCCTCAAGCTCCCCGTCGCCTTTACGTCGCCGCCTGGCTCGAAAGACTTAGGTTTCCTCCTGGCTTCGAAGGCCTTGAAGCCTCAAGTTCCCCGTCGACTTTACGTCGCCTCCTGGCTCGAAAGACTCAAGTTCCCTCCTGACTTCGAAGGACTTTAAGCCTCAAGTTCCCCGTCGATTGTACGTCGCCCCCTGGCTCGAAAGACTTTAAGCTTCCTCCTGGCTTCGAAGGACTTTGAGCCTCAAGTTCCCCATTGGCTTTAAGGTTGCCACCTGGCTCGGTCGAGAGGATGGAGCGTTGCACCCCTTCAGAACGGATTCCAGGACCATGGAGCCATGTTTTTTCAGGGTGGCGCTCCGCACAATTGAAAAAGATATGTAAGAGCTTGACAAGAGGGAGCTCGGGACGGACAGGTGTGTTGATATCTTCGGTTTACCCTGGTCCCTCCTCCTCCTCCTTCCCCTCTTCTTCCTCATCTTCCTCCTCCTCATCCTACCTCCTCCTCCTCCCGATACCTCCTCCTCTTCATCTTCGTCCTCCTCCTCCCCTCCTCCGACTCCCCCCCGTGGGGGGAGGGGGCGTCGGAGGAGGGGAGCAATGACGAGCCCCCCCGATTCGCCTCCACCCGCAGGCTGGGTGCCATTCGGGACGACCATCGCGAGGCGCAGGTCGTCACTATCTGGCATTCACGGGCAAGGGCGGCGGACCTGGGCGCCCCTTGCGGTCGGCGACCGCATCGGGGGGGCACCCCTTGGCGTTTGCGCCAAGCTGCTGCGGATGGGCGACAAGGGGGGAGGAGGACGAGACGGAGGAGGAGGGCCAGTGTAAACCCAAGACGATCGACGATGTTGAAAGAAACCCTCCCTCCGAATTCCCGCTTCATAAATGTCTACACCGATTTATTTCCACTGCGGGGGGCGCCCCGTTGGAATATAACCGTCTGAGAACCCCCAACGGCGCCGAGATACCATTCCTGGGACGTCAACGCCGCGAATCAGCACTAAAGTTCCGTCCTGACGACGCTGTATCGTGCCAGAACATCATTTGAGGGAGTCAACCATAAGAATTCTAGAAACTGCTGCGGCCCTAATGCGAAGAGCCACATGCTGTAAAGGAACCGCCCTGCACCCGTGAAAGTATTGGAAACTATTAGGGCGAATGTGCACGGCGCTAATGCGAGAGCCACATTTGAAAAGGAGCCGCCCTCAACCCGTGAAACGATTGCAAGTTCTGAACTTCAGGATCATAAATGGTGAGGAAAGGTCAAGCGAAACGCCTAGCCCCCTACCGACACGTATAGTTGTGCGACAGGACAGAATTATGCGCAAGGAAAACGGATGGAGGAGGAGGAAGAGGAGGAGGAGGAGGAGGAGGACGATGACGAGGAGGAGGAGGAGGAGAAGGAGGTATTCCTCCTCCTGCCCCCCCTCACCATCATCACCATCACCCTCCTCCTTCTCCTCCTCACCATCTCCTCCTCATCATCATCACCAGCGCCGATCCGAGAAATCCGCGCGGACCTCCGAGTTGTTGTGTCTCTGTCTTTGTTCGTTTCCCTATGTAGGCCGAAAAGGATCGGCTCGGAGGAATTCGGCCAATCTCGCCACCGTGATCGACATGCGGATCGGAAACTTTCGGGATCCGAGAGGCTCTCCAGGAGAGCCCGAGGAGGCAACGACTATTGATGTTCCTTAGGTCTTTGACGGAGTTTGAAGTTCTCGCCTGTTCGGGTTTACGACCGCCCAAGGTAACCCAAGAGGCCCCCAAGATAGACCCAAGACAGCCCAAGAGGCCCCCAAGACGGCCCCAAGTCGGCCCAAAAGAACGCCAAGATCGCCCAAGAGACGCCCAAGAGAGCCCTAACGGGGCCCGAAAGCGCTTGAAGACGGCCCACAAGAACCCGAGAGGCCCCCAAAAGAACCCAAGAAGCCCCAGGGAAGGCGAAAAACAGATTTGAAGTTCTCAACTGGTTGGGCTTCCGACCGCCCAAGACGGTCCAAAAGGCCTCCAAGACCAAGACAACCCATGAGGCCCCCAAAGAGCGCCCTAAGTCGGCCCAAGAGGACCCCGAAATCACCAAATAACCTGCCAAGAGGGCCCGATGGCGGCCCTGAAACGCTCCCAGAGGGCACCTAGACGGCCTGGAGAAGCCCCCAAGACTGCCTCCGAAGGCGTCAGACGGACCATAAGCACCCTACGACGGCCCAGGAGACAGTAAGCCCCAAGTGGAACCCGAGGAGGCGAAAAACAATGGCTTACATATGATTTGGGAAAGATTTTGCAGTTCTCACCTATTTGGGCTTCCCTCCGGCAAAGACGGCCCAAAAGGCCTCCAAAATAGCCCCGCGACAACTAATGAGGCCCTTAAAGAGCGCCCCAAGTCGGCCCAAGAGGACCCCGAAATCACCCAAGAACCTGCCAAGAGGGCCCCAAGACGGCCCTGAAACGCTCCTGGAGGGCACCAAGACGGCCTTGAGAAGCCCAGAAGACTGCCTCCGAAGGCGTCAGACGGGCCAAAAGCCCCCTAAGACCGCCCAGGAGGCAGTAGGCCCCAAGAGGAACCCGAGGAGGCGAAAAACACGGGCTTACAGATTGGCAGTTCTCACCGGCTTGGGCTTCCCACCGGCAAAGGCCTCCAAGATAGCTCCATGACAACCAGTGAGGCCCCTGAAGGGCACCCCAAGTCGGCCCAAGAGGACCCAAAATCGCCCAAGAGCATTCCGAAAGAGCCCCAAGACAGCCCTAAAGCGCCCCAAGAGGGCAGCAAGACGGTCCAGAGAGGCCTCCAAGACGGCCTCTGAAGGCGTCAGCCTGGCCAAGAGCCCCCGAAAACAACCCAAGAGGGCCACGAGACGCCTTCAAGAGGCCCCAAGAGGCCCCAAAGAGACTCCCAAGAGGCCCCCGGCAGGCTCCCAGGAAGCACCCTGAGAGCCCTTAAGAGGCCTTCTCCTCGTTGTCGTCATGTTCTCCATGCTTCCTCTCCTCCTCCTCCTCCTCCTCCTCCTCCTCCTCCTCCTCCTCCTCCTCCTCCTCCTCCTCCTCCTCCCCCCCCTCCTCCTCCTCCTCCTCCTCCTCCTCCTCCCCCTCCTCCTCCTCCGCCACCTCCTCCCCCTACTCCTCCCTCCGCCTCCTCCTCCTCCTCCTCCTCCTCTTCCTCCTCGTCCTCCCCGTCCTCATCCCTACCGCGCGGACGAAGACGCTGTCGAGTGCACGACCCACCCAAGTTCATACCAGTCGTTGGAGTTGCGTTCTTCCATACACTCATGTTAAACTAATGCGAGTAAGAATGATGCTGGTACTGATCCGCCGGTCCCCTTGTGGGGCCACCAGGCTGTAGGACCAGGGTTTGCTGTTCCCTGCACCAGTTCCAGTTTCCAGTTTCCACTGTTATAAAATTGCTTTATGCTGCTCACTGTTCCTTGTTGTAGACCGCGCGAGGGGGGGGAGCCGAAAACCAGCAAACCTACCGTCTCCTGGGAAGGTCCTCAGAATTTCTGAGGGGGTCGAAATTGACACCCCTCACACAGATCGGCGGGGTTAGGGTCCAAAAACACATGGGATTTGGCACATTTCTAAAATTCGGCGGCACCCCTTACGCAGATCGGCGGAGTCAAAATCGAAAAACCAATGGGACTTGCGACATTTCTGAAAGTCGGCGGCACCCCTCTCGCAGGTCGGCGGAGTCAGGGTCGAAAAACTTACGGGATTTGCGGCATTTCTGAAATTCGGCGGCACCCCTCACGCAGATCGGCGGAGTCAGGGTCGAAAAACCCATGGGATTTGCCACATTTCTGAAATTCGGCGGCACCCCTGACGCAGATCGGCGGGGTCAGGGTCGAGAAACCAATGGGATCTGCGACATTCTGAAATTCGCGTGGCGCCCCTCACGCAGATCGCCGGGGCCAGGGTCAAAAAAAAAATGGGATTTGCAACATTTCAATACTTCGTAGAAAAGCTTCTTGCACAGCATACGCGAGCAATCTCGAAATGCAACATCGAATTCAACAATATCATCAGAATCTCAATTTGTCTTACCGATTACTCATCGTCTTCGCGTGAAGTCCCGACGCTGCTTCACGGCGGCGCCAAGGCCTCATGATGTCGCTCTTGCATTGCCCATTATCCAAGAGAGGGGGCCGGCGGCAGGGGGCGAAGCCCTTACGTATAAATAATATGGATAATGAAGACCACGCTTAAGAATAATCCGACTACTATAGTGATATGTGGATAACCCGACAATAGTCATAAATTATGATCCTGATCCGGGCTTAAAACAAAATAAAGCACTGGTAATATCTATATTGGCATTCCCTCTGCACTCGTGGCACATTCAAACAAATGTTGCATACAACAGTAACTCGTTGCGTGATCTAGAGGAGGCAACCAATTACAAACATGAAGAATGAGTACTTTGGTCGAGCTGCGACGAAAAAATAGTTGCCAGGAAACTCCCAGCATCTCGCCGCCGACAAGCCAGATAAAAGTACGAT
>CAUYUJ010017534.1:147049-189549 GCA_963575745.1 Prorocentrum cordatum | reverse complement strand
CGCGCAGGATCGTCTTACAACATTGCAAGAACTTCACGAACTGAGGGCGGGCTGTTCTCAAAATGTAGCTCTCGCCTTAACGCCGCGCACATTCGATTTAAAAATGGAATGTGGCTCTCGCCTCAGCGCCGCGCACATTCGTCTTAAAACATACGAGAGATTCACGGATTTAAGGCGGCTCCTGTTCAAAATGTGGCCCGCGCCAAAGCGCCGCGCACATTCGATTTAAACATTCGCAAGAGTTGCACTTCACGAATTCCAATGGTAAACGTACCAGAACTGGTATTTGGAACGATTCGGGGTTGCCAGGGCGCAGCACTTATATTGATTCGCGGCGTTGCAGTCCCAAGGATGGTGTTCTGGCAGGATTCAAGATCTTCATACGCATGTGTCCCAAAGGGGAAGCTTCCTTCGTGGAAATGGATCCTCTTAGGTACCAATGCAGACGGAGCTTGGAGGCACGGTTCATTCCAACATCGTTGATGCATCTTGGGTTCACACTTGTCCTCCGCCTCCTCCTCCCCCCTCCTCCTCCTCCTCCTCCTCCTCCTCCTCCTCCTCCTCCCCCCTCGTCCTCCTCCACCTCCTCCTCCCCCTCCTCCTCTTCTTATTATTATGCTTATTATATGTATTATTACTATTTGTAGTATCCATATTATTATTACTCATATGATTAGTGTTAGTATGATTATTATCATTCGTAGTAAGAGTATGATTATTCTTATTAATCATATGTTATGTGTGTTCGTATCATTCGTATTAGTAGTGTTATGTGTTTCTTGTTACTATGAGTAATATTCTTATTCTTACCTGTATACGTATTATTGTTGTATTGTGAGTATCATGAGTATTATTCTTTCGCCTTAATAAATACTATGCGTCCTAGTAGTATTATGATTATTGTGATTCATACCATTATTCTTCTTAGCATTATGATTGTCATTAATATTCGTATTGCTAGTATTCGCATTGTTATTAATACTATGCTTCTTATTATTTTTCGTATTTTTAGTGGTTCGTAATATTCGTCGTCCTCTTCTCCCTCCTCCTCCTCCTTCTCCTTCTTCTCCTCCGCCTCCTCTTCCTCCTCCTTTTCTTCCTCCTCCTCCTCCTCCTCCTCCTCCTCCTCCTCCTCCTCCTCCTCCTCTCCTCCCTCCTCCTCCCCTCCCCCCTCTTCCTCCTCCCTCCTCCTCCTCCTCCTCTCCTCCTCCTCCTCCTCCTCCCATTCCCCTCCCTCCTCCTCCCTCCTCCTCCTCCTCCTCCTCCTCCTCCTCCTCCTCCTCCTCCTCATCATCATCATCATCATCATCATCATCATCATCATCATCATCATCATCATCATCATCATCATCATCATCATCATCATCATCATCATCATCATCATCATCATCATCATCATCATCCTGTCGCCTAGGCCTGTCGCCACGGCCCGCACGGCGGGGTGAAGCAACGCCACGTGGCTCCACGCAGAGAAGCGGGTGGCGCCGCACTTCCCCCCAGAGCCCAGCAACGCGAACAGCAGCCGAGCTTGGTGTAGCACAACACGCCGCCGACAACCAATGGTCTCTTGCATCGGTTCTGGCTACGAGTTGCTTCAGGGGCGCAAGGGCTCACCACGTATTGACATGGTGAAAATCGACAGACATTTCCACCAGCGCGCAAAGGCTTTCTTTTAAGAGAGCGGCCCCCATGAACCGTACCATGCTGGGACTCCCTTGAGACCCCGCTCCGGCATGAACGGTACAGCACTTGTCGGCTCTGAGGGGCCGACAAACTATGCACCACACCATGGCCGGCTCGAGGATCGACGACCCCCGACGTCGTGATTGGTTCACAACGTCGACCCCCAAAGGTCAGGACCCCTTCCCCGGGACCGGTTTTTCGTCCTGAGTTGTTTTTTGACGGTCCCGAGCCCCAGTGAGGGCCCCCGGAGACCGAAAATAGCGAAACACCTCCCGTCGTGAAGCACGAGGAGGAGGGGGAGGAGGAGGAGGATGAGGAAGAGAGGCCTGGGTCGCGAGACACCAGCGCGGCACGGTGGACTCGAGTCTCCCGCGGCTTTCTGAGGCAGCGGCAGCCATTTTTGGTCGTGGCGCTGCCGCCGCCGTCGTCGCCGTTGTCGTCGTCGTCGCCGTCGTCGTCGTCGTCGCCGTCGTCATCGTCGTCGTCGTCCTCCTCCTCCTCCTCCTCCTCCTCCTCTCTCCTCCTCCTCTCTCCTCCTCCTCCTCCCCTCTCCTCCTCCTCCTCCTCCTCCTCCTCCTCCTCCTCCTCCCTCCTCCTCCTCCTCCTCCTCCTCCTCCTCCTCCTCCTCCTCCTCCTCCTCCTCCTCCCTCCTCCTCCTCCTCCCTCCTCCTCCTCCCCTCCTCCTCCTCCTCCTCCTCCTCCTCCTCCTCCTCCTCCTCCTCCTCCTCCTCCTCCTCCTCCTCCTCCTCCTCCTCCTCCTCCTCCTCCTCCTCCTCCTCCTCCTCCTCCTCCTCCTCCTCCTCCTCCTCCTCCTCCTCCTCCTCCTCCTCCTCCTCCTCCTCCTCCTCCGCCAGTACCCGGACATCCGACGATATTATGTTTTCGATGCGCGGCCTACCAAGCGAAGGCGCGCACGCGCCTCCCCAGGACCGCCGGCGGCCGCCTGGTCTTCCTGTGAGCGGCGGCGCGGGCTCCACACCTGTGCGGCTCCAGCCCTATCGATGCACGCCGCTCGGCGAGGAAGGAAAGGGCCCAGGCACGACGCGGGCGCCGTGGCAAGAGTGCGACCCGCGCCATCTCGAGAGCTCCGACGCTCCAAAAAAACTCCTCCTCCTCCTCCTCCTCCCCCTCCTCCCCCTCCTCCTCCTCCTCCTCCTCCTCCTCCTCCTCCTCCTCCTCCTCCTCCTCCTGGGCCTCAGGGATTTTGGTTATCTGGGGCCTCAGAGGGTGCCCTCGCCCGGCCTCGGGGCTGTCACAAAACGGCTCGGGGCGAATAAACCGGCCCCGGGGAAGCGGCCCAAAAACCTCCGGGGCCCGCGCACCCAAAAAACGAAGGATTGCAAAAACGAAGGATTGCAAAAAAACCAAGGATTGCAAAAACGAAGGATTGCAATCCTGGGTTTTTTTGCAATCCAGGGTTTTTTTGCAATCGAGCGTCAGGATGTCTGGGTCTCAAGACGAAGACAGGCTGAACGCAACATCGGGTCCAGAGAAATCCGCCGTCGAGGAGATCGGGCGGATCTCGAGGGTGTATCTGGCGCCGCGGCCGTTCTGGAGCGCTTCGGGAACGCTCTGAGAGCCTTCTGGAACGCGCTGGAACCATTCGTCTCTATCGCAGGCCTGCCTGACTTCTGCGACCCTCACGGATCTACCTGGCTCAAAAGATCCCGTAAAACGATTGGCTCTGACGCATTTGTCGCGATGCTCTTGCCAACGTCGTGATGTTTCCACGACGTTGGAAGTCAGGCGGACCAGCCAGAGTGGCTCACCCTCCTAAGAATCGGGCGGTCGCCAACTGTCCAGGTGCACCGATCGTGGCCAGACCAATCTTGGCGCCACGATCGGTGGACGCGCAATCACGGCTAGGCCAGGAGTGCGCGCATCGTCCCGGGCCCAGGATTGGTCTGGCCAGGATCGGTGTGGGTGCTCGGTTGGCGCCCGCCGAGAAGAGCCAGCCTTCTTCGGAGAAGCCCGTCGGAGGCTCCCAAGGAGGCTCCTCAGAAGTCTCCGCTGGGCCTCCTTGGATCCAGCCTGGCCCTTGGAGAGAAGGGCCCTTCCAGCTGGCCCATTCCCTCTCCCTCGCCGCCGGTCGGTATCCAGGACGCAGCAACTCGGAGTCTCGGGGGAGCATGTCCGCAGAAGGCGGCTATCCTCATGTTGCTCCCATCGCACTTAAGGATCACATCCCAGAAATAATTTCGAGCACCCAGAAAAGTATCGAACATGATCGACCCACGAACTCGGAAAGGAATACAGAAATGTAAGGCATGGCAACGCTTCAAAAACACCTGATTGGGTGACGGACACATGCAATGCTGAGTGTATCGATCTGTATGTACCGTGCCGAAGTCTGTGCTGTGCTGCGCCGTGCTGAATCGCGATGTGCCATGCCGCGATTGTGCTCTATAGCGTCGTGGATCGAGTCCTCCTTTGCATCCGAGTCCTGACCGAACTGATCTGGATCTTAAAAGCTCGAGCTGCCTGAACACATAGTAGCTGCCCCAGAGCTAATTGACCTGGGGACATGCCAGGAGGACGCGCCACGGAACGTCTCAAGGGACGCGCCAGGCGACGTGCCAGGGGACGTGCCATGGGGTCGCACCGCGGGACGTGCCAAGGGGACGCGCTACGGAACGTGCCAATGGATGTGCCACGGGATGTGCCAGGGGACGCGCCACGCGACGTGCCAGGGGGACTCGCCAAGGAACGCCCCACAGAACGTGCCAAGGAACGTGCCCTGTTGCAATGCTGAGTGTATCAATCTTGATGTACCGCGCCGAAGTCTGTGCTGTGCTGCGCCGTGCTGAATTGCGATGTGCCATGCCGCGATTGTGCTCTATAGCGTTGTGGATCGAGTCCTCCTTTGCATCCGAGTCCTGACCGAACTGATCTGGATCTTAAGCTCGAGCTGCCTGAACACATAGTAGCTGCCCCAGAGCTAATTGACAGGGGGACATGCCAGGAGGACGCGCCACGGAACGTCTCAAGGGACGCACCAAGCGCCGTGCCAGGGGACGTGCCAAGGGGACGCTGGTCCCCAGGAGAGCACAATTCGCTCGAGACATGCTCAACAAGTTATGAAAAACAAGCGTTTCGCTCGAGACTTCCTCAAACGTAATTCCGCCGCCCCTAGGCGACCTCGTTATGTATCGCAAAATAATTCCGCTGGCCCTACAGCCACCGAAAGCGGAGGTAAACATACTAAAAGAGAACCCTGGGCCCCCGCCGTTTCTGAGAAAAACCAGCGAATTAATCGAGACATCCTCGAAATTCCTGCGCGCGGGACGCGGCACGCGCGCGACATTCTCGGAATTCCTGCGCGCGGGACGCTTTTCCGCGTCGCGGTCGAGGCTCCAGACCTCGTTTTTGTTCGAGGATTCTGCTGAAAATGCCCCTGCACCCTTTAACAACGGAAAACGGTGGTCCGCGGACCCCGTTATTATCGAGGATCCAAGCTGGGGTGCTCACTTTCCTCGATCGGGCACGCGCGAAACGCATGTTGTTCACACCGAATTTGACTTCACCTTGTTTTTATCGAGCGGAAACCCGCCGGCCTCCTTCAAGTCAAAACCGGGGGTAAACACACTAAAAGAGAACCCTGGGCTCACGCCCTTTCCGGGAAAAAGTGTCGAACAAGTATCGCCTCCCAGGGCCCGACACGTGAAAATCCTCCAGTATCGGTACTTTCTTGGTGCTCGAAATTCTTTCTGGCAGTCAAGGCTGAAGTGGGTTGGAACATCATACTGCCATACACCACCACCACCGTGCTTAACGTGTCGCCACGGCGGCCCCGGCGGCCCGCCACACCTTGCGAGCGGAGTGCGTGTCGCTCCACTCCGCGGTGCGGAAGGCTCGGTGAAAGGTTCGGCACGTGGAAGACCGGGGGACCAGGAGGTGGATAGCGTGCCGCGCCGACCCAGAGATCCGACGCTCCAACAAAATTGGGGCGGCGGGATTTGGATTATTTCCGGCCTCGGGACTGTCAAAAACAACTCAGGACGTAAAGAAAACGCCCTGGGGAAGTGTCCCAGACATCTAGGGCCCGCGCACCAAAAAAACTGGAGCGTCTGGATGTCTGGGGAGGCGTGATGGGACAGAATCGGCGGCGCGACACGCTATCCTTAGGTCGGGCATGTCCGCCTACAGGCGGATTTTGGGGTAAAAACTCAAAAAGGGGCAGAAAATATACCAAAAATGCCCAAAAATGGTCGAAAAAATCGTCCCCTGACTACTTCTGCACTTTTTTTTTAATCTTCCCCCTGCAGAGGGACAGGCCCGACTTGACGCCATCCACATCCCGGCCTCTTCCGGGCATGGCCTGCCGTCTGCGGAGCACGCTTCCGGGGCGCCCAGACCTCTCGAGGACGCCTGGGATGACGAACCAACAACACACACACACACACACACAACACACACACACACAACACACACACACACACACAACACACACACCCATGCCCATAGGGGGGTCGGAGAGGGCTATGGGTGCGTGTTGCCGGATGTGGGTCCCCGCTCGAACGGGGGCGTTCCCCAGGGTCCGACGACCCGCACCCATACCCATAGCCAGTCCTCCTGCCAACGACCCCCCTATGGGTATGGGTGTGTGTTGCTCGTTCGTCATGGGACACGAGGGGCGCTCCTCGATGGGCTGGGCCCCCCCCCTGGCGAGCGGGGGCGCGGAGCCCACCCAGGGGTTCCCCGAGGGTGCCGACCGGCGCGCCAAGGCGCCCCGGCAGACAGGCTCCTGCTGTGCGCGCGCGCACTGCAGAGGGGCCGGGGAGGCACGGAGGAGCAGGCACGAGTCCCAGGATCAGGGGGCCACATGCGAACCCTACCCCTACCCCCCACGATTTCTGAGGGGGAGGGTGGGGTTCACTTCGCTCGGGAGCTCCCGAACGAAGAGAACCCCACCCTCCCCCTCAGAAATCGTGGGGGGTATGGGGTAGGGTTCGCGTGTGGCCCCCTAAGGGTTCCCCCGGTGCTGTGTCGTCTCTGCTGGAGGCTCGGCTTCCGCTCCAGCACCCGTGTGTTTCCCACGCTTGTTTCCTGGGCATCGATGTTCACCTGCCAGCCGGAAGCGGCGGGTGGAAGCAGAAGATACGACGGCGTAGATGGACTCTTGAAAGTAGGAGGGCGCTCGAAGCAGGATGGGATCTGGATGTCCAAAAACACCGACCTCTAACGAGTGGCGCGTACCCAAACATCCGGATGCTCCAATCTTTTTGGTGCTCCTCCTCCTCCTCCTCCTCCTCCTCCCTCCTCCTCCTCCTCCTCCTCCTCCTCCTCCTCCTCCTCCTCCTCCCTCTCCTCCTCCTCCTCCTCCTCCTCCTCCTCCTCCTCCTCCTCCTCCTCCCTCCTCCTCCTCCTCCTCCTCCTCCTCCTCCTCCTCCTACTCCTACTCCTCCCTCCCCTCCCTCCCCTCCCTCCCTCCTCCCTCCCTCCCTCCCTCCTCCCTCCCTCCCTCCCCTCCCTCCTCCTCCCTCCCTCCTCCCTCCCTCCCTCCCTCCTCCTCCTCCTCCTCCTCCTCCTCCTCCTCCTCCTCCTCCTCCTCCTCCTCCTCCTTCTGTCCCGAGGCCCGGCGAGGGCACCCTGAGGCCGAAAGTAGCCAAAACCCCGCCGCCCCAGTTTTTGTTGGAACGTCGGATCTCTGGGTACTCGTGTCCGGGTGATTCTTCTCCCTCCAGACTGCTGCTGCGCGCGCTCGCACGTGGCTCTCCCGCCACGGAGTGTACGCGGCCCCCTCCCGTCGCGGACCGGTCGGGCGCAGGGGGGCCCGCCTCTTTCCTGGGGGCCCCAGCGCGGTGTGGAAGGCGAGGCCATGACTGAGTGGGCCCCTGGTGGAGGGCACAAAATCCACCCCCATCATCACCACCCGGACAAGCGAAGCCGTTGAGTGAACGCACCCACGGAAGGAATCGAACGTGGTAGGGCTGCTTAGTAAACGCCCAGGGCCGTTTAGCAAGCGCCAATTATCGGGTCCAGGTGGTTTCTCGTCCCTTGACATGGGGAACACGGATATCAATAGGTACGAATCCCAGGAGCTTCAAACCTGCCCACAAGAGGCTCCGCTGGGCCCCCAAGCAGCTCCCGAGACGCCGACAAGAGCCCCCAGAGAGTGCCCAAGAAGCCAACGAGGCCTCGACCGTGGATTCCCCGCCTCGTCTGGGGTGCTGCGGACCCGCGGAAGGCCCCTTGAATAAATTCAAAAATGCAAATCTCAGGATTCCTCATCTTTTCCCGTATGTTCTGGATTTTCGTCCTCCCCTCCACTCCCCATATTTTCCCATCCGCCGCCGTGCCGCTGGGCACGGAGAGGGCGTCAGGTCCTTTGCCCAATCCTTCAAGCCTCAGTCCGCACTCCTGAAGTCTTTTTTGGGCCTGGAGCCCAAATTCTCAATTCTCTCAGTGCTTCCCGCGAGCCCAAGGGGTGCACAAGACGGGCCAAGAGGGCCCCAAGAGGCCCCAAGACGGTCCAAGAGGGCCCCGAGTCGCCAAGCGATCGCACAAAAGACGCCCTTTTCAAGCTCCCGACGCTCCAAGACGGCCCAAGAAGCCCCCAAGACCGCCCCAAGACAACCCAAGAGGTCCCCAGGAGAGACCCAACACGGCGCAAGAGGGCTCCAAGACGGCCCCAGAGCCGCCCCAGACGACCCAAGAAGGCCCAAAGACAGCCCCAAGAAGGGCCCAAGAGGGAGAGCACGAACCGAAAATCCTTCCGCATCAAGAGGCCCCCAGGAGGAGGCCCCAAGGAGGCCGCAAGAGGCCCCCAAGAGACCCCCAAGAGACACGCGAGAGGCTCCGAAGACCCCCCAAGAAGCTCCCAAACGGCCCCCCAGAGGCCTCAAAACGGCCCCCAAGAAGCGGTAACGGCGGTGCCGATCTCGGTCACCGTCCATCTTTCGGCGGCGACCTTGGGAGGAAATGAAAGGGGGCGGGCCTTCTCAGAAGGCTCGGAAGTCCACTGGCCCTTGA
This sequence comes from Prorocentrum cordatum, assembly GCA_963575745.1. Taxonomy (NCBI): domain Eukaryota; class Dinophyceae; order Prorocentrales; family Prorocentraceae; genus Prorocentrum; species Prorocentrum cordatum. The sequence goes on along the minus strand of CAUYUJ010017534.1, from coordinate 180,894 downwards.
AAAATTGTCTAAACCTTCCCGAAGACACAAAAAGCTTCTCAGAAGGCCGGAGGGCTTCTGAGAAGCCCCGCCGCCTTCTGAGAAGGCCTCCTCCTTCTCGTTTCTCCCCCCTCGCTCGCCGCCGACGAATCGGCGACGGCTGGCATGGACCATGATCAACCAAGATCGGCGTCCAACAAGATCCCGCGACGTCTTGGTGAGCGTTTCCTTGTTCGGCGTTTCGACATTGTGCGGAGGGGGGGGGTCTGGCTCCAGACCTCTACTAAATGCGACTGTTTGCAGCAGTGCGTCCTCTGGGGGTGACACTCCACCTGCTTGAAACAGGCGCCAAAAACACCCAAGATCTACTCCAGGGGGCAGGGGGGAGGGTGGGTGCGAGGGCCCGCGCCGATGGGCTAAGCAATGAATAAGAAAACGATCACTTGGCCATGGTCCGTGCGGATCTTCACTCGATGGTGGTCGCTCTATCCTTGGAGGCAGTTCGGCGGCTTCTTGCGGGCCGTTTGGGTGCCTCTTGGGGCCTTTTTGGGGCCTCTTCGAGGCCCTTGGGGGGCCTCTTGGGGCCTCCTGGGCGCCTCTTGGGGCCTCCCCGGGGGGGTCTTTGGGCATGGTCCGCGTGGCTCTTCCCTCGATGGTGGTGCGCAGGGTGCCGTCTGCAGACCTCTGCTCAAGTTGCTCCTATCGCACTTCATGACCACATCCCAAAAATAATTTCGAACACCCAGAAAAGTACCGAAACAGTGTGGAACGAGTATCGCCTCACAGGGCCCTACACTTGCAAACCCTCAAATTTCGGTACGTTCCTGGTGCTCGAAATTCTTCCTGGTGGTCAAAGCTAAAGCACGTTGGAACATCATAAGCCTCCGCTTCCCCCGCACCTCGTGGCGAACCACCGGCTCCTGCCAGCTCCCGCCAGCTCCCGGGCGAGCGGGCGAAGCCCGCGGCAGCGGCGGCGGCGGAGGCGGCCGTCGGTCGAGGATCCTCAGGACGCGTTTTTCGTAGGGCGGCGAGATCTGGCCGTGGCGGCGGGAGAGCGCGCCAGGCGGCCCAGGGAGGAGGAGGGGAGCGCAGGACCCCCCTCTCTCGCGGTGGGTCCCCCTCCTCCTCCTCCTCCTCCTCCTCCTCCTCCAACTCCAACTCCAACTCCAACTCCTCCTCCAGCGCCTCCTCCAACGCCTCCTCCTCCTCCTCCTCCTCCTCCTCCCTCATCCTCCTCCTCCTCCTCCTCCTCCTCCTCCTCTAACTCCAACTCCAACTCCAACTCCAACTCCTCCTCCAACTCCTCCTCCAACGCCTCCTCCAACGCCTCCTCCTCCTCCTCCACTACTGCTCCTGGGCCTAGGATGGGCCCGGCCAGGAGCAGTGGATATGTATAGGATCGTCGCCCTATTTTAGCGCAAACGAGTCGTCCTCGTCGCCGTCGTCGCCGTCGTCGTCCCCGCCGTGGCCGTCGTCGTCGTCGTCGTCGTCGTCGTCGTCGTCGTCGTCGTCGTCGGCTTGTCCACCGACGCCCTTCAACGCGACGCAGGCGGCGTGAACGAGGGCCGACACAGGCTGCGTGCGATCGGTGGCGCTGAACGGGGGAAACCACACACTGGGCCAACACACGTCCTGCGGATCATCGAGCCAGAACCTCCCGGGCGATGGGCGATCAGAAGTAAAACCGGTCAGAGGCTGAGCTCCCCATGCAATAGAGGACCACGGCGGCGGCCTCCGACAGCTCCCGCCTCATCCTGGCGGGGTCCCGCGCGATGTGGTCGACGGCCACAATGCGGTCTCCGATCGCAAGGGCCTTCGAAGGATTGTCACGGTTCCACCTGTACCGCACAAGCCTATACGCAGACACACGCTGGCCTGCAGAGAAAGTGGCGGTGTGTCAAGTCGTCCGCTTTTCGTGATGATCTACGTATGCACCGCCACCCATCCCCTGAGACCAAGGTGAACGTCTTCTTATTCGGCGTTTCGACATTGGGCGAAAGGGGGGGTTCTGGCTCCGGGCCTCTGCTTAGTGCGACTGTTTGCAGCCAGTGCGTCCCATGGGGGAGACCCCACCTGCTCGAAACAGGCGCCAAAAACAGCCAAGATGTACTCCATGGGGGGGGATGGGGGGGGTGCGAGGGCCCGCGCCGATCGGCTAAACAATGAATAAGACAACAATCACCAGGGACAATGCACTGGGAGGTGTCTGGGTATGTGCATTTGTGGCGGAACACCGCGCAAGAGCCCCGCTGGGGTCCACAAACGAGACCTCGAGCTCCGCGCCCGCGGTGTCGGTGACCGAGAGGCCGAAGATAGCGGAGGGGGAGTCTCTGGCGAGGGCCACCTGGAAGCTCCGGAGCCGCAGCCCGCCGTCGTGCGCCAACTCCGCCTGGAGTCGGGGCCCCCTCCACGACCCTGAGCGGCGACTCCCAAGGGTGCGGTTTGCCAAGGGTGTGGTTTGCAGCAGGCACCCTGGGGGGCACCCTGGGGGACGGGCGAGGACGTGGACAGAGCTCTCCGCCGCGCCCAGAGGAGGCCCAGCGAGGGCGGTGTCGTGCTCCCCAGGCCCCAACGGTGCCGATCGCAAACCACACCCCAGCGTAGGAGGATGAGGAGGAGGAGGAGGAGGAGGACGAGGAGGAGGAGGAGAAGGACGGAAGACGGAGGACGGAGGAGGAGGAGGAGGAGGACCATACCCTTTCTAGTCGCCGACCTGAGCGCGCGCCAGCAAGCGCGGGGGCGAAGGGCGCCGCGGCTGCCGAGATGGGCTCCGCCCGCCCCTCGGGGCTCCGTCCGCCACGCGTGCGCGCGGTGCTCGGCGCGGCGGCCGCTGCGGCGGTCTGCTGGGCCGCCGCCGCGGCGGGCTCGCTGGGCGAGGCCGGGGGCCTGGGCCACTGCCAGGACGCCAGCGGCTCGGCGGAGCTGCGCGGGGACTGCGAGAGCGACGCCCTCTCGGTGGTAGGCGGCGGCGGCCGCACCAGCGGCGTCACCGGCATGTACAGCGCCAACTCGCGGCGCCGCACGGCCTCGAGGGAGCTGATGCGGCTCCCCGATGCCTCCGGGCTCGCCGACTGCGAACGCATGGGCCCGCTTCGGCTTCGCTGGTCGGCGCGCGGTTCTGCGACTGCGGAGCATGGCAAGTGGCTTCGCCCATCGGCGAGTGGCTCCGCGAGTGGCTCCGCGAGTGGCTCCGACGTCGGGGGGACCGAGGCGGGGGCAGCGGAGGCCGCGCAAGTGAGGCTGGAGCAGAAGAGGTCAGAGGATCGCACCGCATGACCGATGCACAGGCGACGCGTCGCCAATTCATCAGCGACTTGGCGCGATCCTCCAGTCCAGCCTGCCCCAGCCCCGGGCGGGTGACTCTGGAGACGGGGGCGCCCCCAGGGCGCTCCGCAGGGCATCTATACACTACCACCGTGCTCAGCCAGTGCCATCCTTGGCCCTGGAGTGGTGCATACGCCCTCCTGGCCGAGACGCGGTGGATCCTCGATCCTCCTCCTCCTCCTCCTCCTCCTCCTCCTCCTCCTCCTCCTCCTCCTCCTCTTCTTTTTCTTAGTATCAGCATGAATAGTATTCCTACTATTCTTCTCATTACTAATGATAACATGCGTGTTATCATTATCATTCTGAGTCTCAGTAAAACTAGTATTATGCAGATTATTATTAATAATATTCTTAATGCTATTACTAGCATTAGTATGATTATCCTTACTATTATTATTCGTAGTAGAATTACTCTTAATAATAGTATTAATACTGTTTTGGGGATGCTTATTTATATTATTAGCATTGGTAAAAGTATTAATGATATTAGCGTCGTTAGTCTTAGTAGTCGTATAATTATCAGTTGTTTTAGTAGTGTGCTTATTAGTGCTAAAAGGACTATGAATGCTAGTCGTTTTCTTCTTCTTTGTCTTCTCGTTAGTATTTTTCTTTGTCGTTTTAACCATACTCTTCTTCTGCTTCCCAGTATGATGCTTCTTCTTATTAGTAGTATTAGAACTGCTCGTCTTCGTCGTCGTATTATTACTATCCCTCTTCTTGTTAGTTTTCTGCTTAGTATACAAAATACATTATTATTCGTACTAGTATTCTGGTCATATTATTATTCGGTTTTTTCTTATTATGTTTGTTGTTCGTTCTCCTCCTCCTCTCCATCCTCCTCCTCCGCCTCCGCCTCCGCCTCCGTCTCCGCCTCCTCCTCCTCATCCTCCTCCTCCTCCTCCTCCTCCGCCTCCTCCTCATCCTCCTCCTCCTCCTCCTCCGCCGCCTCCTCCGCCGCCTCCTCTTCCTCCTCCTCCTCGCTGCACATCCTCAGCGATCCTCTTCATATTTGTCCCACGCCCGTTCCTCCTCCTGCTCCACATCCTCCTATTCGTCCTGTTCCTGCTCCTGATCACTGATCATCCCCGCTCCTCCTCCTCCTCCGCATCCTCACCACCACCCTCGCCACCACCACAATCATCAGCACCATCATCATCGCCATCACCATCACCATCATGACCCCTACCACCACCATCATCATCAGCAGCATCATCATCACCATCATCATTTTCAGCATCCCCAACAGCAGCACCTGCACCAACGACATCAACAAAAGCAACAACAACAGCAGATACAGCAACAACAACAACAAACAAACAAACAAACAAACAAACAAACAAACAACAACAACAACAACAACAACAACAACAACAACCACAACAACAACAACAACAACAACAACAACAACAACACCAACACCAACACCAACAACAACAACAACAACAACAATCATTATGAGACTGGTCGCTCTTACTTGCCCATGTGTTCTTTTTTAAAACCAGTTCCCAACACCTTCGATACCCGCCCTTTTTGTTTTCGATCACACCCCCTTTGGGGGGGTTCTTTTTCTTTGCGGGGGGCGGCGGGCTTAGACAGGCGGGTAAACCTGAACGGGCGGACAATCCTTCCTGGGCGTACATGTGCCCGCCATTGGAATTGGTGTGGGCCTGCAAAATGAAGAGGAGGAGAACGAGGGAGAGTGGGAGGAAGGGAGGGGGAGGGACGAAAGAAGAGGGAAAACGCCAGGAAAGACGGAGCGAAGAGGGGGGCGCTTGAGTAGAGGCAGAGAGAGAGAGAGAAAGACAGATAAGAGAGGTAGAGAAAGAGAGAGTGAGAGAGCGAGAGAGAAAACAAAAAAAAGAGGAGAGAGAGAGAGAGAGAGAGAAACAAAGAAGGAGGGAAGAGGCAGGAGAGGGGAGGGAGAAGGGAGGAGGGAGAGGAGGGAGAGGGGACAGGGCAGAGAGGCATAAGGATGAGGGAAGAGAGAAGGGAGGAGAGGAGGGAGGAGGGAGGAGGGAGAGGGAGGAGGAGCAGGAAGGTAAGAGCGTGAAAGTTCCAGGAAGTCCTAGGCGAAAGCGCCGTTCCTGAAGGAAGTCTCGGGCGGGAGCCCACGACGGACGGGCGATCCCCTGACGGGCGGGTCGGGCGGGTTGGACATTCAGGTGGGATGCCTGGGTATGGCGAGAGCGCGATTACAAAGTGAATTGTAACGGCGTCCTTGGCGCAGCGTGCTTCCTGAGCGTCGAAAGCGCGATTTCTGAATACATTGCATGAAAGTCACAGGCGAGAGCGCAATTCCTGCATAAAATGTGAGGGGCTCTCTGGCGGGAGCGGGGGTCTTGATTAAATTGCAAGGAAATCTTGACTCAATTGCGAGGAAGTCTCAAGCGGGAGCGCCGTTCCTGAATAAATTGTGAGGAAGTCTCAGATGGGAGCGGGGGTCCTGACTCAATTGCGAGCAAGTCAAAGGCGGAAGCACCAATCCTGAGTAAAGTGTGAGGAAGTTTCAGGAGAGGGGGTCATGAGTAAATTTGGAGGAAGTCTCAGGCGGGAGCCGTTGTTATTGCAATCCGGGGGGGCAAGGGCCCAGTTTGAGCAGGAAGACTTCCCCCGTCAAAAAACAGAGTGCGAGCGTCGAGGGCACACTTTGATGGAGAAAAAACCGTCTACACCGGTGAGGGGGGTCAACGATAGTTATTCTTCAGAAATGAAAATTCAACAGCTACAACAGCAACAGCAACCGCAACCGCAACCGCAACTACAACAGCAGCAACAACAGCAACAACTGCAACAACAGCAGCAGCAACAGCGACATCAACAGCAACACAGTAATAACAACAACAGCTGCAACAATAACAGCAACAACAACAACTTCAACAACAACAACAACAACAACAACAACAACAACAACAACAACAACAACGATAACAGCAACAACAACAATCATTTTAAGACTGTTCGCTCTTACTGGCACGCGTGTCTTGCATTCCGTATACCCCAGACCTCGATACCCGCCCACTTCGTCTTCGATTGCACCCCCTTTCGGGGGGAAATCTCTTCCTCGTCGGCCACTGACTGAAGTGCGCGGAAGTCTCGAGCGAAGGCGCCGTTCCTGAATTCGAGGGCCTCTCTGGCCAGGGGCTCTCGGAGTACCGATGGAAAAACATCGAACGGCAACCCTTGTCGCCGTGTCTGGGCCTCCACCAACTTGCCTGAATTTCGAGACCGTCTCGAGCGAGAGTGCCGTTCCTGAGTTCGGGGGCCTTCCTGGCCAGGGGCTCTCGGAGTAAATCGTGAGGAAGTATCGAGCAGGAACCCGTCGTCGTGGCTTGGCCTCCGCCAACTTGCCTGACTTACGGGTAAGAGTCGAGCGAGAGCGCCGTTTCTGAGTTCGGGGGCCTCTCTGGCCAGGGTGTCTCGGGGTAAACTGTGAGGGAGTATCGAACGGGAGCCGTTGTCGTCGTAGCTGGGTCTCCAAAGGCCCACAGTTAGACTCAAGCCAACGCTCGCGCGGGAGCCTCGTTTTCAGAGAAAATGCAACCGGCGTCGAGGCGAGAACGCGCGGAACCGCTTCCGCAGATCAACAATAATGGTTCTTCAGTAATGAGTTCTCAACAACAACAAAAACAAAAACAAAAACGGCAACCACAACAACAACAGCAGCAGCAGGAGCAACAACAACAACAAAAACAGAAACAACAACAACTACTACTACTACTACTACAACAACAATAACAACAACAACAACAACAACAACAACAACAACAACAACAACAACAACAACAACAACAACAACAACAACTACTACTACTACTACTACTACTACTACTACTACTACTACTACTACTACTATTACTACTACTACTACTACTACTACTACTACTACTACTACTACTACTACTACTACTACTACTACATCAGCAGCAGCAGCAACAACAACTATCAGTCTAATAATGTTCGTTCGTATATGCCCGCGTGCCGTTCAACACGTATATCCCAAACCCTCGGTACCCGCCCTCTTCGTTTTCGATCGTACCCCGTTGGGGGGAGATCTCCCTAACCTGCCACGTGCATGTAGTGCAGCCCCTGAGACGAGGGAAGAGAAGACGGATGGAAGGAGGGAGAAGGATGGAGCACGAGAAAAACTAACGAAGAAAAAGAATAGGAGCCGAAAATACATGGTAAAACCAAACGGACAGATTAGTCTACCAGGCGGGTCGGAAAGGCGGGCCCAGGCGACCAGATCGAGCAGACGGGCTGCTGAAGCGTGATTGCATACATCGCGAGGAAGTCTCGAGCGATAGCGCGATTCCCAAGTAAACCATTAGAAAAGCCAAAGCCACAGTAATTCCTGAGTGTCGAGGGCGCGGCGTATGAATAAATTGAAATGAAATCCCACGGGAGAGCGCGATTCCTGCATGAAGTGGGATGAAATACCAGGCGGGATCCGTTGTTGTTGCTGTAACCAAGTAACCAGGGGCATAGTTTAAGCAGGATGATTTCCCCTGGTAAACAACAAGGTGCGAGCCCCGAGGGAGCATCCTTCAAGAATGGAAATTTGAAAACACCCGCAACAACAAAAACAATGTGATGACTGTTTGCTCTTACCCGCTCGCGTGCCATTCAACACGTGTATCCCAAACCCTCGGTACCCGCCCTCTCCGTCTTCGATCGTACCCCCTGGGGCACATCTTCCTGACCTGCTGCGCGTAATTGGTGCAGCCCCGGGGACAAGGGAAAAGAGGACGGATGGAAGGGGGAGGGAGAAGGATGGAGCACGAGAGAAATTAACAAGAGGTGGGCTAGAAGCAAAACCAAAAACGTAGCAGAACCAGACGGACAGATTGGGTGGGCAGATTCTACCAGGCGGGTCGAGAAAGCGGGCCCAGGCGGCCAGACCGAGTAGGCGGGCTGCTGAAGCGTGATTATTGCATGAATCGCGAGGAAGTCTCGAGCGATAACGCGATCCCCAAGTAAATGATTTGAAAAGCCAAAACGGGAGTGTCGCTCCTGAGCGTCAAGGGCGCGGCGTCTGAGAAATTACGACGAAGTCCCACGCGAGAGCGCGATTCCTGCACAACTTGTGATGAAGTCGCGCCCGAGAGCACGATGTTGGGAAAAATGAAAAGAAGTGTCAGACGGGAGCCGCTGTTGTTATAAACCAGGAGCCAAGGGCACAGCTTGGTGACACCCCGCGTTCCCTTTTCTAAGAAGGTGCGAGCCCTGGGCGAAGCACTTTGATTGAAAAACGACAGTGGCGGGGCAGGGGGGATCAAAGACACTTAAGGTTTAGAGTTGAGAGTTCAACAACAACCACAAAAACAACGACGTCAACGACGACGACGACGGCGACGACGACGACGACGACGACGACGACAACAACAACAACAATCATTATAAGACTGCTCGCTCTTACTTGCCCGCGTGTCATTCAAAACGAGTTCCCCACACCCTCGGTTCCCGCCCTTTTTGTTTTCGCTCACACCACCTTTGGGGGGATGTGTCTCTTTGCGGGGGGGGGGGGGGGGGGCGGCGGGCTTGGACAGGCGGGCAAACCTGAACGGGTGGACAATCCTTCGTGGGCGTACATGTGCCCGCCATTGGAATTGGCGTGGGCCCTGCAAAAAGACAGAGAGAGGTAGAAAGAAAGAGTGAGGGAGGAGGGGAGGGAGAAGGGAGGAGGGAGAGGAGGGAGAGGGGATCGGGCAGAGAGGCATAAGGATGAGGGAAGGGAGGAGGGAGAGAGAAGGGAGGAGAGGAGGGAGGGTGAGAGGAGGGAGAGGGAGGAGGAGCAGGAAGGTAAGAGCGTGAACGTTCGAGGAAGTCCTAAGCGAAAGCGCCGTTCCTGAAAGAAGTCTCGGGCGGGAGCCCACGACGGGCGAGCGATCCCCTGACGGGCGGGTCGGGCGGGTGGGACATTCAAGCGGAATGCCTGAGTATGGCGAGGGCGCGATTACTAAGTAAATTGTAACGGCGTCCTTGGTGCAGCGTGATTCCTGAGCGTCGAAGGCGCGATTTCTGAATAAATTGTACGGAAGTCACAGGCGAGAGCGCAATTCCTGAATAAAATGTAAGGGGTTCTCTGGCGGGAGCGGGGTTCTTGCTTAAATTGCGACGAAGTCTTGACTCAATTGCGGGGAAGTCTCAAGCGGGAGCGCCGTTCCTGAGTAAATTGTGAGGAAGTCTCTGGCTAAATTGCGAGGAAGTCACAGGCGGGAGCACCGATCCTGAGTAAATTGCGAGGAAGTCTCAGGAGCGGGGGTCCTGGGTAAAGTTCGAATATGCCTCAGGCGGGAGCCGTTGTTGATGTAATCTGGGGGGCCAGGCAGGAAGACTTTCCCTGTCCAAAAACAGGGTGCGAGCGTCGAGGGGCACACTTTGCTTTAGAAAAAAACAGCGTTCACCAGTGAGGGTGATCAACAATAATTATTAAATGAAAATTCAACAACGACAACAACAACAACAATTACTAGCACGTGGGGACACACCGTTCTCACCAGTGCCAGGGTTTTCATAGGAGGCGGGCAATACCCCCACTTTGTGGGGGGGCCGGTTCAAGCTCTACCAAATTTCCAAACGACTCTTCGCCACCACCCACACCCAGCTTCCCGCCCTATGACGTTCGGACACTTCACTTCGTGGCATGCGGACGACCGTGGCTACTATTCAGGGCCCCGCGGCCGACGACGACGGCGTGCGCGCGCGAAGAAAAAACGAATGTGTCCCGCATGGTATTATTTGACAGGGATGATGGCCCTGGCAGGTGCGCAACCGTTGTTGCAGAAGTTCGAAAAAGTTGCTCGCAAAAGCCCGTTTGACAGAAATGTTTAAAAAGTGTTGGGTTTCCTACGAATCCGCAAGAGCGCGCGGGATGAAATTTTGACAATTTTTTTTGAAAAACCATTGGTTTTTTTTATGTTTTTATGTTAAAATCGCTACGAAAACTAAGGTTTTGGAAGGATTTCGTCTTGCGCGCGCGAATGTCCACTTTACCTTATTTTTTGCAAGGGATTCTTGAAGTTTGGTTATGTTAGAACAAGAAATGTCCACTTTAGCTTATTTTTTGCAAGGGAAAACCGATCGTAACAACACAACCGGATCCGGACCAACCCGTTTTGCCTGAGACTTCCTCACGAAAATGATGAAAATGAGGCTGCGGCCTAGGCGCGGCGGGGGGGCCGTGCACCAGGGGTCCCAACAATAATTATTCTTTAGAAGTAATAATGTTCAACAACAACAACAACAACAACAACAACAACAACAACAACAACAACAACAACAACAACAACAACAACGACAACGACAACGACAACGACAACGACAACGACAACGACAACGACACCGACCAACGACACCGACACCGACAACGACAACGACAACGACAACGACAACGACGACGACAACAACGACGACAACAACGACAACAACAGCACGAAAAATCAGTTTAAGACTGTTCGCTCCTATCCGCTCGCGTGCCGTTCAACACGTCTATCTCAAATCGTCGATACCCGCCCCGTCCTTCTTCGATCGGACCCCCTTTGGTGTATATTTCTCTTACCTGCCACGAGTATTCCGCGCAGCCCCTAAACAAGAGGAAGAGAGGACGGATGGAAGGAACGGACAAGGGGGAGGGAGGAGGATGGAGCACGAGAGAGAGTAGCAGGAGAGAGGGGGGCTAGGAGCAGAGAACACGTGGCAGAACCAGACGAGCGGATCGGGCGGGTAGACCCATATGGGCAGTTCGGGAAGGCGGGCCCAGCGGCCAGGTCGAGCAAGCGGGTTGCTGAAGCGTGCGTCCTGCATGAATCGCGAGGACGTCTCGAGCGACAGCGCGATTCCCAACTAAATCATGAGGAAATCCACTGCCAGAGCGTGATTCCTGAGTGTCGAGGGCGCGGCGTCTGAATAAATTGCGAGGGAGTTCCACGCGAGAGCGCGGTTCCTGCATAAATTGTGAGGAAGTCCCGCGCGAGAGCGCGATGTGGGAATAAACTGTGAAGAAGTATCAGGCGGGAGCCGCTGTTGTTGTAAACCCGGGGCCAGGGGCACAGTTCGGTGACACCTCACTTTCCCTTGTAAAACAAAAGGGTGCGAGCCCTGGGAGAAGCATTGTAATTGAAAAATGCAACGGGTTACCGGGCAGGGGGATCAACTATGCTTGATCTTTAAAAACAAGAACCAACAAGAGCGGCAACAGCAACAGCAACAACAACAACACTAATCATTTCAAAACTGTTCGCTTTCATATGTTCGAGTATCATACAACGTGTATTTCCCAAACCCTCGATACCCGCCCTCTTCGTCTTCGATCGTACCCATTTTGGGTGGTATATATTTCTTCCCTGCAAGCCAGGCCCCGACAAGCGGCGGGGTGGCCGCGAACCGTCGGCCTGGCCAATGGCAACGCTGATCGGCGGCAACCCGACCCCAAGGGGGACGGACAGGGGACCGACCGCGACGACGACGACGACGACGACGACGACAACGACGACAACGAGCGACAGCGGGGCCACGAAGGGCAGGAAGGGGGTCACGAAGGGCGACAGCGGGGCCACGATGGCCATGCGTATGGGGCCACGAAGGGCGCGAACGAGCGGGGGCCACGAAGGGCAGATAATGCGGGGCCACAGGAGGCAATGACGGGGCCGCTGAGGGTAGCATATGGGGCCAAGTAGGGCAGCGAGGGGGCCACAAAGGGCGACAGCGGGGCCACGAAGGGCATGCATATGGGGCCACGGAAGGCGCGAACGAGCTGGGGCCACAAAGGGCATGCGTATATTGGGCCGCAGAGGGCAAGGACAGGACCACTGAGGGCAGCAACGGGGCCACGAAGGGCAGCGAGGGGGCCACGAAGGGCGACAGCGGGACCACGAAGCGCATGCACATGGTGCCACGGCAGGCGCGAACGAGCGGGGACCACGAAGGGCATACATATGGGGCCACGAAGGGCAGCAAGGGGGCCACGAGGGGCTGCAACGGGGCCACGAAGGGCAGCGAGGGTCCACGAAGGGCTGCAACGGGGCCACGAAGGGCAGCGAGGGGGCCACGACGGGCTGCGACGGGGCCACGAAGGGCAACGAGGGGGCCACGACGGGCTGCGACGGGGCCACGAAGGGCAGCGAGGGGGCCACGAAGGGCTGCAACGGGGCCACGAAGGGCAGCGAGGGGGCCACGACGGGCTGCAGCGGGGCCACGAAGGGCAGCGAGGGGGCCACGAAGGGCTGCAGCGGGGCCACGGAGGGCAGCGAGGGGGCCACGAAGGGCTGCAACGGGGCCACGAAGGGCAGCGAGGGGGGCCACGAAGGGCTGCAACGGGTCCACGAAAGGCAGCGAGGGGACCACGAAGGGCTACAACGGGGCCAGTCAGCGAGATCCCGACTCCTGAGTAAGCTGCGAGGGAATCCTAAGCGTGAGCGCGACTCCTGGGTGCTGGAGTGTCGGGAGCGCGGCTCTTGAGCAAATAGCGCGAAATTCCAACGCACGAGCGCGATTCTAGAGTAAATTGAAAGCAAGTCTCCAGCGAGAGCGCGACTCCAGAGCGCCGAGAAAGCGATTCCTAAATAAATCGTAAGGAAGTTCCAAGCGAGAGCGCGATTCCTGAGCAAAATGCAAGAAAGTCTCAGGCAAAAGCGAGGGTCATGGCTAAATTGTGAAGAAGTCTCGTGCGGGAGCCGTTGTTGTTTTAACCCAGGGGCCAAGGGCACAGTTTGAGCCGAGTGACTTTCCCTGCTAAAAAAACAGGGTGCGGGCCCCGGGGGAAGCACTTCAATTGAAAAAATACCATAGTCACCGGAGGGGGGGATCAACAATATTATTCTTCACCAATGAAAACTCAACAGCAGCAGCAACAACAACAACAACGACGACAACAGCGACGACGACGACGACGACGACGACGACGACGACGACGACGACGGCAACAGCACAGCAGCAGCAATAGCAGCAGCAGCAGCAACAACAACCAGAACGACGACGACGACGACAACGACAACGACAACGACGACAACAACAACGATCATTTTAAGACTGTTCGCTCCTATCTGCTCACGTGCCAATCAATACGTATATCCCAAACCCTCGGTATCCACCCTCGTCGTCTTCGATCGTACCCCCATGGGGGTATATCTTCCTTACCTGCCACGTGTATTGAATACAGCCCCTTAAACAAGGGAAGAGAGGACGGGTGAAAGGGGGAGTGAGAAGAATCGAGCACGAGACAAATTAGCAGGAGGGGGGCAAGGAGCAGAAAACAAGTGGTAGAACCAAACGGGCAGATCGAGTGGGCAGACCCATAGCGGGCAGGTCGGGAAGGCGGGCCCCAGCGACGAGGTCGAGCAGGCGGGTTGCTGAAGCGTGGGTCCTGCATGAGTCGCGAGGAAGTCTCGAGCGATAACGCGATTCCCAAGTAAATCGTGAGAAAAGCCAGCGTGGGCCACGAAGGGCATAAAATCCGAGGCCAGAGGGCAGCGACGGGGCCGCTGAGGGCAGCACCGGGGCCACGAAGGGCAGCGGGGGGGCCACAAAGGGCGACAGCGGGGCCACAAAGGGCATGCATATGGGGCCACGACGGGAGCGAGCGGGGGCCACGAAGGGCACTCGTATACGGGGCCACAAAGGGCGACAGCGGGGCCACTGAGGGCAACAAAGGGGCCACGAAGGGCAGCGAGGGGGCCACGAAGGGCGACAGCGGGGCTACGAAGGGCATGCGTATGGGGCCACGACGGGCGCGTGCGAGCGGGGGCCACGAAGGGCATATAATGCGGGGCCACAAAGGGCAGCGACGGGGCCACTGAGGGCAGCAACGGGGCCATGAGAGGCAGAGAGGCATAAGGATGAGGGAAGAGAGGAGGGAGAGAGAAGGGAGGAGAGGAGGGAGGAGGGAGGAGGGAGAGGGAGGAGGAGCAGGAAGGTGAGAGCGTGAACGTTCGAGGAAGTCCTAGGCGAGAGCGCCGTTCCTGAAGGAAGTCTCGAGCGGGAGCCCACGACGGGCGGGCGATCCCCTGACGGGCGGGTCGGGCGGGTGGGACATTCAAGCGGGATGCCTGAGTATGGCGAGGGCGCGATTACTAAGTAAATTGTAACGGCGTCCTTGGCGCAGCGTGTTTCCTGAGCGTCGAAAGCGCGATTTCTGAATAAATTGCATGGAAGTCACAAGCGAGAGCGCAATTCCTGAATAAAATGTGAAGGGTTCTCTGGCGGGAGCGGGGGGCTTGATTAAATTGCGAGGAAGTCATGATTCAATTGCGATGAAGTCTCAAGCGGGAGCGCCGTTCCTGAGTAAATTGTGAGGAAGTCTCAGATGGGAGCGGGGGTCCTGACTAAATTGCGAGGAAGTCACAAGCGGGAGCACCGATCCTGAGTAAATTGTGAGGAAGTCTCAGGAGCGGGGGTCCTGAGCAAATTTGGAGAAGTCTCAGGTGGAAGCCGTTGTTGTTGTAGTCCGGGTGGCCAGGGGGCCAGTTTGAGCAGGAAGACTTCCCCTGTCAAAAAGCAGGGTGCGAGCGTCGAGGGGCACACTTTGATTTAGAAAAAACAGTATGCACCAGTGAGGGGTATCTACAATAAATATTCTTCAGAATTAAAAATTCAACAACAACAACAACAACAACAACAACAACAACAACAACAACAACAACAACAACAACAACAACAACAACAACAACTACAACTACAACTACCACAACCACAACCACAACCACAACCACAACCACAACCACAACCACAACCACAACCACAACGACGACAACACGAAAAAACAGTTTAAGACTGTTCGCTCCTATCCGCTCGCGTGCCGTTCAACACGTCTATCCCAAATCCTCGATACCCGCCCTGTCCTTCTTCGATCGGACCCCCATTAGGCGCATATGTTTCTTACCTGCCACGAATATTCCACGCAGCCCCTAAACCAGGGGAAGAGAGGACGGATGGAAGGAACGGACAAGAAGGAGGGAGGAGGATGGAGCGCGAGAGAGAGTAACAGGAGAGGGGGGTCAGGAGCAGAAAACACGCGGATAAACAGGCGAGCTGATCGGGCGGGTAGACCCAAATGGGCGGTTCGGGAAGGCGGGCCCAGCGGCCAGGTCGAGCAAGCGGGTTGCTGAAGCGTGCGTCCTGCATGAATCGCGAGGAAGTCTCAAGCGACAGCGCAATTCCCAACTAAATCATGAGGAAATCCACAGCTAGAGCGTGATTCATGAGTGTCGAGGGCGCGGCGTCTGAATAAATTGCGAGGGAGTCCCGCGCGAGAGCGCGATGTGGGAATAAGCTGTGAAGAAGTATTAGGCGGGAGCCGCTGTTGTTGTAAACCCAGGGCCAGGGGCACAGTTCGGTGACACCTCACTTTCCCTTGTAAAACAAAAGGGTGCGAGCCCTGGGAGAAGCATTGTAATTGAAAAATGCAACCGGTTACCGGGCAGGGGGATCAACTATGCTTGATCTTTGAAAACAAGTATCAACAAGAGCGGCAACAGCAACAGCGACAGCAGCAGCAACAAGAACAACAACCACGACCACCACCACAACAACAATAATCAGTTTAAAACTGATCGATTTTATCTGCTCGAGTATCATACAACGTGTATTTCCCAAAACCTCGATACCCGCCCTCTTCGTCTTCGATCGTACCCATTTTGGGTGGTATCTATTTCTTCCCTGCAGGCCAGGCCCCGACAAGCGGCGGGGTGGCCGCGGACCGTCGGCCTGGCCAGCGGCAACGCTGATCGGGGGGGCAACCCGACCCCAAGGGGGACGGACAGGGGACCGACCGCGACAACGACGACGACGACGACGACGACGGCAACGACGACGACGACGAACGAAAGCAAGAGCGAGAGCGAGAGCAAGAGCGAGAGCGAGAGCGAGAGCGAGAGCGACAGCGGGGCCACGAAGGGCAGGAAGGGGGTCACGAAGGGCGACAGCGGGGCCACGATGGCCATGCGTATGGGGCCACGGAGGGCGCGAACGAGCGGGGGCCACGAAGGGCAGATAATGCGGGGCCACAGAAGGCAATGACGGGGCCGCTGAGGGTAGCATATGGGGCCAAGTGGGGCAGCGAGGGGGCCACAAAGGGCGAAAGCGGGGCCACGAAGGGCATCCATATGGGGCCACGGAGGGCGCGAACGAGCGGGAGCCACAAAGGGCATGCGTATATTGGGCCGCAGAAGGCAAAAACGGGACCACTGAAGGGCAGCGACGGGGCCACGAAGGGCAGCGAGGGGGGCACGAAGGGCGACACCGGGACCACGAAGCGCATGCACATGGGGCCACGACGGGCGCGAACGAGCGGGGGCCACGAAGGGCATACATATGCGGCCACGGAGGGCAGCGAGGGGGCCACGGAGGGCTGCAACGGGGCCACGAAGGGCAGCGACGGGGCCACGAAGGGTTGCGACGGGGCCACGAAGGGCAGCGAGGGGGCCACGAAGGGCTGCGACGGGGCCACGAAGGGCAGCGAGGGGGCCACGACAGGCTGCAGCGGGGCCACGAAGGGCAGCGAAGGGGCCACGAATGGCTGCAACAGGGCCACGAAGGGCAGCGATGGGGCCACGACAGGCTGCAGCGGGGCCACGAAGGGCCGCGAGGGGGCCACGAAGGGTTGCAACGGGGCCGCGGAGGGCAGCGAGGGGGCCACGAAGGGCTGCAACGGGACCACGAAGCTCAGCGAGGGGCGCCACGAAGGGCAGCGAGGGGGCCACGAAAGGCAACGAGGGGACCACGAAGGGCTACAACGGGGCCAGTCAGCGAGCTCCCGACTCCTGAATAAGCTGCGAGGGAATCCTAAACGTGAGCGCGACTCCTGGGTGCTGGAGTGTCGGGAGCGCGGCTCTTGAGCAAATAGCGGGAAATTCCAACGCAAGAGCGCGATTCTAAAGTAAATTGCAAGCAAGTCTCCACCGAGAGCGCGACTCCAGAGCGCCGAGAAAGCGATTCCTAAATAAATTGCAAGGAAGTCCCAAGCGAGAGCGCGATTCCTGAGCAAAGTACGAAAAAGTCTCAGGCGGAAGCGGGGGTCCTGGCTAAATTGTCAGGAAGTCTCAAGCGAGAACGTTGTTGTTTTAACCCGGGGGCCAAGGGCACAGTTTGAGCCGAGTGACTTTCCCTGCTAAAAAACAGGGTGCGGGCCCAGGGGGAAGCACATCTATTGAAAAAACACAATGGTCACCGGAAGGGGGATCAACAATAATCATTTTTCACCCATGAAAATTCAACAACAGCAGCAACAACAACAACGACGACAACAGCGACGATGACGACGACGACGACGACGACGACGACAGCAACAGCACAGCAGCAGCGGCAACAACAAAAACCAGAACGACGACGACGACAAGGACAACGACAACGACGACAACAACAACAACGATCAGTTTAAGACTGTTCGCTCCTATCTGCTCAAGTGCCAATCAATACGTATATCCCAAACCCTCGGTACCCGCCCTCGTCGTCTTCGATCGTACCCTCTTGGGTGTGTAGCTTCCTTACCTACCACGTGTATTTAATGCAGCCCCTTTAAACAAAGGAAGTCAGGACGGGTGAAAGGGGGGGTGAAAAGAATGGAGCACGAGACAAATCAGCAGGAGTGGGGCAAAGAGCCGAAAACAAGTGGTATAACCAAACGGGCAGATCGGGTGGGCAGACCCATAGCGGACAGGTCGGGAAGGCGAGCCCAAGCAACGAGGTCGAGCAGGCGGGTTGCTGAAGCGTGGGTCCTGCATGAATCGCGAGGAAGTCTCGAGCGATAACGCGATTCCCAAATAAATCTTGGGACCCCCCTT
This sequence comes from Prorocentrum cordatum, assembly GCA_963575745.1. Taxonomy (NCBI): domain Eukaryota; class Dinophyceae; order Prorocentrales; family Prorocentraceae; genus Prorocentrum; species Prorocentrum cordatum. Next base: position 162,817 of record CAUYUJ010017534.1, on the reverse strand, counting down.
TCCCGTCTGAGATTTCCTTCCAATTTACTCAGGAACGGCGCTCCCGCATGAGAACTCCTAACACTTTCGTCCAGGTCAAACTGCGCTGTTGCTCCCCCGGACTACAACAACAACAACAACAACAACAACAACAACAACAACAACACCAACACCACCAACAACAACAACAACAACAACGGCTCTCGCCTGAGACTTCCTCAAACTTTCTTGAAGAATCGCGTTCGCGCTTTGTACTTCCTGACAGTGTACCACCGATCCGCGGCTCCCGCGTGAAATTTCCTGTCACTGTACGATAGAATCGTAGTAATTGCCCTCTCGCTTGGGACTTCCTCGCAACTTACCACCGAACCGCTTCGCTTGATATTTCCTTACAATTTATCCAGATGCCGGTCCTCGACGCTCAGGAATCGCGCCCCCGCTACTTATCGCCTCGTGGTTCAAGCAAGACTCACGCTTCAGCGACCCGCCCGCTCGACCCACCCGTCGGGGCCTGCCCGCCCGACCAACCCGTTAATGACTGCAGTCGCCGCTCGCTGCCCTTCTCCCGCTTTCGATGCCCCTCGCTGCCCGTACTGATTCCGCGGTCGCCTTCGCTCGCTGCACTTCGTGGCCCCGTTGGTGCCCTCTGTGGCCCCGTCGCTGCCCTTTGTGGCCCCGCATTATATGCCTTTTCTGGCCCCCGCTCGCACGCGCCCGTCGTGGACCCATACGCATGCCCTTCGTAGCCCCGCTGTCGCCCTTTGTGGCCCCCTCGCTGCCCTTCGTGGCCCGCTTGCTGCCCTCAGTGGCCCCGCTGTCGCCCTTCGTGGCCCCGTATACGAATGCCCTTCGTGGCCCCCGCTCGCTCCTTTCGTGGCCCCATATGCATGTCCTTCGTGGCCCCGCTGTCGCCCTTTGTGGCCCCCCCGCTGCCCTTCGTGGCCCCGGTGCTGCCCTCAGCGGCCCCGTCGCTGCCCTCTGTGGCCTCGGATTTTATACCCTTCGTGGCCCACGCTGGCTTGTCCAGTAAATTCGAAGGAGATCTCAGGCGGGAACCGTTGTTGTAGTCCCGGGGGCCAGGGGCCCAGTTTGACCACCAAGACTTTCCCTGTCAAAAAACAGGGTGCGAGCGTCGAGGGGCACACTTTGACTGAGAAAAAACAGCTTGCACCAGTGAGGGGGGATCAACCATAATTATAATTCCGAAATGAAATTTCAACAACAATCACTTCAAGACTCTTCGCTCTTACTGGCACGCGTGTCATCCACTATGCACATCCCAAACCCTAGATACCCGCCCTCTTCATTTTCGATCGTACCCCCTTTTGGGGGGTTATATTCCTTCCAGGCCACGTGTAATTGGAGAAGCCCCTGAACAGGGAAACGAAAGGGAAATGACAAAAAGAGAGGACGAAGGGATCGGAGGAAGGGAGGGATTCGAGGGGCAGAAGGGAGGGACGACGATGATTTGTGCCGCGAGTTGCGATTCAGCTTGCGCCATGGCTTGCGCCAGCCATTCCAACACACATTAACAAAGGCTTCGCCATTGGTCGCGCCATCAACAGCGCCATGTAACAGCTCTGGCGATGCTCGGCGAGGTGTTGGAGGCGAATGTGGTGCCCGATGCCATCTCCTAGAGCGCTGCACGGCCAGGGTGGGCGAGAGGAACCAGCAGGGGCCGCGGGCTTTGTGTTGCTGCTGCACGACATGTGGCGTTCATGGCGAGCGGGGAAAACGCGTAGTGGTAGCTGGCTTTGGCGCTGCTCAACGAGCGCGCGAGGCGAAACAGCGATCAGAGGCAGCGAACTCTGGCACTTGTCTGTGGGATGCGGCAATCGATACCGGGACCCAATTACATTGGCTATAACGCTGTGGTCATCGCGTGCAGGATAACGACCTATGGCAGTGGACAGTGTTGTTGCCCAGCGGCCCCGTGGGAGGTGAAGTGGGAGACCGATCTCACGAATCACAGCGTTGGGATTCCAACGTGCGGGATTCGTATGAGCTATATACAGAAACGGAGCAAACACCATTACCACAGCACCGGGACCTGCGTGCGCGAGAAGGGCAAGCCGCAGCAGCAGGCACTGGCGATGCTGCTCAGCGCGTGAAGTGGGAGGCAGCGCTCAAGGAGACATGGGAGGTGAACTGGAGCCCGCCGTCTCCAGCCACAGCGTTGGGGAAACAGGCCTGGCACTGTTCGGGAACACATGGGAGACGATACCCAAGCCAAACGTCACCAGCTGCAGCGCTGGTACCGGCGCGTGCGCGGCAGGCTGGCTGTCCCAATGGGCTCTGGGGCTGCCCAGCGGGATGTTGAGGGCGAAGTTGGAACCCGATGGGAAGCGTGGGGACGTCCTCTGACATAGCGATTGTGTGTGTGATAAAAATGGGCAGCGCGTGTGAGAAGGGAGCTGCTGGCGGTTGTGGCGCTCGTCGGCAGCTACATTGGTGCAGCAAAGCATTCCCGCCTTGCGGGGGTTGGGCGCCCAGCTCCAGTTGCCGGGTGCCGCTCGTCGACCAGCCAGTCCCTGGCTCTACGGCGGGCGGGGTTCGGGGGGCGCGAAGGGCAAACTTCCCCGACGGCATCGATAGCGGGAGAACCGACGGCCACACGGGCCCCACATCGAACACAAAGCAAAAATGGCCCCGAACGCTGGACATTTTGGCCGTCACATTCGAAAAGGGGCCCACTCCCCACCGCCCCGTCGGCAGCAGCAGCACCCCCAGCAGCCCCCCAGCCCCCTTGGCTACGCCACCCGAGCTGCTCAACGGGCGACGGGTCACATTGGGCCCCTGGCTCCAAAAGCGTCTTAACACTCGCAGGGCTCCGAGCGACGGCCAAACAACCCCTGCACTGCAAAGCGGAAGAGCCAGGAGCCAAGGGAGGGAGGAGGAGGAGGGGGAGGGGGGGGAAGGAGGAGGATGAAAACGAGGATGAGAATGAAAATGAAGAGGATGAAGAGGAGGAGGGGGAGGAGGGAGGCAGGCAGGCAAGCAGGCAGGAAGAGAAGGAGGAGAGAGAGGAGGGAGGAGCGCGGGGGCTGAAGGGCCGACAGGGTGGCCCCCGGCAGGCGACGAGGCAGGCGCGCGGGCTATCGGCCTGGCTGGCTGAAGGGCCGGCTTTCCGGACCCCGGGAAGCAGGCGGGCCCCAGGGGGGGACGGCTGGGGACGACGACGACGACGACGACGAAGAAAAAGGAGGGAGGGAGGAAGGGAGGGGGGGAGGAAGGGAGCAAGGATGGACGGGGACGAGGCGAAATCGCAATTGCACAAGGAAGTCTCGGGCGGCAGCCCACGACGGGCGGGCGATCCTCTGACGGGCGGTCGGGCGGGTGGGACATTCAAGCGGGATGCCTGAATAGGGCGAGAGCGCGATTCCAAAGTAAAGTGTGACGGCGTCCTTGGCGCGAGCGTGGTGCCTGAGCGTAGATAGCGCGATGTCTGAATAAACTGCGAGAAAGTCACAAGCGAGAACGCAATTCCTGAAAAGGGGATGCCTGGCGGGAGCGGGGGTCTAGACTAAAGCGCAAGGAAATCTTAACCGGGAGCGCCGTTCTTGAGTAAATTGTGAGGAAGCCTCGGACTGGAGGGGGGGTCCTGACTAAATTGCGAGGAAGTCACAGGCGGGAGCGCCGATCCTGAGTAAATTGACAAAAAAAACCTTAGGCGGGAGCGGGGGTCCTGAGTGCGGGAGCCATTGCTGTTGTTGTCTGGGGGAGCAACAAAGCAGTTTGACCCGGACTAAATTGTGAGGAAGTCTCAAGCGGGAGCGCCGTTCCTGAGCAAATTTGGAGGAAGTCTCAGACGGGAGGGGGGGGTCCTGAGTAAATTTGGAGCAAGTCTCAGGCGGAGGCCGTTGCTGTTGTAGTCCGTGGGGCCAGGGGCACAGCTTGATCAGGAAGACTTTCCCTGTCAAAAAACAGGGTGCGAGTGTCGAGGGGCACGTTTTGACTGAGAAAAAACAACATGCACCGGTGAGGGGGGATCAACAATGATCATTCTTCGAAAGTGAAAGCTCAAATATACAACTGTTCGCTCTTATCCGCTCGCGTGCCACTCAACCCGTATATCCCAAATCCTTGGTAACGCCCTCTTCGTCTTCGATCGTACCCCCCTTGCGGGCATATCCTCCTTACCTGCCACGTGTATTTCGTGCAGCACCTAAACCAAGGGAAGAGAGGACAGATGGAAGGAGAAGGGAGGAGGGTGGAGCACGAGAGAAGATAGCAGGAGGGAGGCGAGGAGCAGAAAACACCTGGCAGACCCAGACGAGCCGATCGGGCGGACAGCACCGAGCGGGCGGGTCAAAGGGCGGGCCTGGGCGGCCAGGTCGAGCAGGCGGGTTGCTTAAGCGTGCACGAATCTCGAGGAAATCTCGAGCGACAGCGCGATTCCCAAGTGAATCGCGGGAACTCTGAACGTCGAGGACGCGGCGTTTGAATAAATTGCGAGGACGTCCCACGCGAGAGCGCGATTCTTGCATGAATTGTGCGGAAATCCCGCGCGAGAGCACGACTTCGGAATACATTGTGAGGAACTATCAGACGGGAGCCGTTGTTGCTGTAGCTGGGGGGCGAAAGGCACAGTTTGAGCAGGAAGAGTTTCCCGTGATTAAACAAGGTGTGAGCCCCGACAAGGGCACTTCCATTGAAAAATGAAAATGCAAAGTGCACCGTTTTGGGGGGGCAACAGCAATTCTTCTTCAGGAATGAGAATTCAACAACAAGAATAACAACAACAAGAACAACAACAAAAACAACAACAACAACAACAACAACAACAACAACAACAACAACAACAACAACAACAACAACAACAGCAACAACGACAACAACGACGACGACAACAACTACAACAATAACAGCAACAACAACAAAAACAACAACGACGACGACATCGACAACGGCAACATCATCGACATCATCAACAACATCAACAACATCAGCAACTACAACAACAGTAGATAATAAACACCAAACAACAAACAACAAGGAAGGAACACCCAGCAAGCAACGACAACAATTACAACCACAACCACAACCACAACAACCACAACAACAAAATCAGTACCATCATCATTAACAGCATCATCATCATCAGCAGCAGCATCAGTATCATCACCTTCGTCATCATCATCGTCATCGTCATCGTCATCGTCATCAGCATCGTCATCATCATCATCGTCATCTTCTACGTCATAATCGTCATCATCATCATCGTCACCATCGTCGCCACCATCGCCGTCATCACCGTCTTAATCATCATCAACGATACCGTCATCATTACCAGCATCGTCAGCATTATCATCGTCATCACCTCCATTAACTCATCATCATCATCAAAATCATCATCATCAGCATCATTACCATCGTCATCATCATCGTCATCATGATCGCCAGAATGAACGTACCCAATGACATCATAAGTATCAGCATCGTCATCGTTATCATCGCCATGACCATCATAATCTATTTCATCACCCTCATCAACAACATCAACGTCAACATCATCATCAACAACATCATCAACATCATCGTCATCAGCATCATCACCGTCACCGTCATCGCCATCGTGATCGTCATCGTCATCGCCATCAGCAGCAATGTCATCATTCTCGTCGTCACTGACATAATCATCGCCAAAAGCAGCAGCAGCATCGTCATCCAAAGGACGACCAAAGCCAGGGAACGATGTTGTGTCAGGCAGGAGATGGTCAGTGGGACGCGACTGCGGCACAAATGTCCGAGAAAGAGGATGGAAAATTCTACAGAGCTGGGCCATGGCCACCTGTGCTAATGACCAGAGGCTCCCACTACGCTCATGGGTAAAGTTCAACATCGTCAGCATCATCATCATCATCATCATCATCATCATCATCATCATCATCGTCTACGTCATCATCATCATCATCATCATGATCATCATCAGCATCAGCATCAGAATCACCAGTATTATCACAGCCATCTTAATCATCAGCATCAGCATCATCATCATCATCATCGCCATCGTCATCATCATCATCAACATCGTCATCGTCGTCCTCTACGTCATGACTATCAGAATCGTCAACATCATCAACAAAATCAGCATCATCAGCATCATCATCAGCAGCATCGTCGTCATCATCAGCATCATCACAGTCATCAGCATCGTTGTTAATATCAGTATCATCATCATCACCATCGTCATCATCATTATCAGCACCATCGTCACCATCCAACACCGCTACCATCATTATCATCATCATCATCCTCATCATCATCATCATCGTCATCGTCACTGTCGTCATCGTCATCCTCGACGTCATCGTCATCATCCGCATCCTCATCCTCGTCCTCATCATCAGCAGCATCATCAGCATCATCAGCATCATCGTCATCAGAATCGTCGTCATCATCGCCATCGTCATCATCCGAATTAGCATCAACAGTAGCATCATGAGCATCATCGGCATCATCATCGTCATCCTCATCATCATCATCATCATCATCATCATCATCATCATCATGACCAGCATCGTCATCATCATCATTGCCATCACCTTATCATCAAAATGATCATCAGCAGCATCGTCATCAGAAGCAGCATCAGTATCATCATCATGATCGCTGTAATCAAAATACACAGAGTCATCATGATTATCAGCATCGTCATCGTCATCATCGTCATCACCATCATAAGCATCATCATCATCATAATCATCGTCATCGTCATCGTCATCGTCATCGTCATCGTCATCAGCAGCAGTGTCATCATCCTCGTCATTATCGGCGTTGTTCTCGTCATCAGCAGCAGCAGCTAATCCATAGCACCACCAAAGCCAGACAACAACTTTGTGCAGCGGCACAAGAACCCGAAAAAGAGGAGAGTCAAATTTTGTACAAAAGGAACCGTTTGTACAGAATTCCCCCCAGCCCCACGTCAGGCTGGACCATGGCCACCTGTGCTAATGACCAGCGGCTCCCATTATGCTTATGGGTGAATTTTAAGAACACCCGTCATGGTCATCCTCATTACCACCGCCATCATCATCATCATCATCATCATCATCCTCCTCCTCCTCATCATCATCATCATCACCACAGTCATCATCAACATCATCATCACCACCATCGTCACCATCCAACACCACCACCACCACCATCATCATCAGCAGCATCATCATCAGCAGCATCATCATTATCATCATCATTATCATCATCATCATCATCATCATCATCATCATCATCATCATCATCATCATCATCATCACCATTCCCCTCATACTACTCCTACTCTTCCTCCACCTCTTCTACGCAGAAGGCACCTGGGCCGTGGGATAGTGTCTAAGCGCTCGGGGCCGAGGCCAAACTGTCTATACACCATGCCACGGCCCATCGCCATCACTGCAGTCGCCACCAACCATCAGTATCTCCACATGAGCTCCCCACTCCCTGGATGGGTCTGCCTCCACCTGCAACGCCCAGGGGAGCAGAGTCCAGCGGGGCGGTCTGTTCTGAAGGCTTGCCAGTCCTCAGAAGTCGCGGGGCGTCAAGTTCTTCAGGGGTGGCATCCTTCTAAGAGAAAGCACGGCCTTCTGACAATGCCGCCCGCCGCGAGGCTCGACTAGCTCCGCGCTCTCACGTCATCCCCCCTCCAAGAGGGACAGGCGCAAAGGGTGGGCCCGCGCAGCAGAGAGGCGTGTGCAGCTTCCGCGCCCCTGCCGCGGAGCTGGCGGAGCTCCCCGCCGTCCCTGGAGTGCCGGGGCAGACGAAAAGGGGGGATGACAGAGGGGGAAGGGTAGATGTTCTATCATGTGTATATATATATGCCATGATACGATATGGTACATGATATATATATATATATATATTATGTATATATATATATCCACGTGACATTAAATACATGCTATATATATGACATGATATGATATGATACGATGCGCAATATATATGTATGCATGTATGTATGTATGTATGTATGTATGGCATGAGTCATAGACATATACATGTGTATGTATACATATGTATGTGTACACACGTGTATGTATGCACAAAGAGGAGCAACACAGCACAAAACAAGTAACAACAAACAACTCCGCGCAGCCTCTGGGTGACGACCAGAGAGTCAGTTAGGCATGACCCTGGAGCGAAGTGCTCCCCAGACGAGAGGCGAATGCCGCAAGCCTCATGCACACTGCTGCACAGTTCCTGAGCCAGGTTCAGCCGTCGAGGCGCGATGAAGCATATGAGTCAAAACAGAGGAGAGGGAATCAGCTGCACGCAGCAGGTTTCTTCTGGTGCCTCCCAGCGCCAGAGGCGCCAACGCAACGAGGAGAACGCCCGGCGGCGGAGCCGAAGCCAGCTGCTCGCAGCAGACTGCGTGACCCCTCTTCCCCTGACCACCCCTGTGCGTCCGACACGAGGAGCGGCCAGCCACCACCCCGCAGCTCGAGGCAGGGCGAGTGGAGACGACGGCAGCTCAAGATCGGCCCCCACAGCCCTTCCCTCGGCCCTGGCGCACCAGTTTTCCGAGCCGCGCCCCGCCGTGGCGACGAGGGGGCCCTCTGGAGGCCGATGACCCTTGTCTCGGCTCGCCCTCCTCTGAGCAGCCCCCACCCCCCGGCCCCCCGCCGATGGCGCTCCGAGGGCGCTCGGCGCTGGGCGCCACGGGGGCTCCCGACGCGAGGGCCGCTCGGCGCTCCCAGGGCGCGCCCACGACCGCGCCGCGGCCGCGGGCGGCAGGAGCGCCGCCGCGGCCTCTGCGCTGGCGGGCGGCCGCCAGGGCGCCCCTGGCGGCGGCGCAAGGGGCCCGGCGGCGCGCGTCGGCGGCAGCGCTGCCGACGACGGCGGCTTGGGCACAGGCGGCCCAGTGGCGGGGACCTTGGGGGGGCGGTTGCTATAGCCGAGAATACGATCAAGAAACTCATCGTTTCAGAAATCCGGGCCAGCCTCCCAGAAGTGTCTTAACATGAGCCTGGGCCAACTGCTTCTGTGAACGCTGGAGGGGAAAACGTGCGCAAAAGAAGCTGGGCCAGTGTCCTGGCAAGTTGGTTGAGAAACGAGGGCCCACTTTTCGGGAGCTCGACTGCACTAACAGCAAGGGTGACGAGGCGGGACAGGGGCGAGAGCAGCTGGGACAGGGGCAGGGCCTGGCCGCCCGTACCACAAATGCAGCCAGCGTTGAAGCGGTAGCACGGCCATGTGCACCGCAGTGGTTTTTTAACTGGGGATCGTGGCCGTCAGGGCCAAAAATGAGGCCGGCATTCAGGCGAGAGCACGCTTCCAGCGCAAAATTGCGAGGGCGTCTGAAGCGACACGCTGTGGGAACCTTTTCTCTCTTCGTCCAACCCCATCAGAGAGCCCTCTCACGACATGCCAGTGGCCACCTAGGGGAGGAGCCCAGCGAGCGACCCGCCCATCTGCGCCTGCGAGTGCCGCCGGGGGAGGTGAGACGAGGGAGGGGGGGCACGCGACCTCCGAAGCACGGGGTATGGCCTCTGCTCTCATAGGCCGCACGCCGCAGGAAGGACGAGGCGCGGGGCGGCGCGGGCAAGGGGGGGGGCGTAGGGGATCTGGGCAGCGAGAGGAGCGACACCAGGAGGGGTGCGCGAGCCTGGCCCCGCCCCCTTCTGGGGCCACGGACCGTGCGAGGGGTGTGCCGAGGTGGGTCGGGCGGGCGCGGGCACAGTCACCACGGAGGCTCTCGTGGGAGTCCCCTTTCTGGAGCCACAAAACGAATGAAGAGTGTCCCGAAATGGGTCGGGCATGCGGGTGCGAAGTCACCACGGATGCCCTCGGTGAAGCTCAATTATTATCTTCATTTTTTCCACCGGAGCGCACGTGGGTGCCGACATGGGCCGGGCGGACGCAGGCGTGTGAGCGGCGTGCTGAAGTGCGTCGGGCGGGCGCGGGCGAACTCACCACGGAGGCCCCGAGGGGAGCCCCCTTCTGGGACCACCAGGCGTGCGAGGGGTGTGCCGAAGCGGGTCGGGCGGGCGCGTGCGAACGCACCACGGAGGCCCTCGGGGGAGCCCCCTCTGGGGCCACGAAACGTGTAAGGAGTGTGCCGAAGTGGGTCAGGCGGGCGCGTGCGAACTCACCACGGGGGCCCTCGGGGGAGCCCCCTGATAGGGCAACGAAACGTGAGGGATGTGCCGAAGTGTGTCGGGCGGACGCAGGCGAACTCACCACAGATGCCCTCGGGGGAGCCCCCTCTGGGGCCACAAAACGTGTAAGAAATGTCCAGAAATGTGTCGAGCGGGCGCGTGCGAACTCACCACGGAGGCCCTCGGGGGAGCCCCCTGGTAGGGCAACGAAACGTGTGAGAGGTGTCTATAAGTAGATCGGGCGGACGCAGGCGAACTCACCACGGAGGCCCTCGGGGGAGCCCCCTAATAGGGCTACGAAACGTGTGAGGCCTGCCCCGAAGTGGGTCGGGCGGGCGCGTGCAAACTCACCACGGAGACCCTCGGGGGAGCACCCTGAGAAGGCCACGAAACGTGTGAGATGTGTCCCGAAAAGGGTCGGGCAGGCGCGTGCGAACTCACCAAGGAGGCCTCCGCGGGAGCCCCCATCTGGGGCCACGAAACGTGTAAGGAGTTTGCCGAAGTGGGTCAGGCGGGCGCGTGCGAACTCACCACGGGGGCCCTCGGGGGAGCCCTCATCCTAGGGCCACGTGTGAAAGTTGTGCCGAAGTGAATCGAGCGGGCGCGTGCGAACTCACAACGGATGCTCTCGGGGGAGCCCCCCTCTGGGGACACGAAACGTGTGAGGGGTGTTCCGAAGTGGGCCAGGCGGGCGCATGCGAACTCACCATGGAGGCCTTCGGTGGAGCCCCCTTCTGGGGCCACGCAACGTGTGAAGGATGGGTCGAGCGGGCGCGTGCGAACTTACCATGCGGAAGCCCTCGGGGGAGCCCCCTCTGGGGCCACGAAGGGTGTGCCGAAGTGGGTCGGGCGGACGCATGCGAACTCACCACGGAGGCCCCCGGTAGAGCTCCCTCTGGGGCCACGAAACGTGTGAGGGGTGTGCCGAAGGGAGGTGCGTGCGAACTCACCACAGAGGCCCTCGGGAGAGACCCCTTCTGGCGCCACGAAACATGTAATCGGTGTGCCGAAGTGAGCCGAGCGGGCGCGTGCGAACTCACCACGGAGGCCATCGGGGGAACTCCCTCTGGGGCCACGAAACGTGCGAGCGGTGTACCGAAATGGGTCGGACGGACGCATGCGAACTCAACACAAAGGCCATCGATGGAGCTCCCCGTTGGGCCACAGAAAATGTCAGGGATGTGCCGAAATAGATCTGGCAGACGCATGTGAACTCACCACGGAGGCCCTCGGTGGAGCCCCCTGATAGGGCCACGATACGTGTGAGTGGTGTGCCGAGATCGATCGGGCGGACGCATGCGAAGTCACCAGCGAGGCCCTCGATGGAGCTCCCTGTGAGGTCATGAAAACTGTGAGGGATGTGGCGACATGGATCGGGCAGACGCATGCGAGCGCACTACACGGATGCCCTCGCCGGAGCTCCCACTAGGGCCACGGAAAATATGAGGGGTGTTCCAAAATTGATCGGGCGGACGCATGTGAACTCACCACGGAGGCCCCCAGTAAGGCTCCCGGTGGGGCCACGAAACGTGTGAACGGTGTGCCGACATGGGTCGGGCGGGCGCATCCGAAGTCACCACGGAGGCACTCAGTAGAGTTCCCTGTGGGGCCACGAAACGTGAGAACGGTGTGCCAACATGGGTCGAGCGGACGCATGCGAACTCACCACGGAGACTCTCGGGGGAGCTCCCTGTGGGGAAACGTGTGAAGGGGGACCGAAGTGGGTCGGGCGGACGCATGCGAACTCACCTCGGAGGCCCTCAGGGGGGGGAACCACGACACATCGGAAATGTGTGCCGAGATGGGTCGGGCAGACGCATGCGAACTCACCACGGAGGCCCTCGGGGGAGCCCCCTGTGGGGCCGCGAAACATGTGACGGGTGTTCCGAAGTTGGTCGGGCGGACGCATGCGAACTCACCACGGAGGCCCCCAGTAGAGCTCCCTCTGGGGCCACGAAACGTGTAAGGGGTGTGCCGAAGTGGGTCAAGCGGGCGCGTGCCTTCGGTGGGGCTCCCTGTGGGGCCACGAAACGTGCGAGGGATGTGCCGAAGTGGGTCGGGCGGACGCATGCGAGCTCACCTCGGAGGCCCTCGGTGGAGCTCCAAATGGGGCCACAAAACGTGTGATGGGGGGGACCGAAGTGGGCCGGGCGGGCGCATGCGAACTCACCATGGAGGCCTTCGGTGGAGCTCCCTATGGGGCCACGCAACGTGTGAGGGGCGTGCCGAACGGCATGCAAAGGGCAGTGGCAGGGATGGGAGGAGGGAGGAGGGCGACGAGGAGTGAGGAACGCGGGGCGCTGTCTCTTCAAAACGAGGACCCAACATAACAGGGCGCTTCCTGCACGGTCCTGACCTGTTGGCACCCTTCCACCAGCAACTTGGTGATCCGCTCCTTAGGCATCGCCAGCTGGACCTCGTCTCGCACGGTCTGGACCTGCTGGCAGCCTTCCGCCCGCAACTTGGTGATCCGCTCCTCCACGCTCAATATTGCCGCTGGCTCAGCTTGCGGCCAAGGCACCATTAACGACGGTGACGCAGCCCACCGCCCCGGTGACGTCGCAGCCTGCGCCAAACTCGCCGGCAATGGCAGAGGAAGCTCTTCTCCTGGCGCGCTGCCAGCGAGCTGCGGCTGGACCGCAGCTGGCTGGATCCGTGGTGGGTCTGCGTTGAGCTGGGGCCCGAGAGTGACAGCCTGCTTCAGCTCGCCAGCCACCGGAGAGATAGCAGGCACATCTGGCTGACCCGTGTGGCTCTGACAACCACGGATACACCCTGGCTCAGCAGCGTGCGGCCAGGGCACCACCGGCGGCGCCTGTCGGGGCAGAGGTAGCCCGGCGACAGGGCCCTCGGCCGGCGCGGGCGGAGCTCCTGAGGCTCCCAGGTGGGCCGGCGGCCTGGCGGGGACACCAAGCAGGCCGAGCATCGCGCGCGGGCGGGCGCCGTGCGCTGAGCAACCCAGGGGCGACTTCGGAGACACAACGCCGCGCAGGCCGCCGCCGCGCATAGAGGGAGGGTGCGGAGCATCCGCCACGTGCTCGCCGTAAGAGGCGCCAGCGACGGGCTCGCGGAGCGCGGCCTCGCCCCAGAGTGGCGGTGCGGGCGGCGGGCCAGGGTGGCAGGCGCCGCAAACGTCGTCCTCGCAGCCGCGGCAGAACCACCTGAAGGTTCCGCCACCGCCGCTTCGGCGGCACCTCGAGCACCACCAGCCACGCTCGTAGCCTGCGCCGGAGTGGCAGCTCCAGCGCATCTCCACGGTGCACCTGCCGCAGCGGATCGCCGCCGATTGCGCCGGCGCCAGCGGCGGGGCGCCGTGCGGAGGGCGGCTCTGTGGGCCCCCAGCGGCCGCCGGGCTCTGGCCGCAGAGCGGCAGCGGCCCCGCCGCTTTGCAGCCCGAGGCGAGCGGCCGGATGCTCGCGGCGGCCGTCGAGCGCTGGCTGCCGCAGGCGAGCGGCGACTCCGCGGCCAGGCTGCCGGGGCCGAGCCGCGGCGGCGGCGGCTGCGCGGCCGGGCTGCCCGAGGAGGACGGCTGGGGCTCCGCTGCGGCCACAGGCTCCGACAGGCCGGCGGTGTCATCGCGGCATGGGTAGAGCTGCTCGAGGGTCTGCGCGCCCGTGCCCTCCCCTGCGCAGACCGCGCCGCCTTCAGCAGAAGGAGGGTGCTCCTCGGGAGGCCCTCCGTCGCGCATGTCCTGCAGCAGAATGCAAGGCATGTGCCCGCCTACCTTCGCCGTCGCGCGCATCCACTGGACATCGTGGTCTGTCGCGAGAAGACGACCACCGTGCTGATCGCGCAGCTGCTGGTGCCCAGGGGGGACCCCGAAATAGAAGCAGATGTTCTCCCTGAGCGTGGCCAGCAGGTTGTCGTCTTGGGCGAGCGCCTGAGCGCTCTCGTCGTCCAGGTCCAGCCACTCGTAACGCCGCCCGTCGAAGTGCAGGTGCAGCCTCGCGGAGGACAAGGTATCTTGCCAAAGCCACTAGATAGGAGTGCTACATGCACTGAGGAATCAACTATCGACGTCGGCGTCCTCGGGACGGGCGAGACAGGGGACTACGAGGGTCTCAAACCCCCCGAGACCCCAACTCTGGCCGAAGCCCCGAGAAGGATGATGGAGCTCCCAACACGCTCGCCCCGCGCGCGCGCCCGCAAAACGCTCCCGAGGATGATGGAGCTCGGCCAACAGGTTCCCCAGCCTCCGTGCGTTATATGGACTACACCGCTGGCATACACGACATGACCTGAAGCCAGCAAGTACATGATGGCGATTTGGCTGGTTGGGCTGGCTGGGCTGGCTGATGGGCTTCCGAAGCTACCTGACTTGGGTCTGGGCTGGCTGGGCTGACTAGGATGGCCAGGCTGACTGTGCTGGCTGGGCTTTCCAAGCTGACTGGGCTGGTCTGGCTGACTGGGCTGGTTACCTGCCGAGCTGGACAGGGGACACGCAGGGTACCAGACGGCCACCGAGGCCACAAAACATACAAAGATCAAACCTGCCGTCTGGGCGTAAGAGGACCGCCAGATCAGCTCATCCACAGCAACTCATTCTGCACCTTCGGAGAGGTGATCACCCCTCCCACTGCCACCACGCCGAAACATTTTTCGCTTGTGATCTCTTTGGGAGCCTCGTGGGGGCCTCTGGATAGGCCTCCTGGGGGCTTCTTGTGGGCCTCTTGAGGCCTTCTGAAGGTCTTCTGGTGTCGTCTGAAGGCAATATTGTTGCCAACCACGCTTGCCCTCAACGGCTAAGTCACGATTTGGATGGTTTGGAGGGATCCTCTTGGAACCACCTCGGACGAGGCTCCGAGCCGTCTTCGGGCCCACCTGGACCACCGGTGGCACCCGGATATTTGGGGCATCTTAGGCCGTCTTGGGCTTGCTCAAACACCATGTGGGAAATCACCAAAAAAACACGAACAACAATCCGCCGACCCTGCCGGCGTATACGAGAGGAAGCTCTGGGCCAGTCAGCACGGAGTGGTCCTGGGAAACGATCTCTCGCTTGTATTAGACTCGCTGTTTCCATCCCTGGAAATCCTCCTGGAAACCGTCTTTGGCTCGTTGTCGGCTCGAGGTGAATGGAGCTAGGTCGTGAGTCGTAATCGAGTCGAAATGAAGCCCCTTCCCTGTGAATCCTTCCCCACCTGGGGGGCTGAATACGGTCCCACCCTTCCTTCTTCGGCTTCGAGCAAGGTCTGCCTTCTTTCACCAATTCAGGCCCGAGATAATATTAGAGGGATCTCAAATTGCCAAGGAGCGTTCCAAGAAGGTCCAAGATCTCTTTAAGACGGCCAAACAAAAAACAAGACGCCACCAACGGGCTCCAATAGCGCCCGCAAAAGAGCCCTAAGAGGCAAAAGTACGTGGTTGTCCCATACGTTTTGAATGAGTGTAGCATATCGCTTTCGTTGAGCTTCCGACGCCCCAAGACGGCGCAAGAGGCTCCCGAGGTCATCCCAAGACGGTCCAAGAGGCCCCGAAATGGCCCAAGATAGCTCCAAGACGGTCTCAGAGGCCCCCAAAACGGCCCAAGAGGGTCCCAAGACGTCCCCGAGAGGGACGTCTCCGAGAGGGGCTCAAGAGGGGGAACCCGAATTGGCATTTCGAACCCTTCTCCCCGAAAGAACCGAACCGCCAGCAGGCGCCAAAGAAGCACCCAAGAGGCCCCAAGAGACCCCCAAGAGGCCCCTAAGAGACC